>CM056492.1:26158611-26758611 GCA_029783415.1 Anisodus acutangulus | reverse complement strand
GTCATGTGAGTAGTGGCACCGGTGTTCATATACCAATTTGGGTCCGGTTGAGTTAACCCCAATATGTGCATCGCAGCCTCGATATCGATTTGAGTGGGGTCTGCTGCATGATGGGCTTGCGGAGGTCGGGGCCCAAGAATTCCGGTCCGTGATGGAGCTGGGCCGTAGCTGCTGCTGCCGCCACTGCTGGGCCACTGGCCAGTGGGCCGCCACTGCTGGGTATTGGGCCTGAACTGTTGGCCAGCCCACTGGCCGCTGGAATTTGCTGCTGGATGTTGAGGACTGCTTGCCCACAACCCACTGCCCCAGCCCCACTGCCATGGGCCCCACTGCTGGGCTCAGGGGGGTGGTGGGCCGTTGTTCCCTGAATGGGACCCACCGCCTGCTTGCTGACCACCGAAACAGCCACTAGAACCTCCGCGTTTGCCCCCGCAGTTTTTGTTATTATTCTTGCGATTATTCTTGCCGCCACCATGATTATGGTTTTGGCCCGAATTATTAACAAAACTCGAAGAACTAGGAGAGGACGCCACCATGACGATGGGGCCTGCTCCGGTAGCCGCCTTTTTAGCCAAACCGGCTTCTTCTAACGTAAGCATGGAGCGGGCTTGATAGAAGTCAGGAAGAGGGTTGCTTTGGCGAAGGAGAGTTCCAACACCATTATAGGCCTCCGAAAGACCGTCAACCAACTGTAGAACTAGACGATCATTTGTTATCAGTGCGCCAACATTACGGAGTTGATCTGCCAACTCCTTGAGTTTCTTGCAATATGTAGAAACGTTTGGAAATTCGTCCATTCGAACTAGAGAGAATTTCTGCTCGAGTGTGACGACACGTGAATGTTGGTTGTCTTGGAATATGTCACGCAATCTATTCCATGCAGCCATAGCCGTGGTATCCGGCTCAATAATCGTCTGTAGAATGTCCACTGAAATAGTGGCGTAGATCCACCGGAGAACGGTAGCATCAAGAGTAATCCATAACTCAGGATCCTCCGCAGGAAGAGGTCTAGCGGGAGGAATGATGTGATGAAGAACTTGATAGGAGATAGCGTGAATTTTAAACAACTCCGCCCACGTCGCATATTGGACGTTTTCCATCTCAAGGACAATAGGGATACCGTTCTTGATGTTGGAAACCATGAGGGCAGGATGATAATTGTTCTTAGACATATTGAAAGAACAAAGAACGAAGGAAAATTTAAGAGAGGTGTTTTTTAGAGAGGAAGACGAATTTTGGAAGAGAAACCCGAGGGGGGGGGTGTCTCGGCCGAAAATCAAAGAGAGGACAAAAGTTGAGAGAAAAACTTTTGTTTAGACCTAGTCTCTTGATACCATGAAAGAAATAATCCCTTTGATTATTTTCATTAATTGAAAGGCTATATATACAAGTTACATATTTCCATAATAGGAGAATCCTATTCCTTTTCTTTTTCTAAATCCTTATTCTACCATAATTCTAACTATACAATTATGGTAAGTGTATAACACTAATTAAGGTAACCTTTACACTACAATATACTATAAATATATATGCCATATACAGTAAAACCTCTATAAATTAATACTCTATAAATTAATAAACTCTCTAAAATAATAAAATCTTCCGGTCCCGACTTGGGCCTTTGTAAAAAATCATCAAATTCGATAAGATAATAATTTTTCAAAAAATCCCTTTATAAATATTAGGTCCCATTAAAACTCTAAATTAATAATTCATAAATATTACAATTATAAATATTATGGTAATTTGCTAAAATATGAATCTATTGTTACTTGATTTTTCTTAAAATTTAAATCTAATTGGATTTCATCCCTAACTTTTTTAATTGCAGCCAAGAGTTCCTGTCGAGTTCTCTAGCCGCAACAAAAATTTTGAAGAGTTGTTGTCGCGCCAAAGCCTCCTTTCTCGTGACTGGTTCCAACGGTATTGAATCATCTTCACTTCATCATTAGTAGGATCTTCAATAATATCAAGAACAATTTCCTCTAAACTTTGAACCATTGAACATTCATCATTTTCACCCGGATAGTCCACCAATTTGTTGACGTCCATTTCATTGCGATAACCAACATCCTTGACCATATTCTCAAGCTCATGTAGGCTTTCTTCAAAGTTTGTCTCACTTGAGATTTCTTCATGTGAACGGATTTTGCAAAGGTCTAAAGCAATTTGCTATTGACACTTGAGAAACATTGGTTGTCCAAGCGGAGACTGCAAAATTGATGACATCTAAAACATTAATCTTTTCAGGATTAGGTAGCCCCAACTCATGACCTTCCAGTAGATTTTTGTAGAATCTCATACGATAGTGCATCTTGAAAGCTCTAATTATTCCTGCATCACATGGTTGAATCTTTGATGTCATGTTAGGTGGCAAAAAAAATAACTCAACATTCCGTAACCCTTCAATATTTTTTGGATGGGCTGGACAATTGTCAACCATCAACAAGATTCTTCTGCCATTCATTTTGTGATCAAACCAGCGAACATATTCATCAAAAAGCACACTAGTCATCCATGCCCTCTTGTTGGCACGATAATGAATTCATTTATTTTCAATACATATGTATGTACTAAATTTGCTGAATTTAAAAAGTCTCTCTGTTAATTAATAAAATATTAATTTATCGATATATTAATATCAAATTAATAAAATTTCATGGTCCCAATGTTATTAATTTATAGAGGTTTTACTGTATACAAATTTGTATCTTCCTTATTCAGTCCGAGATGGGCCTTGTTGGCCCATCTTTGAAAGCTGCTGAGAGGCCCACCGCCGAGGCTGAGAGCCTTCTTTGGCCAGTCCAGTCCACTGCTTTGCCTGTGATATACACTGCTGTATATTGGGTGTATATCACAGGTATATTTCTCTGTTTAACATTTAAGAAATTTAATTTGCTGATTTTTTTTATTTTTTTTCTGTCATTCAATTAACGTGAACTTTACTGTCATTCACGTGATTAAATTCAGGTTGTTCTTGTGAAATTTACTAAAATTCAAATATAAAAACAAAAAATAAAACAAATACTCGTAAATCTTTTGAACCAAGGTTCTCTTAAATTCAACAACTCTTTTGTGCTTGCATGTCCCATGCAGTTTTCCTTTCCCTTATTGCGACCTTCTGGTTGATGGAATATTACCTATATTGAAGGCAACCATAGTGCTATTAATATGTAGTTATGTATATCTACATCAAAGAAGTAGGGCACAATAGTAAACACATATTCACATGGTCACTTTCCTAAAAATAATTGGATCGCTAATTATTTAGTGGTTTGCCACTTTTAATGCACAAATAAAATTCTGACAAAAATACTCGCTCCCAATTAAAACACAAAAAAACTCGAGGAAACTTTTACTAGAGTTTAAAACATTTATCAGTTTGAAGTCGATGAATCGCTAGCTCCTGGAGTTTGAATTTCATATTGCTTCTAGAGTTTGAGTCGATAAAAGTTTGAATTCTATGAATCTAACTTCATAATTTTTTTATATTTAGATTGTTTAAGTTTGAACTCCATGAATCATTCAGGAAGATTGAACTGATAAAAATATGAATTTCATGAATCATTCAATGGAGTTTTGGAACTCTAGCTAATTTTTGAACTCTAACATATAGTGATGGAGTTCTACTTGTCAAACGTTTGAACTCTATAACCGTGTGTTGGAGTTATTTCGTGTTTTAGCAAGAAATAATTTTATCCAAATTTTATTTTCGCATTAAAAAGTGGTCACTGAAGGGGAGTTTTGGAGTAACTGGTAAAGTTGTTGCCATGTGACCAGGAAGTCATGAGTTCAAGCCGTGAAAATAGCCTCTTGCAGAAATGCAAGGTAAGATTGCGTACAATATACCCTTATGGGTCCGCCCTTCCCCGAATCCCGCACATAACGGAAGCTTAGTGCATTGAGTTGCCTTTTTTATTATTAAAAAGTGGTCACTCTCCAATTACATTTGAAATAATGGGTAAATTTTGATTGCCGACTCAAAAATTGGTCATGCCACCTTATTTTTATGGCCAAATTTATAAATTAAACATGATTCAACCCATCCAAAGTTGCTTGGACCAATATAGGTCAAATAATAAGAAATAATTTGACCCGCCAAATATGATCCAACCCCTCATCTTTTTATTTTTATTTTTTGTTCTTCAAAAAAGAGTAAAGTATAATATATTTTTCTAAATTTACTAAATCGAATTCCTAAATTTGATACTATTGTTTTTTGGGTTCCCTTTGATCCTTCGAGTTACACTAGTTTGGTATATTTGACCTAATAGTTTAATGGGTCATTTTAGATTCAACCAGCTCTTGAATTAAATCAACAAATAGATGATGATCCAACCCGTTTAAACATAGGCGATTTATATAAATTACCAAAAATGAAATTAATTTTGCCATTTCTAACCAAATTGTCACCTCTTTTTATATTTATAGAATACATAAAAGAAACAAGTAATGGGTTGATGAAAGGGATGTGACTGATGATGATAATGAATAATGAGGAAAAGTTAGAAGGAGATAATAATGAGAAAGCTTTATAAGCAGCATTATGAATCATGGGGGAGACAGAAAAAGTGTTAAAGAATGAACCATGTAAATTAAAAGGCCAACATTTGCCATCTCTTCACAACTTTATGTTGTACCCACAACAGTAAAGTTATAAGAGAGAAAATGAATTTTAAAAGTTTAACTTCAAAACTTTATTTTTCTCTATTGTTCCCTACCTTTGCCTTTAACCATTGCTTGAGAACGTCCCTCCCATAGAAACCAACTTTTTTTTGTTTTTCTGTTACTTGTATATCAATTGGGATGTCTCATAGGTGTGGGACTCCACAAGGGGATCAAAATCTACTTTTTTTTTTATTTTACAAATCGTTTGATATTCACTTTGAAACTCGACTAATTTGAATTCACATCAAGTGAAATCAAAGAATATTACTATAAGAAACATAAGAATAAATATATTTTTTTTAAAAAGACAAGCTTATGCACAAAATATTTCACGTTCACAAGGGTTCTGGAAGGGCTAAACTGTAATGTAGGTAGTCTACTCTACTACAAATATTGATACTTAATTTTACGATTCGAACATGTGACTTATAAGCCACACATAAATAATTTTATGTTGCTCCAACACTACAAGAAAAATGAGTTTTAGCGAGAGGAATCCAGTCATTAAACATCTAACGAACGAAAAAAATCCGATTCTCACCGTTCGTTAAATGTCTTGACGTTGAAGGTTAACGATTGGATTTTCATCCGGTCGTTAGCAACGCCTAAAATTCCAGTCGTTATATTTCCTTTCGCGACGGATTTTCCCTTCGCAAATTCCTATTTAATTTTTTTGCAATCCCATCGTCAAAGATCCAGTCATTAGATATAGGAATCAAATGTTAACTCATCTTTTGAAATGCTCAGTCATTCACATATAATATATCAAAAGATGCACAAAATAGTCAATTTCTATATAAACTTGATAGTGACTTACGAAAGAAATAAAGCATTCCAATTCGTCAATTCCTAACTCTATTGTAGTATGTACAAATGTAAACTTAGAACAATTCACTAACAAGAACAAGCATAATGGACATGAACTTTCAACTAGCTTCCCATTAACTTCAGTTTCTTCCATCTCAGCAGCAAGTGCAAACAAGCTACACACAGTCACTGCATCTTTCATGCTTTGCCCTTCAGTGAAAACAAGAACAAATGCTATCAGCTATGTGAGTAAATGAAAGTAAAAACATAATATTAGCAAAAGCAATGATAGAAGAACTTACAGGTATTTCTACACAAAGAAATTGATAAAAGTAATTGAACTTCTAATATGCACACATTGGACACAGCCGACAATACCAAATATATGCAATCTCTCCTTCAAAATAAAATGGGCTAACACTGCTGTCACAACCCAAACCGGAGGGCCGCAACGGATACCCGGACTCCATCCGCCGGGTACCGCTAATCACACTATCAACACCTATTCATAATTAATTACCGACTAAGGCGAAAAAGGATTGTGGAAATAGTAACCCAGAAATCCAACTTGTATATATACATATACCAAGGCAGACAAGGTCATACAAGACTACTACACACAAGACACTTGTCTACAAGCCTCTAAGAGAGTACACAACATCAACAGGTCGGGACAAGGCCCCGCCATACCCATATAGACACGCAAAACTGTATCATACCAAAATCAGACCGACACTCCGGAAAGAGAGGAGTGCTTCCAAAAATCCGCTGAAATCTGCAACCTATTCACGTGGGTCATCGCCTTGCCTATGCGAACCTGCAGGCATGAAACGCAGCGTCCCCCGACAAAAGGGACGTCAGTACGACTGATGTACTGGGTATGTTAGGCATAAATATCAGCATAACAGGAATATACCAATAACTGAAATATAAACAACTGATCAACAATAACTGCCTCTTAGGGCCCTAATACACTTGCCTACATGTTATGCACAGTGCAGTGTCCATATTCATTGGCCTCATCGGGCAATTTCTTTACCATGACAGTCTTTGTGGGCATCATACCATGTAATGGTTAACATTCATATATGCATGATGCAAGTGCGGTATATATATATATATATATATGTTAGTGTTGCGGATCGTGCAACCCGTCCCAATAAGCCATACAGGCTTCACATCACATCATCACATCATATTGGCCTCTTCGGACTCTTTTGTGATAGTCTGTACCAGCTACAGGTGGTGTGCGTATATAACGCCTTTCCCTTTCCCCATATCCCCTACATATATAATATTTACCATATAGTAGTGTGCATAACACCAGTGGTCCAGGGTAATATATGAATGTAATGCAAGTGAAAATGCATGAATGACAATAAAATATTTTCTGAATTTATCAGATGACAATAGTATCCTTGCCCTCTCGGCTAACATTGTGAATATCAACATTTTTTTCGTATGCCTCAATAAGGACTTAGGAACATATTTAGATATGTTTTTAGCATAGGAATCAATAACATGAATATTCTTAACTACTAGGAGTAGATAAATTATGGAGCGATATCACGATTATATATTTTGTTATATAGAACATGCCAAAATAAAGAAAATAATTTGTCTTAGCATACCTCGAATCCAAGTTTAACAACTTGAAATTGAACTTAAAGTGGAACTTCCATTATTGTTGCTTCGTAGTCTCTTTGTTCCAACTAAAAGGGACAAATTACTTGCTACAATTTTTTTGGATCCATTTGCCACTGTTTCTGAGGCTGAAGGGCTGCTGCTTTTAATTCCTAAAGAGAATGACTATGTTGCTGCCCCTCCTTAAACGTGAAAGCCAAAGATTCCTTATTATGTGACCTTAATAATTCGGTCTCCCACTTGGCCAATTCTTTGGCGGTGGGAGGCCTTTAGTTGTGCCACCTTTCTTTAACATGCACGGTCACTTAATTTAATTAAGTGATCTGCCTCCGAATAATTGATCAATCACACACATAATTAATTTCGTGATCTCAATTCACTTAAACCTTGATAACTTATAAGATCTTCATATACTCAATGTCATAATTTGTAATATGACACTAGTCCACAACTTCTTTGTGCACGCACCAAATTTATTTCCGCTCCCGTCGTCACACTTGTTACGTCCAAAATTATTTTGGGGTTTAATCCTTTTATATACTAATCTCTTTATTCGCATAAGTAAATATAACATAAATTTTCCAACGCTCAAACCTATTTACACACGCCTAGTGATTTTATATACGCTTAGCGAGTTACACCGTAACCCGAAAGTACGGGATGTTACATCTTTCCCCTCTTAGAAACATTCGTCCTCGAATGTTGGGGTAACATATCTAATCCCCGTTACGTAGCCCGAATACACAATCGTTAAACATCATGACATGAATTGGAATTTACCTTAGGCTTCTCTTGAAATCTTGACATTAGTCTGGAATAGGTTGGATATTTGCGCGTCATTTCCTCTTCCGCTTCCCATATCATCTCTTCCACATTCCTATTTCGCCACATAACTTTTACATAAGCTACTTCCTTAGTCCTCAGCTTGTGGACTTGTCGATCTAAGGTAGCAACAAGAATTTCTTCATATGACAGATCCTCTGTAATTTGCACATCCTCAATTGGTACAACCCGAGAAGGATCTCCAACACATGCTCTCAACATGGAAATATGGAAGACTGGATGAACACACGCCAACTCCGAAGGTAAGTCCAATTCGTACGTTACCTGGCCAATTCGTCGAATTATGCGATATGGCCCAATATACCTTGGACTAAGCTTTCCTTTCTTCCCGAATCTCATTACACCCTCCATCGGCGAAATCTTCAAAATACCCGGTCATCTACCTGAAACTCTAAGTCTCGCCGTCGCACATCTGCGTATGACTTCTGACGACTCTGAGCTGTTAACAACCGTTCTTGGATAAGCTTTACTTTTTCTTGTAAGTTGGATATACCTCATACGTGAATAATAGAGAAAAAACAAGATATTTGTCCTCCTCAGACTGTGTACTCTAGCGAGCTCCATGGAAGGTACCTCGCAGAAAAAAGAAGTTTGGTGAGTAGAATGTGGCGTTGTGATGATGTTAACCACATGCCCGCCTCGGTGGAAAGTTATCGTGAGGTCAACTACATAAGAAAATAAAGCAAGTAAATTTGATAAGCCGGCCCAGAGTTATATCAAAGAATACACATGATAAATGAACATGCTGAAAATTCAAGCAAGCAATCCGGTAAGTTGTAGGAAAAATTCAATTGAATAAAGATTTGCACATTTCAAGCATGCTGAATAAGACTAGGCATCAAGAAGGAGAAAGCAAGAGAATAACACAAATAGAAAAGCAATGGAATAGATAGAGATGCTGATATGCGGATTGCACATTGAAATCGACCATGCCACAAATTCTTGTTTCTTAAGCCCAAATTTTCAAATACCCAAATTGGGATAATTGAAATCAATAATGCTATCATCCATATACTTATTACAAGTGTGATCATAACCCTATTAAATTTGAGCCAAAATGCTGCATTTTTATTGATCAATTAATTTCTGAAAAAGAGCGCAGGCAGGACAGGTTTGGAGTGACTGACTGAGTTGTTTAACGTAATTTTTAATACGGCAAGAATGAGCGAAGAATGAAGATGGAGTACAATGATTCCTTTGTACAAAAACAAAGGTGATATCTGTTGGATACGTAAAGCACGTACGGGAATAGTAAATAACTATTACAGTGATCGAAAGGATAAACAACAAATATTATAACAACAAGTTTTCAATATCTTGATCATAGATTGGAACTTCAAATATGGATCTTGTATTCGGAAATACAAGAACATGAACTGCTACACTTGTGGCTTGTAGATCCGCTGAGAATCAGAACGGTTAGAGTCCTTTGAGAATCAAGTTCACACTTGAAACACTTAGCAACCAATTAGATAATCACAACACCACCGGCTGAGTCGAGAGATGACTCTCTGTCTTTAAGACAAGATTGCCCCCGTATATAGGCTTTACGGAAGTGTGGACAATAGTTTTCCAAGATGAAACAACAAACTATCAAATGTGCAAAGCCTACACAAATGATCTCAGTGAAGAACACGAATAATGAAGATTGCTAAGAGAAGGATTGTTATCAGGAAAATCTGATTTCTTTGTGGTGTTGATAACTTACAAGTATGTTCATTTCTGTTCATCTATAGAATTGAGCCAAATGCCTCAATTTAAAGGTGTGCGCGATGGCCTTTCAAATGCCCCATAATGGCATTCAATTGCCATGTAATGGATGACATTTAACCCTCAAGTAATGCAACAACATAATGGTCCAAGTAATGACCATTATTGGGTGGATTCAATGCCATTAAAACCACATCAACAGCCAAACCTTTGGAATTTCGTCGAGAAAACACTGCATGGGAAGTGCCACGGCGCTACAACATTAGTAAATTTCCAACAATATCCAGAGTTGCAACAACTATAGGGGTATCAAGCTGCTAAGCCACACTATGAAAGTTTGGGAAAGGGTTGTGGGGATGAGGGTGAGAAGAGGCGTGTCTATCTCCGAGAACCAGTTTGGATTCATATCGGGGTGTTCGAATACAGAAGCCATTCATCTTAATAGGAAATTGGTGGAGCAGTCTACGGAAAGGAAGAGAGACTTACATATGATTTTCATCGACCTCGAGAAGACATACGACAAAGTCCCTAGGAGGTTCTATGGAGATGTTTGGAGGCTAGAGATGTACCTGTGGTGTACACTAGGGCGATCAAGGATATGTATGATGGATCCAAGACTAGGGTACAGACAATAGGAGGAGACTCGCAGGACTTTCCAGTGATGATGGGGCTGCACCAGGGATCAGTTCTTAGCCCATTCTTATTTGCCTTGGTGATGGATGGACTGACGCGACAAATTCAAGGGGATGTGCCATGGTGTATGTTTTCATCAACCTCATTTTCTTTGAAATGACCTGAGCGAACGCTAAGCTAGAGGTTTGGAGACAGACTCTGAAATTTAAAGGGTTCAAGCTGAGTAGGACCAAGACAGAATACTTAGAGTGCAAGTTCAGTAACGGGACCGACCTTGATACAGGCAGGGAGGTGAGGCTTCGTACTCAGGTCATTTCAAAGAAAGAAAGCTTCAAGTACCTCGGGTCTATTATCGAAGAGAATGGAGAGATTGATGATGATGTCTCACACATTATGTTGGGGCAGGGTGAATGAAATGAAGGCTCGCATCTAGAGTCTTGTGCGATAAAAATGTGTCACAAAAACTTAAAGGCAAGTTCTATAGGGTGGTGGTTAGACCGACTATGTTGTATGGGGCGGAGTGTTGGCCAGTCAAGACTTCGCACATTCAGAAGATGAAAGTTGCGGAGATGAGGATGTTGAGATGGATGTGTGGGCATACAAGAAGGGATAGGATTAGAAATGATGATATCCGGGACAGAGTGAGAGTGGCCTTGGTGGAGGATAAGATGCCGGAAGCGAGGTTGAGATAGTTCGGACATGTACAGAGGAGAGACACAAATGCCCAGTGTAAAGGTGTGAGAGGTTGGAGATAGATGGGTTCAGGAAGGGTAGAGGTAGGCCGAAGAAGTATTGGGGAGAAGTGATTAGACGGGATATGGCGCAGGTGCAACTAGAAGGGTAGTAGGTAGTCGAGCATAGTCCTACGTACGCTTACAAACTGGTAGTGTAGTATTTTTATTATAGGTCCGCTTCGCCTATCATACTAATATGCGCAATATTACTTTATAGTTCCTCGTAGTTTGATTTTTACTGCTATGTGTTCATTAGTGTACTTTGTTTATCTAATTTACCTGTGGTAGTTACTGCTTTTTTTCCAGGATGCGCTATCATAGCTTATTTGCTTGTGATACCAGCATTTTCATACTGCTTTAAATTTTTTGTCTGAGTTTGGTTGTTTCTCTCGTCTTGCCTTGCCCTGCTTATGCTTATGCTTTTGCTTTGTCTTGGGCCGAATGTGTCTCAAAAACAGTCGCTCTACCACCAAGACAGAGATAAGGTCTGCGTACACTCTACTCTCCCCAGACCCCACGTTGTGGGATTTCACTGAGTATATTGTTGTAATTAATTTTGAACGACCGGATAAAAAGTTAGATAGTTAAAAAAGTACTTATAATTACGACTGGAAAGTGGTCGTTAAAAGTCATATTTCTTATTGTGCAAGGCTCCCTCCATATTAATGACGTTACATGCTATAAAGTTAAATAAACTTATATGGTCCCAATTTCAAGTTATATTATATATAACTAGGGTAGTTCTAACTTCCAACTGCAAAGGCTAGAAAAGCAAGTATAAAAAGGCATTAGCTTCAAATCACAATGGCTGGTGCACCTGTGAGTGTGACTCTTTGATTGTTTATGTTGGGTATTTTTGCTCTATGGTACTTTATAAAGCAGTACGGGAAGTATATAACTATTACAAGTATTCGAAAGGATAAACAAATATTCAATAGTTCAACTAGTAATTTGAAATTACAATTGTTACACAAGTAAAAACTGGAAATTCCAGTTTTGTAGAAGACGGAAAAATGTAAATCGTTTTTCTTTGAGTCGAGTGTGGCACTCATCCTTAAGACAATATTGCCCTCGTATGTATCCTTTATACGTCTGGACAATTTGTCTCCCAAGATAAAACAGCAATGGAACACTTGAGCAAAGGAAACTCAAGAGCTACCGTGAAGAATATTGAGTAACGAAATGATGCCTTGGAAGTTGTAGGAAGAAACTGTTTTGGTTGTGTATTTTCGCACCTTTGTTTCTGCATCTCTTTATGTATTTTCGTGCATATGTCTTAGTGCTCAACAATGGTGTAATGGGGTGTTTATATAGGAGAGGAGTGGCTGTTTATCGCCTGAAAATCGCCTCCATAATAGCCAAATAATGGCCATTATGGAGGTAGTAAAGTCACCAACATAAATGGGAGAAAGACCAACTGTTTGGCCATTATTGGAGGTGTAATTCAGCCAAAATAAATGGCTGAATTGAGAGCTTGGACGTTTCTGTACATCTTGAAACTTCGGGGACCAAACTGTACATATTGAAACTTCAGGGATCAAACTGCACAACTAAAAGAATTCTGGCCCAAATCGCACATCTGAAACTTCTGGGATCAAACTGCATTTCGGCAAAGTTTTCTCGCCCAAAAGATAATATCGAAGGCCCACACCCCACAAATTACGACCCATGGACCAACTGACGGCAAGGCGGCACAAGGCGTGTGGTCTTTCCTTGAACCAAGCACATCTAGGTCCTCCCTCCTTTAAACACATGGGATACCCCTTGGGGTCCCAAACCCCAAACCAATTTCGAGTCTTATATACACAACAATTCTTTCTTCCTCTACCGATGAGGGAGAATTGAACACAATACCACACTTTCCATGCTTCAAACACCTTACTTCGTGGACCAATATCTCTTTCATTTCTCAATGAAATTTGACGATTCTTGGCCCTACGGTTATCTACGTACTTAGTACATCATGCATGTGTGAAGAACCGGATTCTCCAACATACGTAACACTAGTGTTTAAGCCGTTAAAGTTGGTCGGTCGCAACTCCCGCCAAAGGCAAATTTCCAACAGTTTATTATTGGTTGGTAAACTTTCATCCATATAATTGACTAAGCTAGATTAGTTTTGTTTTTAAGTACCAAAAAGTAAATTTTAAAAAAGCTTGATAACTTATGATTAAAAATGTTTAGAGTATTAAAGATAGGACAGTTTTAAAAATGTTTAGAGTATTAAAGATAGAACAGTCAACATAAAACTTATTACTCTATATTGGAAATCAATTTTCGATGTGCATTATTCTCGAATGAAACGAATTCAAATGAAACAAAATATGTATTGAAGATTTATACATCCAACTCCAACTAACATATGAATGAAGCGCAGTATCTCATTAACATAGTTAGATAGGAAAAGATTAATCCAATACTTAAGATATATAAGAAATGGCAAATAGCGATTTTATAGTCAGTGTGTTATAGCGTTATTCCAGTTTTGGCCCTGGTGTAATTTGATTAAGCATATTTAATCTTTAATTAATATATATATGCTATTTTAATCCATCAAACTAACGGAAATTAAAAAGTTAATGGAATTATTATTTTTAATAATGTGAATATAAAGAAAATAAAGAATTAAGATTAATGCTGCTCCTCTCTCCTTATCCATGGCGTCTACCTTCATTACATTTGCTAAACCCTTCACTTCACAGTCCACAAATCTTCCTTCTTTCACTAAAGACCTATAGGTACAACCCCATCTCCTTCTTGATGAAATTGACTGTCATTTTCATGTTTTCTTGTTATTTACTGTATTACTTTCTCATTACCCCTTTTGGGTTTTGGACAGGTCTGAATATAAATCCTTTGAGAATTAATGCCATTTCCAAGAAATAAACCACAAAGGTGAGGCCTCTAATGCTTATTTAAGCCAAAGTGAATAATCTATAATCTTATTATTTGAAGAATGAAAATGAAGAATAAAGAGCAAAAATACTATTGTATATATTGCGCAAATTCTACATATGTATTAAATGGAGGTGCTATCAAGTTAGTTCTGTTGGAAATTTGTATTTGGTGGGGAGGTGCGTCCATCCATATTTAATGACTTAAACACTAGGGTTCCGCATGTTGGAGGTTTTGTCTCTTCACACGTGCATAATCTACTAAGTGAGTAGATGACCGTAGGGTCAAAGATCGTCAAATTTCGTTGAAAAATGCAAGAGATATTGATCCACGAAGTAAGGTGTTTGAGGCATGAAAATGTGGTGTGAGACAAATCTACCACATCGGTGGGAAAATGAAGAATTGTTCTCTTTATAAGTATCAAAATTGGCTAAGGGTTTGGGACTCCAAGGGGTAACCCATGTGTTTGAAGGAGGGAGGACCTAGATGTGCTTTGGTTCAAGGCTAAGCCCACATGCGCGCCGCCGCCCGCCCGTCCCGTCCCGTCCGGGCTCGGGTCACATGTCGTGGGCCGTGGGCTTCTTCCGATAGACCCCCAAATTATTTAATATTTACAGTTTGGTCCCTGGAGTTTCTAGAAAGATGAAATTGGAACGATGGAAGGCAGAAAGTTTCTGCCTACCGTTTTGGGTTGGTTTTTGGAACGTTGCACATTAAATCAGTCATTACTTGGCTGATTAACTCCCTCACTAATGGCCTTAATCAACCATTACTTGGCTGAATAACTCTCCTCACTAATGGCCATAAACTGCCATTACTTGACAGTTGAGGAGCCCCCCCTATGCTATATATTGGAGTATTTTGGCTCAATTGCAGAGACCACTACATTATATACAACACAGAGACAAACAGAAGAGAGAACAACACAGATTCTGTCAAAAAACGTGAGCAGAAACAGTGGTCAAAAACAGAAACTCTTCCTTCATTTTCTATTCTTCAGCAAGTCGTTTCATATTTGTTTTCTTCGTCAGAATCAACCTATTTGCTTTGTAGTGTTGATTAGTTGATGTTTTATCTTTGGAGACTATTGCTCGTTAACGTAAAAGCATATATACGGGGCAATCTTGTCTTAAAGACAGAGAGTCATCTCTTGACTCTGCCACAGTTGTAACAATCCAGATTTAGTGTTTCTTGATTTCAGGTTATCAAGATTCAAGACTTAACAATCTTGCATCAGTTCTGAATATTGGCTGTTTGTTTATCCTTTCGAAAACTTGTAATATTTATTTACTTCCCATACTGCTTTACATATCCAACAAGTTCTACGGAAACCAGTGATTTGGGAACCAAAAGTTTCAAATTTACATTTGAGTCGTAACTCCAACTTCAATTTTATTTATATTTTTGCTCTTTCTTATTTGAAAAAAAATAATGGTTCTGTTAAGTTTTTAACTTCCGTTAGCTTGAGAAATCAAAATAGCACGTATATATTAGTTGAAGGTTAAATATGCTTAATCAAATTACACAAGAATCAAAACTGGAATAACGCCATAACAAAGGGATTAAAATCGCTATCTCCCTTATAAAAAATATAACCCTAATATTTAGATTTTAATACTAAAACTAAAAAGGAAACATAAAAATACAGAACAAAGATAACAGAAAAGCCCAAAGCTATAAATGGTTTTTGGGCTCAAGAGAAAATTCTTCACATGATCGGTAGAAGCCTGAAAAGAACAAATGGGCCTAAACTGCAGTTAGATGTTCTTCAGAACCAAAAGAATTTAACAAAACAACAAATGAAACGCCCACCGTGGGGCTCGAACCCACGACCACAAGGTTAAGAGCCTTGCGCTCTACCAACTGAGCTAGACGGGCACTTGGTAATAACTCTCTAATCATAACATATAGTTGCATTTATTTGGTTGTTATTTGTTTCAATAATTATTTGTTTATAAATCAAATTCAGCTTTGAAATATTTTCAACGCTAGATGCCGGCTTATAAACAACCTTTTGTTCAGCTTAACTCAAACGAGTTCATAATTAGATGTTTTAGAGCTATACACATAATTGTTTGGCAAAAAAAAAAGCAAATATTCCCTTTTTACATCTTTTAACAAAAAACAATTAGACATTTGTCTAAAACGACTCACATTTATCCTTTTTGATGTGAGAATAATATTTGGACAAAAATACTTCTACCTAAATTATGAAAAACACTAATATATTCGAAACTTCTACAAATCAGATTTAAGCTTAGTGTGATGGAAGAGCTTGCACAAGTGAAACTTTAATATAATATGATAAAGGGCAGTCCGATGCACTAAGTTTTTGCTACACATAACAGATTGACTTCCTACGCACACAACTTATAATCCGAGGTTTTTACAATAATTTTTTTTTGTGAATATCAATATATATTGATTGATGTTAGCATTTTCTAAACTCCATCACAATATGCTGAAGTTTTATATGTAAATGTTCTAAACTTTATCACACTGTGTGTTGGGAAACCACAATAACAACAACATGACGTACTCAGTGTAATCCCACAAGTGGGGGTTAGGGTAGTAGAGTGTAAGCAGACTTTACCTTTACCTTGAGAGGAAGATAGATTGTTTCCGAAAAATCATCGGCTCAAGAGAAAACACAATAAAAAATGTCAGACAAAATCGACGAAAGTAAAGAAGTCGAAGAAAAAATATTATAGAATAAATATTATGAAGAAAAGTAACAGTAACTGCAACAAACTTATAATACGGAAATCAAATACAAGAGAGCAGATAATAACAAAGATAAAAGGTCAAAACTGAAAGAATATCACTAAGCCTACTAGCTACAAACCTTCTATCGTATCACACCGTCTTAGGATTTCATATAAAGATAGTTTTGGAACGCTTTTAAAATTTCATAACACGCAAGCTTTGAACTTCAACACATTGTGCTATACAAAATTTCACTTGTAAAATTTTTAAATTTCACCATCTTGTATTAGTCTTTTCATAGTTTAACTAAAAATATTACTCGCATTCGGAGGTGGTTGGTTGCTGACTTGCTTCTGAATTACACCTCAAACGATTGCTAAATTTTCAATAACCCATAATAGTAGGAAAAATGTGACTAGCCCCATCCAATTTTTAATACCTTTCCCAAAAATAAAAATATATAAAAAAGAAAATATAGAAGCTCTTGTTGACCTCGGTCATTTTTACATAGTCCAATTTGTTAACCTTATTATAGTGTTCATTTATCAATTGGTCGATAAAGAAAGAGCCTAAAAAATGGGAGTAGCAATATGGACGATTTTGGAGTTACTACTAATCTCAGCTATCTTTCTTGCATTTGGATTGGTTGCTACCATTGTATTCGAAACATTTCGAAGAAGATTCAATCACACGTATGTAACTTACAATTAACCCCTTTTATAAAACCCTATTTTGCAATTCTTTTGGATTATTGTTTATGTGAATTTGAATTTTAATTTCATAGAAGATTCAATCATTTGTATGATTTGAATTGCTGATTCTTGTGTCGAGGTTACCAGAAACAACATCTCTACCTCTACCAAGGTAGTGTTAAGATCCGCATACACTCTACCCTCCCCATACCCCACCTTGTGCGATCACACTGGGTATGTTGTTGTTGCATTAATTTAGAAGAAGATTCAATCATTTGTATGTTTATAAGTAACCCCTTTTAACAAAAACTATATTTTTGCAATTCTTGTGAATTATTGTTTATATGAAATTGATTTTTTTTTTCCATAGAAGATTCAATCACTTGTATGTTTATAAGTAACCCCTTTTAACAAAAGTCCCTATTTTTGCATCTATTCTGAGTTATTTGTTGTATGAATTTTGGATTTTGATTTTCAATTTGCAGTCATGTGGAAGCTCCTCCAGTATTTGAAGATCCAAGTTCATTGAAGCCGGTACTTACAAACCTCTCAAAATTTTATCTTTACAACAACATACCAGTGAAATCCCACAACGTGGGGTCTGGGGAGGGTAGAGTGTACGCAGACCTTACCTCTACCTTGGTAGGTAGAGCAGTTGTTTACGAGAGACCCTCGGCTCAAAAAAGAATGAAAAAAGATTTGAGTCTTTATTGTTTCGAAAATATATGTAGATACATAGCATGTTTTTTTATTGATTGTTTGGATTGTTTACGCGTACAGTACATAGTAATTTCTATTGATGCATACATAGGATCCAATATTTGAATTTTATGGGTAATACAAACGATCTCTAGTAAAGACACAATAATAACTGAATTTACAGTCAAACATTTGTTAATATTTAGTAGATTTCTTACTATATACTGATCTTTGCAAAAGTTACTGGGTTCCTCGAACCCATTCATTGTACTCTAGCTCCGTCCTGGATGCATAGTTGATCCATCAATTGACTTGGTTTGTTAAGTGGTGGGATACTGTTACTAAATTTGAATTGTGTTAGTTGGTATGAGGTTGGAAAAAAGGACCAAATATAAAGTGTGATTTTTTTCTAAAGTTCTTAGTTGTGGAAATGTAGTTTTTTTTGGTGATAAAAGGGATTTATATTATAACTTACATACAGGAGCATCTCCCAATACAATATTTACATTAGAATGTAGTACGGGGAAATGTTGTTAACTATTGAGCTGTGAAATATAGTAAAGGAGAATGTTCTATTGGACTTTCATTTTGGAAATTGTGGGATTGAGAAGCTATTTTTTCTTCGTCCTGGACTTGGGGCAATCTTGCGTTTGCGACAAAGAATTGATCTTTTCAAATTCAAAGTATCTTTTAGATTTTAAGTTTGTTGATCTGCAGTCTAATCTGAGTATCAGAGTTGTAAATATTGTGTGTATCGCAATTAGATATTACATTGGTGATTGAATTGGGTATGACATAGGTGAATGCCTAAGAATGACATAGGTGATTTAAGTGGATACAATAATAGAAATGAAGGGGGAGGATAAGGAGGATCAAGCTTATGTTCCTAAGTAGATGAAGTAGATATGACAAAGGTGATTGACTAATGTGTATCTTAAGCAATGTGTTAATTAGGTATGCACATTTGCACTTTTATGAAATTGTGACTTTCCTATGATATATTTGGATCAGTTCTACAGATGCTTCAATATTTGAATTTGATCTATAGTGCCTTTTATTGGACTCCAAACTTAAACAAGCTTTAGTCCTCAATCATATATTCTTCATCTTAGTCTCAGAGCCACTTTACTAGTTTGAAACTGAACGATGGTGTGAAGTGACATTTAGGCTTCAGTTGTTTTTCTGAGTTAACTTTGTTAGCATATAATTTAGGTTCCTTGTCCTCATATATTTGATCCTGCTGAGAAGTACATATCCTTGGTTATACCTGCATACAATGAAGAACACAGGCTTCCTGGAGCCCTTGATGAAACTTTGAAGTAAGTGAACCAGAGTTTATCTTCTTTCTCTAATGTTTACTTTTCTCCCTGTGATGTGATATTTTTCTGCTTATTAGTCAGCGTTTCTATAATTCCCCTGCTGTCTTCTGACTTCTGGCTCAATTAATTTTATAACATGCAGAGGTTCAAGTTTGTTAAGATGACCATGCGGTCTTTAATTATAAATACTTGACTATCCCTTGAAATGCAATTTTGATTCTTCTAGGTTCTACTCTACTATGTTGCTTGGACTCTTCAAAAAAGTTGACGAGTGCGTGTCGAATCCTCCAAAAGTAGTGCATTTTTGGAGGATCTGACACGGGGGTGACAATATTTTTGGTGTCCGAGCAACATAGCTACTCTAAGAAGTCTACTGACGGATCAATTGAAATCTTATGATATGATCGGTCTTTAATTAGATGGTGGTATGACACCGTGTTTTCTGCACACTGTATATGTTAATGCTGCAAATTTTTTGCATTTTTGCAAAGGTTATAACTCATTCTGACAGCTATGGTTATCACTTTGACAGCTTTGATCAGCATGTTAACATGAGATTTGGTCTTGTTGAATAGAAAGTCATTGTCTGGTCTTAATTTCCGTGGATACTGTGTCATGAATCTGTATTTGTGAAATCTTTCTTTAACCATGTTATTTTTTATATAAGCTCTGATTGTGGAACAACTATTCGTGGTCACTTAAATTTCTTGATTTTTGTTTGTGGGTGTGGATTATTTGAAGGTGGTAAAAGAGAGAATTTACAATTAAGGACTATATAATTTTTTAAACCTGCCATTAGATCTTCCATGTGGTTGCATGTGTTCAAACATAGAAAATTATCTATTCAATTCCATGTAAAACATCTGCCAGAAAATTACAGGTATTCGTTAGTGAATTGTGATAGTACTTTTCCATGCTCTTGTTTGTTATCACTTGAGAACTCCACTTAAATCTAGGCATCAAGGAGCATAAACGTTTTTTGGGTTTGAAATTTGCAGTTATCTTGAACGACGTGCAGCCAATGACAAGACATTTACATATGAGGTATGAGTCAAGATGTAACATATTTTCTTTTCCTTTAGTTTGAATTTTCAAAAGCTAAGAACCATACTACCGCTTGCGCATTAAATCGGAGAAAAAGAGAATCTCTCCTTAAAGTCTCACAAGGAAGCTGATGTTTAAGATGCCTGGTTCACGTAGACTTTATGATAAGTTTTCAGGACTGATATTTCACGTGTATTGTCTGATGATTTTAATGAATTTTGGGGTGATGATATTTCTAATGGAGAAACTATCCCTGATGGCATTGATATTTTCTGTCTAGAATAGTTATGTTGCTATTACTTGGATTTACTACATTTTTCTTAGAGAATAAGATTCCAATTTTTCAGTTCTTGTTAGGTTATCCAAACAAAAGACCGTGTCTCTAATGTCCTTTAATCTAGGATGAAGCACTGAAAAAAGACAGGTAGCTAACACAACGATTTCAATAAATACAACAACAACAACAACATATCCAGTGAAGTCCCACAACGTGGGGTCTGGGGAGGGTAGAGTGTACGCAGATCTTACCTTTACCTTAATAAGTTGAGAGGTTGTTTCCGAAAGACCCTCGGCTCAAGACAAAGCATAAGTACAAGCAAAGCAAGAGAAACAGTTAGATCCGGACAAGAAATTTAAAGCTGTATGAAAATGATGGTAACAAGAGCGAAGAAGTCATGATAAAACATTCTGAAAAAAGAAGCAGTAACTAACGCATGTAAATAAGCTAAACAAAGTAGACGAAAGAACATACAACAGCAGAAATCAAATGACAGGGGACCATAAAACAATATTGCGCTTACTAGTATGATAAGCTAAGCAGGGCTACAATAATAACACTATAACTACCAGTATGTAAGTGTAAGTATGACTACGCTCAACTACCTACTACCCTAATCCGTGTCCTCCACAACCCCCTATCTAAGGTCATGTCCTTAGTAAGTTGCACCTGCGCCATACCCCTCCTGACGACGTCCATAGCCAACCTCTCACACCTCCGCACTATGGCATTTGTGCCTCTCCTCTGCACATGCCCGAACTATATCAACCTCGCTTTCCGTATCTAATCCTCCACTGAGGCCACTCCCATTGTCCCAAATATCATCATTTCTAATCCTATCCCTCCTTGTATGCCCACACATCCATCTCAACATCTTTATTTCCGCAACTTTCATCTTTTGGATGTGCGAAGTCTTGACTGACCAATACTCCGCCCCATACAACATAGTCAGTTTAACCACCCCCTATAGAACTTGCCTTTAAATTTTGGTATCACCTTTTTATTGCACACGACTCCAGATGCAGGCCCCCATTTCATCCCCCTGCACCAATACGATGTGTGACATCGTCATCAATGTCTTCATACTCTTGGATAATTGACCCGAGATATTTGAAGCTTCCTTTCTTTGGAATGACCTGAGTATCAAGTCTCACCTCCACGTCTGTCTCATGGTCGCTCCCGTTACTGAACTTACACTCTAAATATTCTGTTTTGGTCTTACTCAGCATGAACCCTTTAGATTCCAGAGTCTGTCTCCAAACCTCCAGCTTAGCGTTCACTCTGTTGCGAGTCTCACCAAACAAGACTATGTCATCTGCGAATAACATACACCATGTCACCTCCCTTGAATTTATCGCGTCAGTCTAAGGCAAATAAGAATGGGCTAAGAGCTGATCCCTTGTGCAGCTCCACCCCATCATCGCTGGAAAGTGCTTTGAGTCTCCTCCTACTGTCCGTACCCTAGTCTTGGCTCTATCATACATATCCTTTATCGCCCTAGTGTACGCCACATGTATACCTCTAACCTCCGAACATCTCCTTAGAACCTTCCTAGGGACTTTGTCGTATGCTTTCTCGAGGTCAATGAAAAGTTTCTCTTCCTCTCCCTATACTGCTCCACTAATAAGATGAATGACTTCTGTAGTTGAATGCCCCAACATGAATCCAAACTGGTTCTCGAAAATAGACACACTTCTTCTCACCCTCATCTCCACGGCCCTTTCTCAAACTTTCATAGTGTGGCTTAGCAGCTTGATACCCCTATAGTTGTTGCAACTCTGGATGTCACCTTTGTTCTTGTACAAATGAATCATTATACTCCACCTCTATTCTTCGGGCATTCTTGCCGTCTTAAAAATGACATTAAACAACTCAGTCAGCCACTCCAAACCTGCCCTGCCTGCGCTCTTTCAAAATTCAATTGAGATCTCATCAGGTTCGGTCGCTCCTCCCCTGCGCATCCTGCGAACAACACCCTTAACCTCCTCAACCTTAATACTTCTAAAATATTCAAAATTCCGGTACCTTCCGGATTGGTTCAGTTCTTCCAGCACAATGTATTTATCTCCTTTGTTCAAGAGTTTATGGAAGTAAGACTGCCACCTCTGTCTAATACGCGCATCCTCCACCAGGACTTGCCGTCCTCGTACTTGATGCACCTCACGTGATCCAAGTCACGGGTCCTCCTCTCCCTCTCCTTGGCTAGTATGTACAACTTCTTATCCTTGTCTTTTTCCTCTAATTCCACATACATGCGTTCAAAAGTTGCCGTTTTCGTCGCTGTAACCGCTAACTTTGCCTTCTTCCTCACCATCTTATATAATTCCCTATTCGTCCACTTCTCCACCTCATCCTTGCTTTCTACCAATTTCGCATACGCCACTTTCTTTGCTTCCACCTTCTCCTGAACTTTACCATTCCACCACCACTCCCTTTGATGCCCACCACAGCTACCCCGTTAGACCCCTAGCACTTCTCTAGCTACCTCCGGAATGCAACTGACGTCCTGTCCCACATACCGGTCGCACCCCCACTACTCCCCCAAGCCCCCTGGCCATCAACCTCTCCCCCGTCTTCTTTGCACTAGCCATGGTCAAACTCCTCCATTTAATTCTTAGCTTGTCATCCACAACCCTCCTCTTCTCTATTTTGATCTCCAAATCCATCACCAAAAGCTTATGTCGGGTGGTAAGATACTCACTCGTAATAACCTTGCAGTCTTTACAAAGACCGTTGTCAACCTTCCTAAGGAGCAAAAAGTCTCTCTGAGTCTTAGCCACCGAACTACAAAAAGTCACCAAGTGCTCCTCGTTCTGGAACCTCGAGTTGGCTATCACCATCCCAAAAGCTTTAGCAAACTCCAAAAGTGAGACGCCTCCCCCGTTCCTGTCCCCGAGGCCAAAGCCGCCATGCACGGAGGTACCAACTCCAATTGAACCGAACCTGTTTGCCGTCGAAAGTCACTGTTCAACGCCGGGAGTTACTGTTCACTGCTGGAATTCACTGCTCGCCACCGAAAGTTGCCCGAAAACTCAAGTATCTTCAGAGACCTGAACGAAAAGAAAAGGAAACGGAAAATGATGCCGGAAAGAGTCGCCGCGTCGGAGCAGTGGTGGAAAGAAAAGGAAAATAGAGAGGATTGGCCGGAAAATGATGCCGGAAAGAGTCGCCGCGTCGGAGCAGTGGTGTTCTGGCTGCTGGTCGGAACGCCAGAAGCAGAGAAAGAAAAGAGAAGAAAAGAAAATCTGGCTGGAAAAGTCACCGGCGTTACCTGGTCTTGTAGTAGTCCGGCGGCATTACCTGATCGCCGGTCGGATGGGTTACCATTGGGGGGGGGGGTGATGGGATCTCACGTGAGAATTGAAATTAGCCAAAACCCAACAAAAGATTACAACTTTTTACACCTCATGGAGGTGTAGCAATTGGACAAAAAAATAGGAAGATCGCACACTGCCAAACAAATTAACCTATCAACGTAAATAAATAAATGATTCAACAAATTATAAGTTTCCTGCTACCGGAAATGAGAATCTGTTCATATTGAGAAGGGATATGTGACATTTATTTGGGAACTTTGGCCACATTATGGTCCCTTTGCTGAAGCCCATTCTGCTTGTTCTTCCTGAAACGGCTTTGTACTTCGACCACTAATCCTATTTTTTCCGTACTTGTTCTTCATCCTTGCGTCATTGCGTGCGAACTACTCATCATCTCCAATGCTTAACCTTGCAAGAGTTTTCTTTCTTTAAGGAAAAATGTGGGATAACTCAGGACTTTGAAAACTTGGGTTTTCCTTTGAATAATCGTCGCTATTACTGTTGTTTATTTGGGTAAAGCCTGGAGATGGAATTTATGCCTTTCTTCATCCTTAACTGATTGATTATTGAATAGGTAATTATTGTTGATGACGGGAGTGTTGATGGAACAAAAAGAGTGGCTTTTGAATTTGTGAAGAGATACTCTGTAGACAACGTGCGAGTCATCCTTCTCGGAAAGAACCATGGGAAAGGGGAAGCTATAAGAAAAGTGAGTCCAAACTTAACATCCTATGAGCTAATTCAGATAGCTCTCCTCTGTTTTATGTGTTTAAGAATTCATTTTTACTCTTGTGGCAATTAATTAAAGCCATTTGCTTCTGCGAAAGCATTGTTAAAACAGGGAATGCTTCATTCACGTGGTGAACTGCTTTTAATGCTTGATGCTGATGGGGCAACCAGAGTAGATGATTTGGAAAAGCTTGAAAACCAGGTTTGTAGCCCTTCACCGCCGATTCCTTGCATCCAAAATTTTTAGCGGAAATTGTGGCTAGTTTCTTTGTCGTTTCTAATTATTTTCCAGCCAGATTCATGCAGTTGCTAAAAAGGGACAACAGCTTGAAGATTCTTCTGGTAGAGATTCAACTATAAGAATATCAGATGTTCCCGCAACTGCATTTGGTTCACGTGCTCACCTTGAGGAGAAGGCTCTAGCGACAGTTTAGTTTTCACTTCTCTTGTTTGTTGTGTATGCTGAATTGTTCCTCTTAATTCTGCGTATATCCTGGCACCTTCTCATGGTTTGATATCTATGCCATGTTGCAGAGAAAATGGTACCGAAATTTCCTGATGAAAGGTTTCCATATTGTGGTTCTCTTGGCTGCTGGAAGCGGAATTCGTGATACTCAGGTAATCTTTTACTCTATAGAGTAGCTCAAACCTCTCGTCTAGATTGAGTTCCTGTTTAGAAGCCTCCAGCTAGGTCTTTTACTTTCACTTGACTGAAATTTCTGGATTTATGCAGTGTGGATTCAAGATGTTTACCAGATCTGCTGCCAGGAAACTTTTTCTAAATATCCGTTTGAAAAGGTATTTGTTCCAGCGCCTCCTCTTTCCAACCATAGTGTAAGAGGACCTATATTTTTATTGATTCTTTTATTTGTCCCCTGACTACATATTGTTTAGAAGCATTATGAGCATTTTCAATCAGCTTGGAATATATTATGCTTTCTCTTGTTGCTTCTTGAAGCTTTTTTCCCTTGGAGCATTTCATAGTCTTTTTCTCTTGCTATGAAGCCCTTGAATTTCCCGATACCTTTATGGGTTTGTCTTTATAATTTTCTTTCATGACAATTTTTGTCCTTATATTTAATAGTGTCTCAAATTTTTCTTCTTTTCTCTAAATTCACTTACCTCGACTTTCGGAGGAGAATCTAGAAGAAACATGTGGTAGTTAAAGTGTAGTTCTGTTTATATGCTGTTGTGAATCATCTAAAGTTTAACTACTTAGTAATGGTTATGATAACTAGATTTGTATGGGGATTTTTTGAGAAATACTTCTATTTCTCTTGGCGTCTTCATGGAGATCTTAATGAAGGCGAAAGCTTTTTAAGTCCTGATTGTACATTAAAATAGTTTCCCTATGTGCAATGCTAGTCAAATGAGCGGGTTGGGCTGAATTTGGCGGTCAAAATGGACTGAGTTAATAAATGAGTGGGTCATTTGACCTGCCCAAAAGTTACTTGGGCTGAAATGGGCTAAAACTGGGTCATAACCCAATCCGGCCAACTCTTACTAAATTTTAAATTCCTTGTTTGTTTTCTTATAATTTGTTTAAGTACCTAGTAATATAGCAAAGGTAGGGGTAAGGTCGACGTACATCCTATCCTCTCCAGATCCCACTTGTGGGATTACACTGAGTATGTTGTTGTGGTTGTAGTTGTATTATTGCTAATATATTATATAGGCATATAGCAAAGGTAGGGGTAAGGTCGATGTACATCCTACCCTCCCCAGATCCCACTTGTGGGATTACACTGGGCATGTGGTTGTAGTTGTATTATTGCTATATATAACATATCAAATAAAAAAGACTTCTTAAAAATATTTAGACAGTTTCTCATGGGTCAATTTCAGCCCAGTTTTTAAATGGGCTGAATTAAGCGGGTCAAATGGGCGGAGTAATAAAATAAGTTGGTCATTAACCCGTCCAAACCTAAGCGAGTTGGGCGGGTCATGATAGTATAAGCTGATTTTGCCACCCCTATGCAATGCCATTGGGAACTCACTGTCCACGAACATTAGTTGAAAATGGCATTAGGGTTCTCTCCTGACTACCAAAGGATGTGGTGCAGCGGATGTGGCTGCTCCTCCCTTAACCAGAGGTCTCGGGTTCGAGCCATGAGTATGAAATTGTTTTTTGGTAGGAAGCGCTTCCCCCGAATGGGCCCTACGCGCGCGGCGCGAAGCCGAATATAGTCGGGCTCCAATGCGGGTACCGGACACCGGGTGAGAAACTAAAAAAAAAGGGTTCTTTCCTGATCCCTCTGTCTGTACACCTAGGTACTTATCTTGTGATGCTATCTGCCACTCCATGTATTTTGTGTTTTTGTTTGTTGCTTTTGCCATTGTCATTTTTTTTGGCTATTCCTCAAGATCTCTAACTTTGGGCATCAGGAACTTACCGACAATCCTTTTTCACAGGTGGTGCTTTGATGTTGAACTAGTCTACTTATGCAAATGGTTTCGGGTTCCAATGATTGAGATATCCGTTAATTGGACAGAAATACCCGGATCAAAAGTCAATCTGTTAAGCATCCCGAACATGTTGTGGGAGATGGCGATCATGTCTTTCGGTTATAGAACTGGCATCTGGAAAATCTGCAGCTGAGTTTCTTATATTTTCAGGCCTATCTATTTGGAATAGTAGTACTTGGAGCACTTAACACATCTTCTAATGCTTCATAATGTATACCTACTTCGTTCGGGACATTAACCTATTCTTGCACTACACTTAACGCGCTGCTAGTTGACTGGTAGTAGCTGAGTTTCTTTGAAACGAATATGGTTATGTTGTTGCTCAGATGTAATTTTATCAGAAGGCTAACATTTTCCTTTTACTGGACTAATCTGTATACAGAAGCTTTAATGCATTCGTCTGAAATGGCGTCTTTTCTTAATCTGGTATACTGCAGGGGTGTGCATATTTCGGGTAACCGGGTTATTGGTTCTGTAACGGTTTAGGATTTTTCTTAACGGGTTAGCCGATAACCCGATTATAATTATTAAATTACAGTTTTACCATAACTATATAAAGTCACTTCACCCCGGGTTGTCTTTGTTAGTTTAGAAGAATCACTAACTGATTCTTTCTCTGTTACCTTGGATCCAATGGTTATGTTAGTCTTTTTAATTTATTATGTTCACATTTTATTGTTAGTTCCATGGAATATTTGGCTTCTTGAAGAATTTTCTTAATTGTTACTTGGTTCTTCTTTAACCTCATTTCTTAGTCTTCTAACCAATGTTATTGTAGAAGCTTTTATAATTACTTTTTTGATGAAGAAATAATTGCTAGCAATGGGAATGGAAAAGCTTTGCTATATACTTAATTTTGAGTACTTAATAACTACCTCCCAACGCGTAATATCTGCGTACAGTTTACCCATTGTGTATGTTGTTGTTGATGGTATTATTGTACTTATGCTTTATGTATCCTAATGGTGAAATTCTTTTGCAGTGTATATTAAAATTAAACTAAAGTGATCTAGTGATATTCGTATTTCCCATGTTCCAAGTTTAGTCAATTATAAAGACAATACTAGGTGATTTTGCCGAAACACATAATAACCGCACAAGTATATGAGGATTATATCAAAGTTATGCCTGATATAACTTGTGAACAAGGCAGATTTTTCAATCAGGTAGAACTTATGAACAATTTAACGAGATAGGTAAAATGAGGATTGTATCAAAGTTATGCACGTCCGGTATAACTTGTGAACAAGGCAACTTTTTCAATTAGGTAAAATTTGTGAATAATTTAACAAGACAAGTAGAATGAAGATTATGCTAAGATTAAACACTGTCGGACATAATTTATGAATAATGGAAGATATTAATCCGTTAAAACATGTGAACAACTTAACAAGATAACTTCAATAAGGATTGTACCAAAGTTATGTCCTCCCCAACATAACTCCTGAAAACATTATTTTAAATTTTATGGTTGTGACATTGAAGTTATTTTTGCACAAATAACCGGCAAAAAACAGCGGCGGCCTGAGGGCAAATTGCGAGTTATTAGCCCACGGAATGAGATCCAAATGGACCGTTATATAAAGACAAATATGAAACTTAGCCCAATTCGTACTGTAGACATCCAGCCCAATATAGTTCTCCCTCCAAAAAGGCAATTGGATCAATATCTGGTTTAGTTTAGATGGCACTTATGTCCTTGTTATGTGCCGGTCTTTAATTTTGGCCCCATAACACAACTTTTTTTTGGGGTATAATTTATATTTTCGTATCATAATATTTCATAAACTATGTCCGCACCCTTAAAGAATTTATACTCCGCTAGACATAAGTTTGATTGCTAAGGACAAAAACTAAAGACCCACCCATTTGAAGGACAAACCGTGCCATTTCTTTTTAAAAAAAGTAAAAAATTGAGGTTGAAATTTGAATGAAAAAAAGAGTAGTTGAAACTTAAAATAGTGATTGGATATAAATTTTATTGGAGAGAAGTTAAAAAATTGTGGTTGAAAACCTTTGTTTCACTTGAAATAATCCTCAAACAACATTTTTAATGTTTTATTGATATTCCAAATATTAACATTTGGTATTTACAATACAGAAATACTATTTATTGCCAAATAAGGCATTAGAATAAAGTAAAACTAATCAATGTCCATAAGAAATAACGACATGGTCGATTGTATCAAAATTTTATTTCTTATAATCTCCATGAGAGAACGATAAGTTTATATGTATTTTCTTCTCATCATATATAATTAATGCAGAGAATTTGATAAAACACCAGCTGAGGATAGTGGTAGAACTTGGGTTAATAAGCTCGCTGGGCGTGGTATGCCACTTGAGTTTATTGAACCACGAATTGAGGATGGGGACATGCCATAATTTACAATTGGGGCTGTGGATAGGTTCTTAGCCCCAAATCTTATACCATACCGATGATTACTTTGTGATCCCATTTAGTAGTATTAATGAGAGAAAAAGAAAATGTGTTGTGACAAACTTTTTACATAACTTTGGTGTATGAAGCTATAATGAACTATTACGAAACCATTTAACAGATGACTAATTCACATTTGTGAAACAAGTATCCACAAAGAACAATCTTCCTGCAGATCATTTCAACCTCATAATATACAACAACAACAACATATCCTGTGAAATCCCACAACGTGGGTCTGAGGAGAGTAGAGTGTATGCAGACTTTACCCATACCAAGAGAAAGCATAATAAGAGGTCAGATAAGGGGCAAAAAATTCAAAGTAGTATGAAAATGAAAATAACGAAAGTAACTAAGCCATGATAAAGCAGTTTAAAAAAGAGCTAGTAGCTACCATAGGTAAAATAGGATAATCGAAGTACGAGAAATAACAACCTCATAATATACAAAAAAAAAACAGTAAATTCAGCGGTTTTCATGCAGAAAGCTAGCCACTTCAAAGGACTATTCCGACAAAGAGATAAAGAAAAGAGGTTTTTAACCAAAAATATATATATATTTGATACACGAGTTTACAGTTTTCAGGTAATATTTCACCAAGCCATAAATTAGGTTGTTGCCTTAAGCAAACCATCGTCAATCATCTCGAGTAGGAGGAAGACACACAGAAGGGAAATATAATGGAACAGTTGAAACTTCTAAGTGAATAATAAAAATAAAAAATTAGATTATCCAACAATCAACTCTTTGCCTTCTCAAGTCTTCAATCCAAAATGAGAATTACAGAAAATAAAGACAAAATATAACACTATAAGCTGCATTCTGTTCCAGTAGGAGGAGGCACTTTCCTCTTATCAATGTTGTTGTCCTCGGAAAATCAAAAGCACTTTCTGTGGACAATGGAAGGACCTGATTCGTCGTACTCTGCCTTTGCAATCCACATCTGCAGACAAAAGAAAAAACAAAAACCCCATCAGAAACTGTATGAAGCTTAGAACCAGGGGAGAGTTAGGGGCACGAGGGGTTCATCCGAACTCCCTTCGTCGAAAAATTACACTGTATATATAAGGTCAAAATTATTTTGTATGTATATGTAATAGATGTTGAATCCCCTTGCCTTCTTGGCGTATTTATTTCTTTCTATTTTAAATTCCCTTAGTGAAGATCCTGGCTCCACCACTACTTAATACAACTAAGCCTTAGTCCCAAATAAGTTGGAATCAGCTATATAATCCTCACTGAACATATTTCACCATTTAAGCTCAACTCATGTCATCATAATACAAAATAAAAATAAAAATAAAAGTGAATAATAAGTGCAAGGAGGCGGAGTTAGATGCAAACCTGCTGGAAGGTGCTGAGGGAAGCCAAGATAGAGCCTCCTATCCAGACACTATATTTCCTCTCTGGTGGTGCCACTACCTTAATCTTCATGCTGCTCGGAGCCAATGCTGTAATTTCTTTGCTCATTCTATCAGCAATTCCTGGAACATGGTAGAACCACTACTGAGAACTATGTTTCCATATAGGTCCTTTCTAATATCCACGTCACACTTCATGATAGAGTTGTATGTGGTCTCGTGGATTCCAGCAGCTTCCATTCCGACCATTGAGGGTTGGAATAGGACCTCAGGGCAACGGAATCGGTCAGCACCAATGGTAATCACTTGCCCATCGGGAAGCTCATAGCTCTTCTCTACAGAAGAGCTGGTCTTTGAAGTCTAAGGCTGTGTAAGAGAGTTTTTCTTTTACGTCCCTGACTATTTCCCGCTCAGCTGTGGTGGTGAATGAGTAACCACGCTCTGTGAGGATCTTCATCAAAGCATCAGTGAGGTCACGACCTGCCAAGTCAAGACGAAGAATGGCATGTGGGAGGGCATACCCCTCATAAATTGGGACAGTATGGCTGACGCCATTACCAGATTCCACCACAATACCTGTAGAAAATAATGGATTAACAGCAATTACCAGAACTCTTCACAATAAGGTAGCAAAATACTAGTTCAACGTCCCAAATATCTCCAAATAAAGGTGAACTCAGTCTTTCCTACCATAGATGACGAATGGACTAACCTTGTGTTGCAATCTGTGGCCAAAAGATAATAGAAATGACAATCGTACATTATTCTCACCAGTTGAATGCATGGAAATATATTCTTGGAAAATAAATGGGTTTCTTACTTATTTTCTAATGTTTGGTAAGCAAGCAAAAAGATATTATCCAAGAGCATTTATACGTAATATAGCAAAATACTATGGGGGTGGGAAGTGGGGGTTCAGGGGTGGCGAGGGCTGGGATGGTCAAGGGGTGGGAGTTGGATGGGCGGGAAGGAGACAATGAACTTGGAATGTCACTTATGTAACTTGTTTTTGTTGATTATAATGGTGCAGGAAACGAAAATAAGTAACTGTTAAGTATTACAACAAAATGAAATTACAACAAACTGAAATTTCAATAAACTGGAACAAGAAACTGAGATTACAAACACTTTGATATGCTGGGTCGAGTGATGGCACTCTGTCTTTAAGACAAGATTTCCCCGTATATATCCTTTCTACGTTTTGGACAATAGTCTCCCAAGATAAAACATCAACTCAACAAATGAGCAAAGGAAACTCAAGTGTTACTTTGAAGAACTTAGTGTAATGAAATGATGCTGTAAAGTAGTAGGAAAAATCTGATTTCGTTTGTGTATTCTGTGTAGTCTCAACAATTGAGCAAATGCTTCATTATATAGTGCAAGGATGGGACTTATCAATTGCCCACATAATTGTTGTTACTGGCCAAGTAATAGAAATTATGGAGGTAGTAATTCAGCCAAAATAAATGACGAATTGATGTGCAACGGATTAGAGCTTTTAGGGAGAGTTATTCAGCCAAGTAATGACTGAAGATGTGCATATTAATGGAGGTTAACGTAACATTAATATGAAGCAATTTGGGTATAATATCAGATAAAGCCCGCAACCTGCGACCTGTGACCCGCGACCGGAAGGGCGGGCTGCGGCGCGCGTGTGGTCTTAGCCTCGAACCAAAGCACATCTAGGTCCTCCCTCCTTCAAACACATGGGTTACCCTTGGGGTCCCAAACCCCAAGCCAATTTTGAGACTTATAAACTAAACAAATCTTCCTTCCCCCACCGATGAGGGAGGATTGGTCTTTACCACATTTTCATGCTTCAAACACCTCACTTCGTGGACCAATATCTCTTTCATTTCTCAACGAAATTTGACAATCCTTAGCCCTACGATCATCTACTTACTTGGTAGATTATGCACATGTGAAGAATCAAAGTCTCCAACAAGCGGAACTCTAGTGTTTAAGTCATTAAAGATGGTTGGACGCAACTCCCACCAAAGACAAATTTCCAACAATCCCCTCTTGAAAGAGATTTTGGCGCACTCACATGGTGTTATTTTCCAGCAATATTTCAGCGGACCGATGTTGCATATGGAGAGGTAGCTTCAGCTTTGAACCTTCCATAGTTAAATACCATCGGACTTACTTACTGCGAGGTGAACGTGATGTCTTGAACCGTCAGTGTTTAGTGTAAGCCAAGTCAATAGTACCAACGCAACAAATTCCCTTACTCTTTTCTTTGTAATGTTTTGTCCGTTGTGGCCATGGACACTTCTTGGATTCTTAAGTGCGTTCATTTGAGGCGGCCTGTCCTCTCACTTAAATAGGTGGTCTCCTACAAGGTATCCTGCCATACCCCACTTCACAAGTGTTAGGAACCATTAAAAGTTTCCCCAAACCTAACCTCAACCGGTGAAGGTCGTTAAATATTTTGGAAACTTAACCTTTATCCACACTGCAGATAGAACTTAACGTCTATCGCGGGAACGACTTTGGATTTGGTGTTTGTTTACAGAAATCACTATCAGAAGTGCTCATGCTTCCATCGAAGCGATCAACTGAACCTTTACAACTTAGTTTTCCCATTGAACCAAATTCCTGGGATCTCCAGTCAGTAAGGTTGGGTTACCACCGTATTGGTCCTTATACTTTGGGTTTTAAGCTCATTCCTCTAGACATGTAGAACATCTGATCCTTGGGTAAGCCCTTTGTCAGCGGGTCTGCTATATTATCCTTTGACTTTATGTAATCAATGGATATTCTACTCGTGGTGATCAGCTGCCTAACGATCTTATGCCTCCGTTGAATATGACGAGACTTGCCATTGTACTTATCATTCCGTGCCCTTCCTAGAGCCGACTGGCTGTCGCAGTGGATCATTACAGAAGGTACGGGTTTGTTCCAACAAGGAACATCCTCTAAGAAGTCGTGATGCCACTCATCTTCTTCTCCTGCTTTGTCTAAAGCGATAAACTCCGATTCCATCGTGGATCGGGCGATGAAAGTTTGCTTAGAGAATTTTCAAGACACAACCCCACCACCAATTGTAAATACATACCCGCTGGTGGACTTAGTGTTTTCTATATCAGATATCCATTTTGCATCACTGTACCCCTCTAGTACAGTTGGATATCTCGAATAATGTAACCCGTAAGTTATAGTGTATTTCAGGTATTTTAATACCCGATTCAATGCCTTCCAGTGATCATCACTCGGATTACGGGTAAACCTAGCCAACTTGTTGACTGCATAAGCAATATCAGGTCGGGTGCAGTTTGTTATGTACATCAAACTACCAATCACCTGTGCATATTGCTCCTAGCATACGGGTGCACCACAATTTTTATCAAGCTTTTGATTTCTATCCATTGGTGACTTTATCGGTGAACTGTCAAACATCTTGAACTTTCTCAAAACATCCTTGATGTAGTGAGACTGAGATAAGACCAGTCCGTCAGACGTTTTAGAGATTTTTATCCCTAAGATGACATCTGCGATACCCTATATCCTTCATATCGAAGCATTGTTTCAACATGTTCTTAGTCTCTAGGATTACCCTAGGACTGCTTCCTGTTATCAATATGTCATCTACGTACAGGCATATCATGACGAACGAGTCAGAGTTACCTTTCGTGTAGACACATTTGTCACACTCGTTAATGGAGAAACCCTTAGATAGTAGAGTACTATCAAACTTTTCGTGTCATTGCTTCGGGGCTTGTTTCAGCCCTTACAAAGATTTGACAAGCCGACAGACTTTCTTCTCTTGCCCTTGAACTACATACCCTTCGGATTGGTCCATATAAATTTCTTCTTCCAAATCACCATTTAGGAAGGCTGTCTTGACATCCATTTGATGTATCTCAAGGTCACGCAAAGTTGCGATCGCAATGAATCGTATGGACGTCATCCGAGATACCGGGGAGTAAGTGTCAAAGTAGTCAAGAACTTCTTTCTGCCGATAGCCCTTGATACCAACCTGGCCTTGTACTTATCTATAGACCCATCTGCGTTATACTTCCATTTGAGTATCCATTTACACCCTAACGATTTATTTTCCGGAGAAAGATCAACCAATTCTCAAGTATGGTTATGCAGAATGGAGCCTATTTCACTCTCAATAGCTTCTTCTAGAGTGGTGCCTCTAGAGTTGACAATGCTTCAAAAATTATCCTTGGTTCATCATCAACCATATAAGCTACAAAGTCAGGACCGAAAGATTTATCCTTCCTGGCCCTTTTACTTCGCCTTAGTTCCATCTATGGAGTCTCCAAGTTATGAGAATCTGGAACACTAGATTCCGGATATTCAGCCACTTCGAGATCCACTAGATCTGAACCATCTAGATCCGGGCCGTCAGCGACTCCCGGTTCCTAAGAGCTTTGTTCATAACTTCGTTTGCGAGAGGTTATGTCTTTTTCCTTTCTAGGAAAGGTACCTTCAAAGAATTGAGCATTCCTTGATTCCATGATTGTACCCCCGTAGATATCTGGAATATCTAACTTATGCACTAAGAAGCGATAAGAACTACTGTTATTTGCATATCCGATTAATATGCAATCTACAGTCTTAGGCCCAATCTTGACCTGCTTTGGCTTGGGTACTTCAACATTTGCCAGACAACCCCATACCTTTAAATATTTATAGGTGGGTTTCTTTCCCTTCCATGATTCATATGGAGTTTTGTCCTTACGCCTTATGTGGGACCCTGTTAAGAATCGTATTAGCGGTAAGGACGGCTTCTCCCCACATGTTTTGGGGAAGACCGGAATTGATGAGCAAGACATTCATTATTTCCTTCAATGTGCGGTTCTTACATTCCACCACACCGTTCGATTGAGGTGAGTATGGAGCCGTCGTTTGATGAACAATGCCTTCTTGGGCACAATATTCCTCAAATGGCACTACATATTCTCCCCCTCTATCGCTACGAATGGATTTAATTCGCATGCTTAGTTGGTTCTCAACTTCTGCTTTGTAACGTCAGAACGCTTCAAAGGCTTCATCCTTACTTTTCAACAAGTAAATGTAACAATACCTTGTGCTATCATTATTGAATATCACAAAGTACTTGTTCCTCCCTCTAGTTTGTGCAAACTTCAAATCACATATATCTATGTGAATAAGTTCTAGAGGAGCGGTATTCCTTTCGACGGATCGAAAATGAAGCTTTGTGAGTTTTGCCTCTACGCACACCTCACACTTATGTTGAGGGTTTACGTCGATAGACGATAGCAACTCCAACTTTACCAACCTTTGAATGGATTTATAGTTAACGTGTCCTAATCTATGATGCCATAAATTAGAAGACTCAAGCAAATAAGAAGAAGCTTCAACTTTATTACTTGAACGCATTACAGACATAGCGTTAACTTTGAAGAGGCCTTCACAGACGAAGCCTCTCCCCACAAAAGTGTCATTCTTAGTTAATACAAATTTATTGGATTCAAACACTAGCCTAAAACCAGCATTAGCCAATAAAGGTTCTGAAATTGAATTCCTCTTAATCTCAGGGACATGCATCACTTTCTTCAGAGTGAGCTCATTTCCAGAAGTCATCTTCGGGACCACCTTTCCTACCCCCAGCACGTCAGAGGAAGCGTTGTTGCCCATGAACATCTTCTTGTCGGTGACCGGTGTATACGTGGAGAAGGCATCTCTGTTGGAATAGATATGTTTGGTAGCACCTGTGTCCATCTACCACTGCATGGGATTTTTAACCAGGTTTTCTTCAAGCACCACCGCCGAGAACTCCTCAATCATGTCGTCTAGGAGCGTGTCCTTGACGACGTTAGCATGCAACTTGCCTTTAGCCTTGGCTTTCTCTTGTTGCTCAGTCTTGAGCTTGCGGCATTCCTTGATCATATGACCAGGTTTCCCACAGTGGTGACAGTTACCTCTGAACTTCTCCGATGCTTGGGTCTTGCTGTCTTTCTGGAACTTCCGCTTCTTGCTTGGGTTCCCTTTGGACTCAGCCAGATTTGCCTTTGCCTCAGCAGGTTGTTTACCCCTAGGCAAGGCCTTCTTATTAACTTCCTGAATTTGGAGTTTGATAATAAGTTCTTCAAAGGTCATCTCCTTTGTCTTGAGCTTTAAGTAGCTCAAAACTCATTCCGCGAAGGAGGTAACTTTTTAATCAGCGATGCAACCAAAAACTGCTCATTTGGTTTCATTCCTTCCAAATCCAGATGATGTAGAATCATTTGGAATTCCTGGACTTGGGACATCACTGTCTTACTATCCACCATTTGAAATTTCAGAAATTTCCCAACGATGAATTTCTTAGTACCTGCATCTTGTGTGTTGTACTTCTTTTGCAGCTTCTCCCACAACTCTTTGGCGGTGCCAACGGTGCAATACACCGTGTAGAGAGGGTCTGCCAAGCAGTTCAATATGTAATTCTTACACATGAAATCACTATGATTCCATGCATCAAGAACCATCTTCATGCCATTAATGACATGGATACTCAGGCCCCCTTCAGCCGTTTCAGTAGGCGAAGGGTCCATTTCATCTCTAGCTTGTTGAGGATCTTCTGATAGGAACCTAGCCATTCCCATAACCGTCAAGTAGAACATCATTCTCTGCTGTCATCTCTTAAAGTTTGAGTCCATGAATTTTTCAGGGCGTTCATGGTGGAATGCGGAGGGTGGAGCAGTAAAGGCACTAGACGTGCCTTGGGCAGTAGTGGGGAAGGCAGATGAGTTGCCTTGAATAGTAGCGGCAACAGGAGGGATGGCAGAATTGTTGCCTTGAGTGGCAGCAGCAACAACAACGGAATAAAAAGTGTTTCCAGTCATGTTACCAAGCAGTTACAACAAGCTAAGCTTGTCTAAAAATTGTTGATTACAATGGTGCAGGAAACGGAAATAAGTAACTGCTAAGTATTACAACAAAATGAAATTACAACAAACTGAAATTTCAATAAACTGGATCAAGAAACTGAGATTACAAACACTTTGATATGTTGGGTCTAGTGATGGCACTCTGTCTTTAAAACAAGATTGCCCCGTATATATCCTTGCTAAATTTTGGACAATAGTCTCCCAAGATAAAACAACAACTCAACAAATGAGTAAAGGAAACTCAAGTGTTACTTTGAAGAACTTAGTGTAATGAAATGATGCTGAAAAGTAGTAGGAAGAATCTGATTTTGTTTGTGTGTTCTGTGTAGTCTCAACAATTGAGCAAAGGCTTCATTATATAGTGCAAGGAGGGGACTTATCAACTGCCCACATAATTGTTATTACTGTCCAAGTAATGACAATTATGGAGGTAGTAATTCAGCCAAAATAAATGACGAATTGATGTGCAACGGATTAGAGCTTTTAGGGAGAGTTATTCAGCCAAGTAATGACTGAATTGATGTGCATATTAATGGAGGTTAATGTTCCATTAATATGAAGCAATTTGGGTATAATATCAGAAGAAGCCCGCGACACGCGACCCGCGACCGGATGGGCGGGTTGCGGCGCGCTTGTGGTCTTAGCCTCGAACCAAAGCACATCTAGGTCCTCCCTCCTTCAAACACATGGGTTACCCTTGGGGTCCCAAACCCCAAGACAATTTTGAGACTTATAAACTAAACAAATCTTCCTTCCCCCACCGATGAGGGAGGATTGGTCTTTACCACATTTTAATGCTTCAAACACCTCACTTCGTGGACCAATATCTCTTTCATTTCTCAACGAAATTTGACGATCCTTGGCCCTACGGTCATCTACTTACTTAGTAGATTATGCACGTGTGAAGAATCAAAGTCTCCAACATGCGGAACCCTAGTGTTTAAGTCATTAAAGATGGTTGAACGCAACTTCCACCAAAGACAAATTTCCAACAGTTTTCCCTAAGGTAAGTCATTTTCCTTATTTTTAACATGTTTTCCTAGAGAAATGTTTTCCAGAACATTTTGGCCAACCAAATGTAAGAAAATTGGAAAATATTTTCCTCCATACCAAACACACATGTAGACTACTCTTTTAATTGATTCATTATGTGCATCAGATGTAGACTACTCTTTTAATTGGTACTTTTTTTTTACAAATCAAATTTGTATTCACCATGCATCAAACATGTAACTAAAATGTCCGTTTCATGATAGAAACACCAGAAATTTAAACATCCAAATATATGCTGACGAATGAAGATTTGCTTACCGGTGGTACGACCACTGGCATACAACGAGAGAACAGCTTGTATAGCAACATACATAGCTGTCTGGGTCATTTTTTCATGATTAGCTTTAGGGTTAAGAGGTGCGTTAGGAGGACAGGATGCTCCTCTGGGGCAACACGAAGCTCGCTTTGATTGAGCTTCATCTCCTGCATAGGCATCTTTTTGACCCATACCCACCATCACACCAGGTATGACGGGGACGACCAACAATACTAGGGAATACAGCGAGAGAAACAGCTTCAACAACAGCAACATACTCAATGTGATCCCACAACTTCAATTGCTATTTTTTTTTGTTTCAAAGACTTATAATGTTAGAAGTTACATATCTGTTGTGGGAGGGAAAATTGGCCTCCTTATATGCTAGTTTTTTGTGTTGAGTCATGCCCATCAAATTCTTAGTTTACTCAATGTTGGACCGCCAACAGTCCACTCTCCAATTACTAAGCTTGGACGTGTGGGATGTTAGAAGTCCCACATTGGTTGTGGTTGTGGGATGGGAAATTGGTTTCCTTATATGATCAGTCAATCATCACTTAATGAGCTAGCTTTTGGAGTTGAGTTAGACCGAGATCTATTTCCTAACATATAATGAGGTCCATTTTCTAACATATAATCTGGTTTCTATACATTGCTTTTGTATTCTAGCACTCGGCATTTCTAAAAAGCAACTGATCCTAGAAGAAAAATCTTTTAAAAGAAATTATCAAACACCAAAATCCCCTAAAAGCTAGCATCTTTACCCAATTCACATAAATTTATCAAAAACAACAACACAATAACTACCCAATATATTCCCACAAGTGGGGTCTGGGGAGACTTGAGTTTACGCAAACCTTACCCTACCTCTAAATACATACACACATAAATTTATCAAAAGAAAACAGAAATTCAGCAAAGCACAACAAACCTTACACAATGATTTGTGTTCATCAACCTAGATACTTACACAACTCACATTACATACACAACTCAGGATTCACATAAATCACATACAAATCAATGACAGCAACCAAAAATATCTAGAATTGAGCTCATATTTTTCTTTTTTTGATTTTTTCCCTCAAATCAACAGGAAGAAGAATCAATAAAATGAAGAAAAACAACTGACATAGCAATTGAAAATTCCTACAAAATCCGATTTGAAACATGTGCATGTACCTCTAAATACATACACACATTTTAAGAAATTACTTTTATACATACATATATATATACACAGAAAACCAGTAATTTTAAGAAAAAATTTAATCCTTTAAATTTTTCTACATATAAACGGAATAGGTGCACGTGCATTATATACACGGGCACCGCTATAATTATGCTTATGGATTCTATCGAACCTAGTAATTTTATCCTTTATCCGTATCGTGATAAAAATCCAATTAATACGTATAAATAATATATTCAGAACTCATAAACTCAAAATTCTAGCTCCGTCTATATCGAATCTGATTTTACAACATAAAGGTCCCATGGTTTAAAACATGAAATATAACAGAAAAAGCCAAAGAAAAATAATTATTTTTATACATATACATATGTAACTCAGGAATAGTTTTTAAAAAATTAATCCTTTTAATTTTTTCTTCATTTTAATAGAATAGGTGCACGTGCATCCCCTGCTTATATAGAGGGGCGGAGCTATAGTTCTGCTTATGAATACTATATTTGTGATAAAAATCCACTTGACACGTTACAACGAAACGTATGAATCTATTGAAACATGAATTATAACATAATAAAGCTATAGGAAAACATAAAATTGAAAATGAAATGCAAGGTGAATTGTACGTTTAGGAGATTGAAATGAAAGAGAGTTGAGAGAGACTTAGGCAAAGGAATGTTGGAAAGTGTTGTGTTTAATTTTTCTGTATATATAGGAGAAAAATTGGAGGGGTTATATTGAAAATGAAGAAAAAATCTCAGCCGTTTGATTTGTTAACTGAAGTGGTGAAAGGATGTTAGTGATACATCGTGGGGGGCTATCATCGTTTCATTAAGTGGTCCCCACTGCCCCACTTATTTCGTTTTTCCTCTCATTCTTTTCCATTTGTTTTCTTTGTTTCTTTGATTTATTTTCAGTTCTAGTGCAAGTCAAACGTGTGTATTAGTACTCTTTCCGTCCCTGTATATTTATCGTATTTTTCATTTATAAATTCCTTAAAAAAATACATGTTCCTTAATTATATTTTGTTATCTTATTTTTCTTACAATCCTGCATCGATTATATTTCTTTTGAGCCGATATTATATCGGAAACAACCTCTCTACTCCACAAAGATAGGGTAAGATCTGCGTACATCATGCCCTCCCCATACCCCGCTAGTGAGAATACATTGGATTTGTTGTTGTTGTTATTTTTTATATCTTAATATATATTTACTTAATTTATGTGTCATAATTGAGGCATTTATAGTATTCAAGAATAATTACTACTAAAGGTAAAACGAAAAAAATTGTCTTGAACTTCTGAAATGACAAGTATTTTGAGATAAATATTTTAGTAAGGACGATAAGTATTTTGAGACATAAGGAGTATCAAATAACTGCAAGTATTTCTTCATTTTAAGCAAATGTCCCGTGTTCAATCTTGGGAATAAAGTTGAATTATGTAGGAAGCATTTTATCTTTTAAGTAGAATTTTCGATGCAAACTCAATTTAATCGAGTCTCAATAGAAATACCAAAATTAAGGTGAGAAACCAAAATAGAAGTAACTTTTGAAATACAGAACCCTTTTTAAAAGAAAAAAAGACATTTACTTTTGCAAAGTAGATTTCGCTTCTTATATAAAGCCACTATTTTTGTTCTCTTAATTATTTATTAAATTGTTATCCATAGCTCTTGTGTGCTATTTAATTTACCTTAATCTAGGCAGCAATTAGTGAGAGTTACTCATAACGAGAGTTTAGCTTTATAATGATGGTTTTGTCAAAATCCAAAATATTAGACGTTTTAGAGAAAAAGAAATCATTTATTAATTTTTAAAACTCTATCTTATTACTATTACAATCAATGAAATCTTAATTAAGTGAGATGTTTATAAGAGATAACGGGATGATTAAAGCTATTAAATATATTTTTAGGAGATGGTAAAAAGACGGATAATATTTCAAATAATTTACTTGTGTTACCTCCTAACATAATCATCAGTGAGTTGAAGTAGTATTTACGTAGGGGTTGAATTGTAATCTATTTTCATTAATGATCTTGTTATGTACTTATAAACTATGAATAGATGAAGAAAAACTATTATTGTGTGAACTTGGGCCTAACTCAACCCATTGTCCAAGTCCATATAAGGAGTCCATGTTTTCATTCCATTTTCGATGTGAGACTCTTAACACTCATCTGCACGCCCAAACCTCATTAACTGAAGCGTGAACAATATAATTTGGGGGCCCAACATCGGTGAACAAAGAATTGGAATGGTCCTGGCTCTGATACCATGTAAATAATTGATCTTGGGTCTAACTCAACCCCAAAAGCTAGCTTGTAGGGTGAAGATTGTCCAAGTTCATATAAGGAGTCCATGTTCCCATTTCATTTTCGATCTGGGACTCTTAACTGTAGGAAGATTAATTCCTTGACTATTTCATTCCAATCATAGCAAATATATACAATATTACAATGTAGTACTAATCTAAGGTACCTAAATATAAGATGCTAATCATCCTAGCTAATTGATGACAAATTGATTTACACTACTAATTACAAGATTACAATATTCTTAATTAGTTATGATTGGAGATAATTATAGGATTGCCTCATAATTATTCTTACAGTCCCCCGCAGTCTTAGCGGGAGGTTCTCGTATGCTGAGACTGTCCCTGAAATCATCAAAAAGTGCACGGAAGACCTTTTGTGAATATGTCTGTATTCTGATAACGGGACGGCACATGGAGAACACGGACTTGTGCATGAGCAACCTTTTCTCGGACGAATAAGATATCTATTTCGATATGTTTTGTGCGTTGATGCTGAATAGGATTACCGGATAAGTATATTGCACTCAGATTATCACAATAAACAACGGTTGCCTTCTCAATCGGACAATGAAGCTCTAAGAGAAGATTATGGAGCCAACACGATTCAGCGACCACATTGGCCACCCCATGTATTCTGCCTCAGCGCTCGATCGAGACAAAGTTGGCTGGCGTTTGGATGACCATGAAATCAGATTATCTCCCAAAAACACACAATAACCCGAGGTGGAACATCGTGTGTCCGGACAGCCACCCCAATCCGCATCTGTATAAGATGAGAGAGTCGAGATGGAGGATTTATACAAATGCAGTCCAAAATGAATAGTACCATTGTTGTACCGCAAAATCCTTTTGAGAGCCCCCATATGTTCCTCTCTGGGATCATGCAAACACACATGCTGAACAACATAGGAGATATCAGGCCTCGTGAAAGTGAGGTACTGCAAGGATCCTACGAGACTGCGGTAGTGTGGAGGATCACCGTACGAAGTCCCTACAGTGGTATTCAATTTGGTTTTTGTATATACGGGAGTGTGTGATGGCTTGCAGGAGGACATACCGGCTTTGTCAAGGATCTCCTTGGCGTATTTTTTTTTACTTAGAAACAGACCACCTGCATAATGATTGACAGCAATGCCCAAAAAATAATTTAAAGGACCCAAATCCTTCATCGCAAATTTTATTGCGAGAAGAGACATAATAGACCGACGAAGTGCGGTAGATGATGCAGTGAGAATGATGTCATCTACATATAGGAGGATATACGCCATGTCACTTCCCTTCTTATAAATGAATAATGATTTATCAAACTTGTTGTGTGAGAAACCAAGAGTGGATACAAAACTTGCAAATCTGTTATACCATGCCCGTGGAGCCTGTTTCAAGCCATAGAGGGATTTTTTCGACAGGCAAACATAATCTTGATGTGTAGAGTCTCGGAAACCCAACGGCTGGTGCATGTAAATTGTCTCCTGCAAATGGCCATGCAAAAAGACATTTTTGACATCTAATTGATGAATGGTCTAGGATTTTGACAGTGCCAGGCTAAGAACAGTCCTGATAGTTACTGGCTTAACCACCGGACTAAAAGTTTCACCACAATCTACTCCAACCTGATGAGACCTGCCATACCAACAAGACGAGCTTTGTATCTCGCAAAGGAGCCATCAGAATTCCTTTTATGGCAAAAAACCCACATAGACCTAATAATGTTCATATTAGATGGATGGAGCACTAATTCCCATGTCTTATTATCAATAAGAGGATTAATTTCGTCTAACATGACATCTTTCCAATTCGGGTCTGATAAGGCTGCTTTGGCATTTTTTTGTATAGGTGAAGGTTGAATCTAATATAGTAAGTTAAACTGACGTTTGGCCTGAAAAATCTCATGCATGGCACGAGTTTCAATGGTCTGAGATTGTACCGTCATCGGTTGGGTAGTAGGGATATTGGGTATGGCAGTGGGTGAAGTGGAGGTATTGTGGCCCAAGTTCAAAGGTGTGTGGGAGTTGGTTACCGATTGGTTATTGGGCCGGGGAAATGGGCTGTCTTTGTTTACGGGTGAGGGAGCAGTAGGCTCCCCCACATGGGTCTGGTTGTCACGGGAATTCAACTGGGCCGAGACCACTGGTCCAGTCCCGTGTAGTGGTGGGGCCGGGTTAATTTGGTTATTCGGTTGTGTCAGGCCAACTGGTGGTTGAGTATTGAGATGGTGGTGTAAAATGAGATGTATTCCGTTGTCCAAAAAATCATATGAAGGTGAGGATGCCACATGAGACTTAGCAAACGAAAATTTAGACTCATCAAAAACTATGTGACGAGAAATAATAATTTTCCCAGTCGTCATATCATAACATTTATATCCCCTATGATATAGTGGGTAACCCAAAAACACACAAGGCGTTGACCTAACCTGCAACTTGTTAATGGAAGTAGATGGAAACAAAGGATAACACAAACACCCAAACACCTGCAAATGCGTAAAAGATGGAAAACGATGATACAACATTTGGGTAGGGGACACATTGGAGAGCAGTTTACTAGGAAGAATATTTAAAAGGTATGTTGCCATTTGAAGTACATGGTGCCAAAAATGTGGTGGTGTGGAAGAATGCACAAGGATGGTGCGAATCATATTATTAATCGTTTGAATTTTCTTTCGGGTTTCCCATTTTGTGGTGATGTATGTGGACACGAAACACACAAAGACATCCCATTTTTGTGACAAAAATCTTTAAATTGGGCATGTATGAATTCCCTCATTGTCACGTTGAAAACATTTAATGAATTTGCCAAATTGAGTTTTGATAAAAACACTAAATTGTTTAAAAATGGTGGAGGTTTGTGATTTATATCCTAAGGGAAAAGTCCACAAAAAATTCGAATAATCATCTAGAATTAGCATATAATACTTATGACCTGCAGAATTCAAAACAGAAAATGTACACAAATTACAATGCAAAATATCAAATGGCATAAAGGTATGAGAAGTAGAGGACGCAAAAGAAAGCTTAACATGTTTACCAAACACACAAGATTGGAAAACAGGAAAGTCCAAAATTCGATTACAAGAAAACAAATTATTCTTCCTAAGATTATTAAAAACCGGTGCTCCCGGGTGTCCCAACCGATTGTACCATACAATAGGAGAAATGACAGCAAAGGTAGATGGTTTGGTTAAGAATTTGTTGGAAACAAAGGCGATGGGATATAAGTTCCCCGTGCTATTACATCTCATGAGTGGCATCCCCGTCTGAAAATCCTTCACAAAAAAGCCAAAGATCAAAATTCACAGAAACATTGTTGTCAATTCTAAAACGTCTAACAGATATCAAATTCTTAATTAGTTTTGGTTCATGTAGGACGTTTTTCAAGTATAATGGTAGGTGTGGAAAGGGTAGTGTTACTTGACCAATACCATGAATTAGAATTTCCTGACCACTGCCAACAACAATATTTTTATTATTGCTCATATTGAAATAAGACGAGAGATTACATTGAGATGCCGTCATATGTAATGTAGCCCCTGTGTCCATGTACTATGACTCATCTGAAACACTTAGATTCATGTTGTTCATGGCTTGTTCGATATCAGTGGGTGCATAGCCTACAGAAGATGGTGTCTGGGTCGCAAATACGTGTTGTGGACGAGACCCTAGAATTTCGGGTTGGCGAGTTGAAGGTGGAGGCCTGGCCCACGAAAAAGTTGAATATGAACATAGCGGGGCGGCCCACTATGGGGCCCATGCCCTCTATGGGGCCCAGGCCTACTATAGGGCCCAGGCCCTCTATGGGGCCCAGGCCCACGATGGGTACTGCCTCCACTGATTACCGCCACTGCCCGGACTGCCCACTGCCGTCGACGGGTTAGCCATCGCCACGTCCTCGTCCCTTTCCACCATTATTTTTTCCTTTGTTATGGTTACGGTTTGAACCCCGTTTTTGTCATTATTTTGACAATTACTATTGCCCCCCGAACCAGAATTTTGGGGCTCCAAATCCGTGGAAAATGTGTTGGTGGAGACGAGTGCAATTCCGGCGGTGGTGGCTCCAGAAGATGCTTGTTTAGCTTTCCGTGTTTCCTCGAGAATTAACCTCGAACGGGCCTCATAGAAAGGAGGCAATTGATTACTTTGCTGAATGAACGTAGCAACCCCATCATACTGTTCATTCAATCCGGCTATCAACTGAAGGACTAACCTTTGATTTGTCACGGGCGAACCAACGCTGGATAGTTGGTCCGTAAGCATCTTCAATTCCTGACAATAAGCAGAGATATTGAAAAAATCATCCAATTTAACATTAGTAAATTGGTGTTCAAGATAAACGACTCTAGAAAGTTTGTTATCCTGAAATATATTTTGTAGACGTTCCCACGCCTGTTGAGTCGTAGAATTCGGCTCCAAAAGGGTATGTAAAAGATCGTTGGATATAGTGCCATAAATCCATTGAAGGACAATAGAATCCAACCGGGACCATAGCTTTTTGTTCGCCAACATGGCGTCCGATGACGATTCGGAAGGTATAATATGGTCGATCACCTCATAGGCACGTCAATGAATTTTGAATAATTCTGCCCAAGAAGTATATTTCCCTTTCTCCATTTCAAGTGTTATGGAGATAAAGTTCTTGACGTTATTAACGGCAAGATCGAGATGAAAAAATTGTTTTTTGGCCATAGGTTCCACAAGAAATCAAAACTTAGAGATGAAAAGAAGTATAGGTTGATGTTTTGGAAGTGAAAACCCCTTAGAGTTTCGGATAGGAGCAAGCCAAGTGGGTGGGGGGTGGTGTTTATTTTCAGCTAGGGTTTGCTAGGTAGTTTAGGGTTTTAGTAGAAGTGGCCGAAATTTTTAGGAGAAAGAAAGGAGAGAAATCGGTGGGAGAGATTCGAATTAAGGCAAAAGATCTTTGACTCTTGATACCATGTAGGAATATTAATTCCTTGACTATTTCATTTCAATCATAGCAAATATATACAATATTACAATGTAGTACTAATCTAAGTTACCTAAAATATAAGATGCTAATCATCCTAACTAATTGATGACAAATTGATTTACACTACTAATTACAAGATTACAATATTCTTAATTAGTTGTGATTGAAGATAATTATGGATTGCCCCATAATTATTCTTACATTAACATTCTTACATTAACAAATCTAAAATAAGCCCCCTACATCTAAAATTGCTCAATTGACAAATTAGCCCTCAAATGTCAAAGCCAATCAAGATCCAGAAAATATTTATTGGCATGATATGACAGGTGAATATGCTTTTTCTCAAAGCTGAAAAGTGCTGATAGTTAATGATACCAAATCTCAATTAATACAAAAAAGGAATAATGGATCTTGAAAATCTTCTTAACCCCCATGACCATGAGCTGTGTCTGCAAAATCTCATTCCCTCTTATAGAATTACAAAAAGTCAATAGTTGGAAAGTTAGTTAACACGTAAAAAAGAGAATGTGGGGGCCATCACCCAAGGTTGTGATTTAATTGTAAATGAAGTGATTTCATAAAACAAAAGTCTATTCTTTTCATGTGGCTCGGATTCTTTAAATAAGTTGTCGCACCCCATGTTTGATCCTCCTAAAATAAAATTTTGATACACATTCGGTGATATTTTTAAATAATTCGAGCAATATAAATCGATAAATAGAATTACTTGATATATATGTTGGTAAGAGGTAGTGCGTACCTGATGAAACATACAAGGAGCTCACAAGCTAATCTGAATATCATCGTTATATATATCAAAAGAAAAAAAAATGTAGGTATCCACATCCAAGATTGTGGTATGGTTATAAATGAGGTGTTTGAAAATCATGAGAGTTTCAAAAGAATAAAAAAAAAGTTAAGGTAATTTTTTTCCACTCACCGACCTATGTCATTGACAGATAGAATTACTTGATAACTATATTGGTAGAAGGTGGAGGGTACCTGATAAAACAAATGAATGGCATACAAGTTGATCCGAATATCATCGTTATATAAATAAAAGCAAAAAAGAGTGGGGGTCACACTCTACTTTTTCTCATTCTACAGTTTTCATCTCTAACACTTTGGGCTGGGAATGTTCAACCAAAAGATAACTTTTGAATGCATTGGGTAGCAATCAAGATCCAACAAGTTACTAGTATGTTGGCCTTGTGAGAAATCTAAAAGTTTGAACCTTCATGTGCTCATTTTGTTGAGTATCACATTTCTTGACTGTAGTAGTCGAACCAACTTGCGTGCATCTCAACTAATTTAACGAAGTACTTGCTACCTCCTACTAGTATAGGTACCAGATAACTCTGTTCACCACCAAAGCTTAGACAATTTTCTATGAGTATAGGCTTGTTAGAGCAATTTTCATTTTGTGATCATTAGATGACAAATGATAATTGCAACACACACACACACGCTCTATATGTTGTATATATACACCAACAAATTAGTTAGGTTGCCTGTCTTTTTATCTCGGTTTCATCCTTTATTTTTCTAATAAAGTATTTTCAGAAATAGTAGGGCATCAAAGGGAAATGGCTTTGCCCTACCAGTATAAAACCAGATGCTTTCCTAATAAGACTGCAACACTAAATCCTGTATGCCGAGTCGGATCGATTTAAACTTGATGGTTTCAACATATAAATTTCTTAGACTAAACTCATTGTTTTTGAAATTATGGGCACATAACTTAATATTAAATGAAAATTTGGTGAAGCTCAAATTCGTGATTTTCTGCACTTTCGGTGGGTATTAGCACACAAATTTTCTTGAATTCGGTCAACGGTCTCTGATTGGCCTGAAATTCTTCCGGTCCATCACAAACAGGCAGGTGATTGACACCCATTACTTTGTCATGGCCGACGTCATTTATTATTGCATTTCTAAGCCCAAAAACTCAAATTCGCGATTTTTTAAAAAAAATCGGTGGGTATTATTAGCACATAGATTTTCTTGAATTCTATCACCGGTCTTTGATTGACCTGAAATTCACCAGGTTCATCACAAACAAGTTAGTGATCGACACCCATTACTTTGTTACGGCCGACGTCGCTTATTATTGCATTTCTAAGCCAAGAAACTCAAATTCGTGATTTTTTGCACTTTCGGTGGGTTTAGCACACAGATTTTCTAGAATCTGGTCGACTGTATCTGATTGGCCTAAAATTCACCCGGTCCATCAAAAACAGGGTGGCGATCGACACCCATAACTTTGTCAAGGTCGACGATGCTTATTATTGCATTTCTAAACCAAGAAATTCAAATTCATGATTTTTTGCACTTTCGGTGGATATTAGCACACAAAATTCTAGAGTCCGGTCGACGGTCTCTGATTGTCCTGAAATTCACCTAGTCCATCACAAACTTGCTTGTGATCGACACGCATTACTTCGACATGGTCGAGGTCGCTTATTATTGCATTTTATGCCTAGAAGCTCAAATTCATGATTTTTTGCACTTTCGGTGGGTATTAGCTCACAAATTTTATTGAATCTGGTCGACGGTCTCCGATTGGCTTGAAATTCTCCCGGTCCATCACAAACAGGCAGGTGATTGACACCCATTACTTAGTCATGGCCGACGTCGCTTATTATTGCATAAGCCCAAAAACTAAAATTCGTAATTTTTTTTAAAAAATCAGTGGGTATATTAGCACATAGATTTTCTTGAATTCTATCGCCGGTCTTTGATTGACCTGAAATTCACTAGGTTCATTACAAACAGGTTGGTGATCGACACCCATTACTTTGTTATGGCCGCCGTCGCTTATTATCGCATTTCTAAGTAAAGAAACTCAAATTCGTGATTTTTTGCACTTTCAGTGGGTATTAGCACACAAATTTTCTAGAATCCGGTTGACTGTATCTGATTGGCCTAAAATTCACCCGGTCCATCAAAAAAAGGGTGGCGATCGACACCCATAACTTTTTCAAGGTCGGCGACGCTTATTATTGCATTTCTAAACCAAGAAACTCAAATTCGTGATTTTTTGCACTTTCGGTGGATATTAAGCACACAAATTTCTAGAATTCGATCGACAGTCTCTGATTGTCCTGAAATTCACCTGGTCCATCACAAACTAGCTTGTGATCGACACCCATTACTTCGACATGGCCAACGTCGCTTATTATTGCATTTTATGCCTAGAAGCTCAAATTCATGATTTTTTGAATTTTCGGTGGGTATTAGCACACAAATTTTATTGAATCCGGTCGACGGTCTCCGATTGGCCTGAAATTCTTCCGATCTATCACAAACATGCAGGTGATTGACACCCATTACTTCGTCATGGCCGACGTCGCTTATTATTGCATTTCTAAACCCAAAAACTAAAATTCATCATTTTTTTTAAAAAAATATTGGGTATTAGCACATAGATTTTCTAGAATTCTATTGTTGGTCTTTGATTGACCTGAAATTCACCAGGTTCATTACAAACAGGTTGGTGATCGACACTCATTACTTTGTTATGGCCGACCTTGCTTATTATCGCATTTCTAAGCCAAGAAACTCAAATTCGTGATTTTTTGCACTTTCAGTGGGTATTAACACACAAATTTTCTAGAATCCGATCGACTGTATCTGATTGGCCTGAAATTCACCCGATCCATCAAAAATAGGGTGGCGATCGACACCCATAAATTTGTCAAGGTTGGCGACGCTTATTATTGCATTTCTAAACCAAGAAACTCAAATTCGTGATTTTTTGAACTTTCGGTGGATATTAGCACACAAATTTCTAGAATTCGATCGACAGTCTCTGATTGTCCTGAAATTCACCTGGTCCATCACAAACTGGCTTGTGATCGACACTCATTACTTTGACATGACCGACGTCGCTTATTATTGCATATAAGCCTAGAAGCTCAAATTCGTGATTTTTTGCACTTTCGGTGGGTATTAGCACACAAATTTTCTTGAATCCAGTCGACGGTCTCCGATTGGCCTGAAATTCTCCCGGTCCATCACAAACAGGCAGGTGATTGACACCCATCACTTCGTCATGGCCGACGTCGCTTATTATTGTATTTCTACCAGAAACTCAAATTCGTGATATTTTAAAAAAATCGGTGGGTATTAGCACATAGATTTTCTAGAATTCTATCGCCGGTCTTTGATTGACTTGAAATTCACCAAGTTCATCACAAACAGGTTGGTGATCGACACCCATTACTTTGTTATGGCCGACGTCGCTTATTAATGCATTTCTAAGCCAAGAAACTCAAATTCGTGATTTTTTACACTTTCTGTGGGTATAATGCACACAGATTTTCTAGAATCCGGTCGACTGTATCTGATTAGCTTAAAATTCACCTGGTCCATCAAAAACAGGGTGGTGATCGACACCCATAACTTTGCCAAGGCCGACGACGCTTATTATTGCATTTCTAAACCAAGAAACTCAAATTCGTGATTTTTTGCACTTTCGGTAGGTTAATGCACACAAATTTCTAGAATCCGGTCGACGGTCTCTGATTGTCCTGAAATTCACCTGGTCCATCACAAACTAGCTTCTGATCGACACCCATTACTTCGACATGGCCGACGTCACTTATTATTGTAATTTATGCCTAGAAGCTCAAATTCGTGATTTTTTGCACTTTCTGTGGGTATTATCTTACAAATTTTATTGAATCCGGTCGACGGTCTCCGAGTGACCTAAAATTACCCGGTACATCACAAATAGACTGGTGATGGACACCCATTACTTCGTCATGGCCGACGTCGCGTATTATTGTATTTCTAAGCCCAGAAACTCAAATTCGTGATTTTTTTTAAAAAATCGGTGGGTATTAGCACATAGATTTTCTAGAATCCGGTCAACGGTCAATGGCTTGTGATCGACACCCATTACTTTGTTATGGCCGACGTCGCTTATTATCGCATTTCCAAGCCAAGAAACTCAAATTCGTGATTTTTTGCACTTTCAGTAGGTATTAACACACAAATTTTTTAGAATCCGGTCGACGGTCTCCAATTGGTATAAAATTCGCCCGGTCTATCACAAACTAGCTAGTGATCGACACCCATTACTTCGTCATGGCTGACGTCGCTTATTATTGCATTTTTAAGCCTTGAAACTGAAATTCATGATTTTCTGCACTTTCGTGGGAATTTGCACACGTATTATCTTGAATCTAGTCGCTGGTATCTATTTGCCTGAAATTCACCCGGTCCATGAAAAACAGGCTTGGGATTGACACCCATTACTTCTTCATGGCTGACTTCACTGATTATTGCATTTCTAAGCCAAGAAACTTAAATTCATGATTTTTTGCACTTTCAGTGGGTATTAGAACACAGATTTTCTAAAATCCAGTCGACGGTCTCTGATTGGATAAAATTCACCCAGTCCATGACCAACATATTGTTGATCGACACCCATTACTTATTCATGACGGACATCGCGTATTATTGCATTATTTAGCCTAGAAACTCAAATTTGTGATTTTTTTACAAATTTGGTGGGTATTAGGACATAGATTTGCTAGAATCCTGTCATTGGTCTTTGATTGGCCTGAAGTTCACCTGATCCATCAATAACAGGTAGGTCACGGCCGACGTCACTTATTATTGCATTTCTAAACCAAGAAACACAAATTCGTGATTTGTTGCACTTTCAGTGGGTAAGTACACATATTTTCTAGAAGAATCCGATCGACGGTCTCTCATTGGCCTAAATTTCACTCGGTCCATCACAAATAGGCTGGTTATGGACACCCATTACTTCGTCATGGCCGACGTCGCGTATTATTGTCTGTCTAAGCCAAGAAACTCAAATTCGTGATTTTTTGCACTATCGATGGGTATTAGCACACAAATTTTCTAGAATTCGGTCGACGGTCTCCAATTGGCCTAAAATTCACCCGGACCATCATAAACAGGCTGGTGATCGACACCCATTACTTCGTCATAGATGACATTGCGTATTATTGCATTTCTAAGCCAAGAAACTCAAATTCGTGATTTGTTGCACTTTCGGTGGGTATTAGAACACAAATTTTCTAGAATCCTGTCGACGATCTAAGATTGGCCTGAAATTCACTCGGCCCATCACAAACTAGCTAGTGATCTACACCCATTACTTCTTCATGGCCGGTGTCACTTACTATTGCATTTCTAAACCAATAAACTTAAATTCGTGATTGTTTGCACTTTCGGTGGGTATTAGCACATATATTTTCTAGAATCTGGTCTACGATCACTGTTTGGCCTAATATTTACTAGGTCCATCACAAATAGGCTGGTGATGGACACCCATTACTTCGTCATGGCCGACGTCGCGTATATTTGCATTGCTAAGCCCAGAAACTCAAATTTGTGATTTTTTGTACTTTCGGTGGATATTAGCACATGAATTCCCTAGAATCCGATCGACGATCTCTGATTGGCCTAAAATTTACCCGGTTCATCACAAATAGGCTGGTGATGGACACCCATTACTTCTCCATGACCGACGCCGCGTATTATTGCCTGTCTAAGCCTAGAAACTCAAATTCATGATTTTTTGCACTTTCAATGGGTATTAGCACACAAATTTTCTAGAATCCGGTCGACGGTCTCCAATTGGCCTAAAATTCACCCAGTCTATCACAAACAAGCTAGTGATGGACACCCATTACTTTGTCATAGATGACGTCGCGTATTATTGCATTTCTAAGTCAAGAAACTCAAATTCGTGATTTGTTGCACTTTCGGTGGGATTACCACACAAATTTTCTAGAATCCTGTCGACGATCTAAGATTGGCCTGAAATTCACCCGGTCCATCACAAACTAGCTAGTGATCTACACCAATTACTTCTTCATGGTCGGTGTCACTTATTATTGCATTTCTAAACCAAGAAATTTAAATTCGTGATTGTTTGCACTTTCGGTGGGTATTAGCACACAAATTTTCTAGAATCCTGTTGACCGTCTCAGATTGTCCTGAAATTCACTCGGTACATCACAAACTAGCTAGTGATCTACACCCATTACTTCTTCATGGTCGGCGTCACTTATTATTGCATTTTAAAACCAAGAAACTCAAATTCGTGATTGTTTGCACTTTCGGTGGGTATTAGCACACATATTTTCTAGAATTCAGTCGACGATCACTGATTGGCCTAAAATTTACCCGGTCCATCACAAATAGGCTGGTTATGGACACCCATTACTTTGTCATGGCCGACGTCGCGTATTATTGCATGTCTAAGCCTAGAAACTCAAATTCGTAATTTTTTGGAGCTTCGGTCGATATTAGCACACGGATTTTCTAGAAACTTGTGCCGATCTCTGATTTTCCTGAAATTCATCCAGTCCATGAAAAACAGCCTTGTGATCGACACCCATTACTTCATCATGGCCGACGTCGCTTATTATTGCATTTCTATGCCAAGAACCTCATATGCGTAATTTTTTGCACTTTCGGTGGGTATTAGCACACATATTTTCTTGAATCCGGTTGACGGACTGATTGTGACGGACACCCATTACTTCGTCATGGCTGACGTCGCGTATTATTTCATGTCTAAGCTTAGAAACTCAAATTCGTAAATCGTTTTGCACCTTCGGTGGGTATTAACACACAGATGTTCTAGAAACCTATGTCGATCTCTGATTTGTCTGAAATTCATCCGGTCCATAAAAAATAGGTTTGTGATCGACACCCATTATTTCGTCATGGACGACGTCACGTATTATTGCATTTCTATGCGTGGAAACTCAAATTCGTGGTTTTTTTACACTTTCGGTGGGTATTGCACACATATTTTATAGAATACGGTCGACAGTCTTTGATTGGCATAAAATTCACCCGATCCATCACAAACAAGGTGGTGATCGACAATCATAACTTCGTCAAGGAAGACGTCGCTTATTACTGCATTTTAATTCTCAAAAACTCAAATTCGTGATTTTTTGCACTTTAGGTGCGTATTAGTACATGAATTTTCAAGAATCCTATCACCGGTCTCTGATTTGCCTGGAATTCACCCAGTCCATCCCAAACTGATTTGTGATTGACACCCATTGCTTCGTCATGGCCGCCATCGCTTATTATTGCATTTCTAAGCCAAGAACCTTAAATTCGTGATTTTTTGCACTTTCGATGGGTATTAGCACACAAATTTTCTAGAATCCGGTTGACGGACTCTGATTGAATTAAAAATAACTTGGTCCATCACAAATAGGCTGGTTATGGACACACATTACTTTGTCATGGCCGACGTCGCGTATTATTGCATGTCTAAGCCTAGAAACTCAAATTCGTAATTTTTTGGAGCTTCGGTCGATATTAGCACACGAATTTTCTAGAAACTTGTGCCGATCTCTGATTTGTCTGAAATTCATCTAGTCCATGAAAAACAGCCTTATGATCGACACTCATTACTTCATCATAGCCGACGTCGCTTATTATTGCATTTCTATGCCAAGAACCTCATATGCGTAATTTTTTGCACTTTCGGTGGGTATTATCACACATATTTTCTTGAATCCGGTTGACGGACTGATTGTGATGGACACCCATTACTTCGCCATGGCTGACGTCGCGTATTATTTCATGTCTAAGCTTAGAAACTCAAATTCGTAAATTGTTTTGCACCTTCGGTGGGTATTAGCACACGGATGTTCTAGAAACCTATGTCGATCTCTGATTTGTCTGAAATTCATCCGGTCCATAAAAAACAGGCTTGTGATCGACACCCATTACTTCGTCATGGCCGACGTCACGTATTATTGCATTTCTATGCGTAGAAACTCAAATTCGTGGTTTTTTTACACTTTCGGTGGGTATTGCACACATATTTTATAGAATACGGTCGACTGTCTTTGATTGACATAAAATTCATCCGGTCCATCACAAACAGGGTGGTGATCGACAATCATAACTTCATCAAGGACGACATCGCTTATTACTGCATTTTAATTCCCAAAAACTCAAATTCATGATTTTTTGCACTTTCGGTGCCTATTAGTACATCGATTTTCCATAATCCTATCGCCGGTCTCTGATTTGCCTGAAATTCACCCAGTCCATCTCAAACTGACTTGTGATCGACACCCATTACTTTGCCATGGCCGACGTCGCTTATTATTGCTTTTCTAAGCCAAGAATCTTAAATTTGTGAATTTTTGCACTTTCGGTAGGTTTTAGCACACAGATTTTCTAGAATACGGTCGACAAACTCTGATTGGCCTAAAATTAACTTGGTCCATCACAAATAGGCTGGTTATGGACACCCATTACTATGGCATGGCCGACGTCGCGTATTATTGCATGTCTAAGCCTAGAAACTCAAATTCGTAATTTTCTGCACCTTCGATCGATATTAGCACACAGATTTTCTAGAAACTTGTGCCAGTCTCTTATTTGCCTGAAATTCATCCGGTCCATGAAAAACAGGCTTGTGATCGACACACATTACTTCGTCATGGCCGACGTCACCTATTATTGCATTTCTGTGCCAAGAACCTCAGATTCGTAATTTTTTGTACTTTCGGTGGGTATTAGACCACAAATTTTCTAGAATACGGTCGACGGACTCTGATTGGCCTAAAATTCACTCAGTCCATCACAAATAGGATTGTGATGGACACCCATTACTTCGTCAAGGCCGACGTCACGTATTATTGCATTTCTATGCGTAGAAACTCAAATTCGTGGTTTTTTGCACTTTCGGTGGGTATTAGCACACATATTTTATAGAATACGGTCGACGGTCTTTGATTGGCATAAAATTCACCCGATCCATCACAAACAGGGTGGTGATCGACAATCATAACTTCGTCAAGGACGACGTCGCTTATTACTGCATTTTAATTCCCAAAAACTCAAATTTTTTATTTTTTGCACTTTCAGTGCGTATTAGTACATGGATTTTCAAGAATCCTATCGCCGGTCTCTGATTTGCCTGAAATTCACCCAGTCCATCCCAAACTGAGTTGTGATCGACACTCATTGCTTCGACATGGCCGCCATCGCTTATTATTGCATTTCTAAGCCAAGAACCTTAAATTCGTGATTTTTTGCACTTTCAGTGGGTATTAGCACACAGATTTTCTAGAATCCAGTCGACAGACTCTAATTGAACTAAAATTCACTTGGTCCATCACAAATAGGCTGGTTATGGACACCCATTACTTCGCCATGGCCGATGTCATGTATTATTGCATTTCTATGAGTAGAAATTCAAATTCGTGGTTTTTTGCACTTTCGGTGGGTATTAGCACACATATTTTATAGAATACGGTCGACGGTCTTTGATTGGCATAAGATTCACCCGGTCCATCACAAACAGGGTGGTGATCGACAACCATAACTGCGTCTAGGCCGACGTCACTTATTATTGTATTTCTAAGCCCAAAAACTCAAATTCGTGATTTTTTGCACTTTCGGTGCGTATTAGCACATGGATTTAATAGAACCCTATCGCTGGTATCTGATTTGCCTGAAATTCACCCAGTCCATCACAAACTGACTTGTGATCGACACCCATTACTTCGTCATGGCCGACGTCGCTTATTATTGCATTTCTATGCCAATAACGTAAGATTCGTAATTTTTTGCACATTCGGTGGGTATTAGCACATAGATTTTCTAGAATCCGGTCGACGGACTCTGATTGGCCTAAAATTCACTCGGTCCATCACAAATAGGATTGTGATGGACACCCATTACTTCATCATGGCCGGCGTCACGTATTATTGCATGTCTAAGCTTAGAAACTCAAATTCGTTAATTTTTTTGCCCCTTCGGTGGGAATGCACACGGATTTTCTAGAAACCTGTGCCGGTCTCTAATTTGTCTGAAATTCATCCGGTCCATGAAAAACAGGCTTGTGATCGACACCCATTACTTCGTCATGGCCGACGTCACGTATTATTGCATTTCTATGCGTAGAAACTCAAATTCGTGGTTTTTTACACTTTCGGTAGGTATTAGCACACATATTTTATAGAATACATCTGTGTCGACAATACTAGGTTCAGTACTGTCGATAATAGGCCTGTATGATGCAGGTAAGTTTCTTGCAAACTATTACTATATATTATAGGATCACAGTCATAAACAATTGACTAATGTAACAAAGATGGTTCTTGAAGCCATCACAAAGAAGTGAAGAACTACAAATATCACCTGGTCTAGAAAGAAGCTAAGACATGGAACAGTAATACAAAGAGGAAAAATCTGATCAAGTATTACATCCTTTAATGAGAAACATAAACCTTCAAAAGTTGCAGGTTCACAGAAAACAGTCAACTAAATAAATAATTCTCAGGCTTCCCCACATGGTCGAGGAAATGGTCTACAGGAAAGGAGGCAATATCACCCATCATCGAGGATACTTTGGTCTTCCTTCCTTTCCATCAAAGAGCTGCAAAGAAAAGGTATCAAAGCTAAGAACCAGTACAAATGACACAATAAAACAGAAAGACTAGCATAAAAGAAATTTACTAATAGCAGATATCTTGTTAGTTAGGACTTAGGAGTTCTGTTAATTTGTCATAGTAGCTTACAAATTAATTTAACGAGCAAAATAAAACTTAGTACATTGGACATCCTATCTGAACAAAATTGCAAACCAAATTTTGGCAGGCAGTTTGGAGAGAACTTTATTTTAGTGATAATGTAGTCCTCATGCATAATGTTTGGATTCTCTTGAGAGCAAACCATATTCTGAATAGAAAAACAGTTTTTTCATATGTTTAAGTTCTCTCTAGAGAAGATAAATTCATTCGGAAGGAGATAAGTTTCGACTTTCTTTCCTTAGGTTTACCTCTTACCACCCTATAAATTGTTGTGCATCAGCAAATGGACACTGATAGAATAGATAATATGCTATTCGAGATAGCATCACATATTTGCAAATTGAAGCCTAGTGATACAACAAGACTTGTGTTGTCAACGAGCCTCAAATGTATATGTAATATAATTAGAGGTGGCAAAAGTAGCCCATGAAAACATGACCTGCCCAAGTTTGGGTTGGTCATTGACTCACTCATTTAATCGCTCAACCCATTTCAGCCAATCAAAAAATTGGGTTGATATGTAGCCAAATTGACCCATGAGAAATCTTGTCAAAAGACTTTTTATTTGATACATATATATAACCATAAAAAAAAAGTTTTTTTAGGTACTAAAAATAATAAAACAAACAAAGAAATTAAAATTTTGTAAGAATTCGACGGGTTGGGTTATGACCCGCTTTTTAGCCCATTTCAGTCCAAGTAACTTTTAGGCGGGCCAATGACCCGTTGATTCTATTAACACGTCACATTTTGATCCGTTCAAATTCAGCCCAACCCGCCCCATTTGACACCCCAAAAAATAATGCATGTAAAGCGATGTGATCAAATGAACCAATTATTTACCTTCTTCAAACGACGATGCTTTCCAAGGGCCCAGTTAGTCATAATGCTAGCAGCAACAATCATGACGACATATCCTGCAACAGTCTGAGTTGCAATGTTGAAGCCCAACCACTGGTAGATCTCTGTTGTGTAATTTGCAGAGGTGACAATATTGAACAAGAAACCACGGGGTATTTGGTAACCTCCATTACCACTGGGACTTCGAAGATTTCTCAACATTAAATGGCAATAGAAGTTTGCAACTTGACAAACTATCCCAAATCCAAATCCAATCTTCATCTGGAAATCGCTTACAGGAGTATAAAGAGGATGATTCACGAAGTAAGCAATGAAAGCTCCGAAAGACCAATAATAGGCACAGTTCCTAAAAACATTGGAAATTGGAGAAGTGGCATGGCTAAAGCGGTGCACAAAGAAAGTCTCCATAATCCGTTTGAACTTTGAAGTATGGATGGCCAGTGGGCCGGGATCGGGTCTGTCGGGTCGGGACATACGGGGATTCGCCGCAGTCCCGTCCCGTTTCCATCGTAGTCGGGGCGGGGCGGGATCTGGATCGTTTTTTTTTTTTGCACTTAATTTAAAAAATAACATGTATATAAAAAACTCAATAATTAAACAAGATAGTGTAATAAAAACATACCAATGCTATTTTTGTGCCTCTTATATTATTTAATAGACATATGATTTTTTTTATAATACAAATACAATTGTCAAAATTGCAATTTTGTGGTGTTGTTCAAAAGTTGCAAATTACATAGTAAAATTGCAATTAAAAAAATTACATTTTGAAAAAAAACTGTTCTAGTTTCTTGATAATTTCCTGTGGTTCTTCGGTTGAAATTGGTATTTGTTGGTCAAATTGCTCCACGTCGCTTCCACCACCTTCGGATAAGATTTCGTTGTAGTTTTCATCTTCTTCTTCGTTGATCTCCGGTTGACCGCACCTTCTCCGCTCCGCTCGTATCCAATCTCTGAATAATACTACAATCTCTAGGCTGTCTCCGGCTAATGAGTATCTGTGCTCTCCTATTTGATATCTGTCGGCAGAAAAATCGCTTTCAGACGTCGTTGATGACGCTTGAATTTTCAAAACATCTCGGGCCATCATTGAAAGTGTCGGAAATGTCTTCTCATTCCCCCTCCAGTATTTCAGCAAGTCTTCACGTCCTTCTTCATTGAGAACTGGTTGGTACGGTATAGAACCCTGCAAAACAAAAATATCAAACTCGCTAATTTGATCAGTAGCGGTATGGCCGCACATTCTATTTCTGAGGCTTTCAATACTAGCCGCAGAAACAACATGTCTTTTGTGAGGTTGTGTTGAAGAAGAAGAAAATGGTATCGAAGCCGATAGGTTGCTATCACTTTCTTGTTGGTAAAACCTATATACTTTTTTGCATTCGTCTTCTACGCTAGACAACACTTCTTCTTTAGTTTGTTCAATAGGTGGCGGGTGATTTGGATTTTTAGGACTTGGAGGTGGTAGTACTTCTATACAATCGTAAATAGTTTCAATAAGTGATTTAGTACCGTCTATTTTAATAGTCGGATTTAATACAGCACCAATAATATAAATAGTGGGATTAGGAATAAAATATTTTTTTATTTTGATAAACATTTTTTAATAGCTGCCTTATAAGCTGGTTTATCCATATATTCATTAAGCAGTAAAAATATTAGAGCTATATAAAACAACATAGTTGAAATAGTAGGATAATATATACTGAAAAATTCTTTTGCTGCTTGAAAAAATTTCTCTATAAGTACAATAAGTTCGAAAAATTTTCCCCAATCGATATCTACAATTGGATTTTGATTATGAGAGTTAAAAAATAAAGTTATAGGTTTTCTATAGTCATAAGCAACAAGTAGTTGCTCGTATAAAGAATTACACCTAGTGGGTACTTCTTCTGGATTTTTCTATAAGGTAGTTGACAATCGTGACAAATTTTTTTATATTCTTTTCTTCGTTGTATTCTATTATTTTTAAAAATAAAGTTTATATCAAATTGTATTTTACTAAGAATGTCTTCAAAAAGTGATAGACCATCCTTTACAATTAAGTTATATATATGGCACGCGCATTTTATATGAAAATGATCTGAAAAAGATGGAGTTAAACAATTTTTTTAAATTGTAATAGCGTAATTGTTGGAAGAAGCGTTATCTAATGTAATAGTCATAATTTTATCAGTTATTCCGTAATAATCGCACACTTGATAAATAATTTTCTGCAATAAAAGTACCAGTGTGCCTATCATCTATATATCTATACGCTAAGATACGTTTTTGCATAGACCATTTATAATCTATCCAATGACAGGTTACCGTTAAATAATCATGATCTTTAGTACTACGGCCTATATCAGAAGTGATAACCACTTTGCCATTAAAATGATATAATGAATAACGTAAATACTGTTGATATTCATATGCGAATTTAAATACATCTTTCTTAACAGTTGATCTAGGAAAACCGTTAAAAGCAGGATTATACATATCTCTAATGTAATGAATAAAATCAGGAGATGAAGGAAATGAAAAAGGCAAACTCTCCAAAACAACTAATTTTGTTATTGCTTCCCTATCTCTATGTTTATCGTATTTAGGGCCTATAATCCCCCCCGTCATAGGGTTAATTTGACCCTGTACTTGGTCCGGGACAGTATGTGAACCTTGTCCCGATGGAGCAGACGTTTGCGCACCCGATTTTGAAGCCTCATATTGGGCATACCTAGCTGGATGAGCCATTGCTACGTGTCTCATTAAACCCCCCGTCCCACCGTGACCTTTTTCAGTTTTAAATTTTAAAACATCTTTAGAGATTTTACATCTAGCTACTTGATTCTCTACGTCCCTATCAAAAAATGTCCATGTATCTGATTTTAATGTTCGTTTTGCTGGACATCGTCTCATACTAGGGGCAATAGGAGGCATTTCAGTTGAAGGTACACTAGTGGGTGTGTTGTCATCTACATTAATGGGTGTATCATATAGATCATCGTCTAAATTAAAGTCTTCTTGAGTTCCAGAAAATAGCTCCTCGTCTAAATCTAATGGTATTGTAGGAAAATGTTCAGTATCAACAAAATCATCATGTGTAGGAATATGATTTTGTCTAGAAATAGGACCATTGCCCTTGTTGCCTCTACTAGAAGAAGCATGACCCCTACCCGTAAGTATACGTTTAAATCATTTCATTATAAATTTATAATTATACTAATAAATAATTAAAGTAAATGAAATTAAGTGCGCTAAATAAAATAAACAGACAATAATAATTTAATGAAGGAACGAATGTACCAAACGCCGACGTGTAATCGAGAGATTGAAAATTGAAACTTTGTTCGATGTAAGATCCTCAAGCTAGTTGCCAACTTCACTCTCAATTCCCAAATGAATAAATAAAATTGAATATTTAGTAGACAATGTAGACTTGTAGAGAGATAGATTGAGAGATTAGAGAGACTGTAAGAAGATTTGTGAGAAAGATGAAGAGAAAATGAGGTATTTATAGTTGAAAAATTGGGTTAAAGTGTAAATATAATAACTTATGAGTTAAAAATAAATATTAAGGGGGTAGGGGGGTTGGGGGAGACCAAAAATGGCCGTTGGTGCAACGATTATTTTTGCAAAAGGGGGGGTTTCGGACGGGATCGGGTCGGGACTGACGGGCCTGGAGCGGGCCGGGACGGGGCGGGACGAGACCATGTCCCGTCCCGGTTCGAGTTTCAATACTGCAAATTTTTTTTTTTTTTTAAATGTAGGGTTCAGGGCGGGACCGTGCCAACCCGGCCCCCTGGCCAACCTTAGTTTGAAGTAGTGGAAACACCAGGAATACATGGGGTAAGTCTGGGCAGGTCGGATAACACGCTCTTCTTTGTAGCCAAAATACTTGTAGACTGGGAAGTAGTAGAAGATAGGATAGAGTAGCAGAGGACCCAAATACTCAAAGAAGAAAAGTGTACTATACATGACTTGTGGGCCAAGATCCTTGAAAACTACAGTTAACTCGCTTGTGCTTCCATTAGTATACTCACTGAGACTCTTATTGTAGTGAAGAACAATTGGCCTCTCTTTTGACCCAGGTTGGACAGGTCGAGTGAGGATAGTATTTTCTGGCTGTTGAGATCACAAGTAAACAATATTTTAATGAAGTCGAACTCATAATACTGCAACTTCTAGAAATAAGAAACTGGCATTAACACAAGACAAATAGCAGAGCACACCAGTCCGCGGTTTATCAGTTGTTTAACATGAAGTCAAATAGTGCTTCTTCCCTTTACTTTTATTGCACATATTAGTTCTAAAACTTGACTACATGAAACTTTAAGGAAACCATGAAACTTAACCCCCTTCATTCCTTTTTAAGTGGTGAATATCTTACCTGGTGGCAGGAGATAAATGGAAGTAAGAAAAACCTTTCAATATGCACAATGGTTCCATTTCAAGATGTCTTCCTCTTATTAAAAATCAAACAATGAACTCCAGGTAAACTGGATGATTATATTTTCAAAAAAATTGTAATACGCCCTCTGTTACATTTTGTGGCATTATCTCCTTATTAATTTGTTCCAAAAAGGATACCACCTTTCTATATTTGGAAACAATTTAATTCTAAACTTTCCATTTTGCCCTTAATGCCGTGCTTTTATACCCATACAAATGTAATGTCATGTCATGTTTAGGACCACAACTTTCAAAAGTCTATTTCTTTCTTACACTCATGTCTAGTCAAATACTACCACATAAATTGAAACGGAGAGAATAACAAACAAGGAATCCATGATAAAAACAGAAAAAGTTTGCCAGCAAAAAATTTGATGTGTCACTTGAATTGAGCAAAGGGAGTACATCCTACTAATTTTTCTTTGTGCAAATCCTATTTCAATGAGAACTTGATGAGTCGATCTACCAGCACGTCTTGCTTTTCTATTTTTACGACAGGTTTGGCATTTATATATTTTGTATTTACAAATTTTCTATATAATCTATAAGAGAAGTATTTTCCCTCTAATATATTTAGTATTAGCCTGACTTGTCAAAATTATCTGTTATTTGTCTCAATCCAGGGTGGTAAACTTGTAGGACATAAATTGAAGCAAGAAAACCTTTTTGTGACTTAATTAGTCCTTACATGCATAGATGTACACAATGGGAGAGAATTGTTAAATACACACAATATACATGTGTATATTGTGTATATTGGTCTCGGCTTTACACTCGGTATTGCTCTCGGGTTTGACTGAATTGTACCATGTAATTTATGGTAAATATTTAGTATCCTAGTTTAGGTAATGTTGTAATATAATTAATATTGTATTACCATAAATGTATAGTTAATATCCAAGTAGAATCAGGTTTTAGGAATAGGATTCTCCTATTATGGAAATATGTAACTTGTATATATAGTCTTTCAATTAATGAAAATAATCAAGGGGATTATTTCTTTCATGGTATCAAGAGACTAGGTCTTGCTTCCGCCCTTGCTCTCGGTTTTTTAGCCATTTCTCGGCCACAACCGGATCCGAATTCCGTCCCCCTTCACCGGAATTCATGATATTATTTACCTCCACTCTTCCCAAATTTCCCCTCCTCTCCCTGTGTTCTTTCGTTATGTCTAAGAACAATTTTCATCATGCCCTCATGGTTTCTAACATCAAGAACAACATCTCTATTGTACTTGAGATGGAAAACGTCAAATATGCGACGTGGAAAGAATTTTAAAATTCACGCTATCTCCCATCAAGTCATCCATCATATAGTTCCTCCCGCTGCACCTATTCCCGCGGAGGATCCTCGGTTATGGATTACTCTTGATGCTACCGTTCTCCAGTGGATTTATTCTACTATTTCGGTTGACCTCTTACAGACGATCATTGAGCCGAACACTACGGCTATGGCTATCTGGAATATTGCGTGACATATTCCAAGATAACCAACATTCACGTGTTGTCACACTCGAGCAGGAATTCTCTCAAGTTCGCATGGAAGAATTTCCAAACGTGTCTGCATATTGCAAGAAGCTCAAGGAGTTGGCGAACCAACTTTGTAACGTTGGCGCACCTGTGACAAAAAATCATCTGGTTCTACAATTGATTGCCGGCCTTTCTGAGGCCTATAATGGCGTTGGGACTCTCCTTCGTCAAAGCAATCCTCTTCCCGCCTTTTATCAAGTCCGCTCCATGCTTACTTTGGAAGAAGCCGGTTTGGCTAAGAAGGCGGCTACCGGAGCAAGCTCCGTAGTCATGATGACGTCCTCCACAAATTCTTCGGGTTTTGTTGATAATTCAGGCCAAAATCGTGCTCATGGTGGCGACAAAAATAATCGTAATAATAACAACAAAAACCGCGGGGCAAACGCGGCGGTTCCGGTGGTGGTTCCAGTGATCAACAGTCCGGTAGTGGGCCCCGTCCAATCAACAGTGGGCCTCCTCCCTACTGGTCCCAGCCGTGGGGCCCATGGCAGTGGGGCAGGGGCAATGGGCAGTGGCCCAACAACCCCTATTTTCCAGGGCCTTCCAACGGGCAGTGGGTTGGACAGCCCCAATTCAGGCCCAACAATCAGCCTTCATCTTCTCGGTTGCTCAAAGATCGGGGCGGCGAGTGGGACCGCTGGGCCTCGGCCACACAAGCATTCTCGGCAGTGGGTCCCACACCTACTCACACCGACATTAAGGCCGCAATGCACACACTTGGGTTGAGGCAACCGAATCGGAATTGGTACATGGACACCGGCGCGACGACACACATGACTTCCGATCAAGGTACTCTCTCGTCTTATTCCAATTTGAGCAACCCTAGTGGTATAATTGTCGGTAATTGTAACCCTATTTCAATTCAGGATTATGGTCATAAAACTTTGTCTCCCCCCAATCCACCCCTTATCTTGAAAAATATTTTACATGCCCCCAAATTGATTAAAAACTTAGTGTCTGTCCGAAAGTTCACCACTGACAATTCCGTTTCTGTTGAATTTGATCCTTTTGGTTTCTCTGTGAAGGATTTCAAGATGGGGAGTCCTCTCATGAGGTGTGATAGTAGGGGAGACTTTATCCTATCACACGCGGTGTCAGTCCATCAAGTCAAGCCTTGCCATCAGCGTTTGCAGCCCTTGCTCCTTCCTTGTGGCATGCTCGTCTTGGTCATCCGGGATCTTCCATTTTATCGTCATTACCTAAAAATAATTTTATTTCATGTAAGGGTACGAATAGTACTCCAAATTGTCAGTCTTGTTCTTTAGGAAAAATTGTTAAGTTACCATTTGTAGACTCAAAACCTCATACTTTAATGCCATTTGATATTATTCATAGCGACCTATGGACGTCTCCTGTTCTGAGTTCTTTGGGTCATCGGTATTATGTTCTCTTTTTCTTTGGGTCATCGGTATTATGTTCTCTTTTTGGATGATTATTCTAAGTTTTTATGGATGTTTCCGATTGTAAATAAATCTCAAGTGTTTTCCGTCTTCTTAAAATTTAGAGCATTCATTAGAACCCAATTCGAAGGAGAAATAAAAAATATTCAATGTGATAATGGCAAATAATATGACAATGGGGTGTTTCGGGAGTTCTGTGCTAATAATGGGATCAATTTTCATTTTTTTTGTCCCCATACATCTTCACAAAATGGAAAAGTCGAACGCAAAATTCGTTACATAAATAACATTGTCCGCACTCTCTTAATTCATGCTTCCGTACCCCCATATTTTTGGCATCATGCTCTTCAAATGGCTACATATCTCCTTAACATAATTTCTTCCAAATGTCTGACATATTCTTCCCCCTTTCAAATTTTAATCCTTCTTATTCTCATCTTTGGGTTTTTGGGTGCTTGTGTTATCCGTTATTCTCATCCACCACAATTAACAAACTTCAGGCCTAGTCTACTCCGTGTGTGTTTTTGAGTTTTTCGTCTAATCATCGTGGTTATAAATATTTTGATTTATCCTCCAAGAAAATCATCATTAATCGCCATGTAATTTTTGATGAAATCCAATTTCCATTTACTAAAGTTCACACTCCCAAGCCTAGTTCGTATAATTTTTTGGATGATGGTATATCCCTGTATATTACTCACCATTTTTCGGACATGTCCACTTTTAAAATCCTCCAGTAGGCCCATCCTTGCCGGCCCCACAAATAAATGCAAACTATCGTCACTGGATCAGTTCCAACGATTGGGCAGTCGACCCAGTGCAGGCGGTCCAGTTCGGTTCTGATACCGTCTTGGGCGGCGGGCCATTTACTTGGCGATCCATCCCGAGCCCAGTAAATTCCCAAAATCCGTCCACTTCTTCCTCAAGTCATAGACCGGTCACTCGTAGTCAGTGGGGTATTTTTAAACCAAAGAGATATTTTAATTTAAATTCTAATGTTCTTAAATCACCCTTACTCCATATTTCTGTGTTTGCGTTAAATGACCCAAATTGGAAAATTGATGTGACCGATGAATATAATGCTCTTATTGATAATTAGACGTGGGAGTTGGTGCCCCGTCCTTCTGGTATTAATATTATTAGGTCTATGTGGATTTTTGCTCACAAGAAAAATTCAGATGGTTCATTTGCACGGCATAAGGGGCGGCTTGTGGGTGATAGTAAGACTCAGCAGGTTGGGGTTGATTGTGGTGAGACATTTAGTTCGGTGGTCAAGCCAGCTACCATTCGCACTGTACTCAGCTTGACTCTTTCGAAAGCATGGCCTATTCATCAGTTATATGTAAAAAATACTTTCCTACATGGTGATCTCAAAGAAAGTTTATATGCATCAGCCGTTGGGATTCAGGGATCCCAAACATCCTCATCATGTATGTTTGTTGAAGAAGTCCTTATATGGGCTTAAGCAGTCTCCACGGGCATGGTATACAAGGTTTGATGACTATGTTTCGACTATTAGGTTCACTCACAGCAGGTCAGATAATTCCTTGTTCATCTACTGTCGTGGTTCGTCCTTGGCCTACATTCTGTTGTATGTGGATGATATCATATTGACGACCTCTACAGATGTCTTACACCAGTCTATCATGATCATGCTCAGCTCTGAGTTTGCTATGAAAGACTTGGGGCCCTTGAGTTACTTTTTGGGGATTGCCGTCACTCGTCATTCCGATAGCATTGTTCTTGTCTCAACGGAAGTATGCAGCTGAGATCATCGAGAGGGCTGGGATGTCATCCTGTAAGTCCACTTCCACTCCAGTTGATACAAAGCCCAAGCTTAGTGCCGCGGCCGGCGTACCCTACGAGGATCCGACCCGCTATCGCAACCTTGCAGGGGCCCTTCAGTATCTTACCTTTACGAGACCGGATATTACATATGTTGTCCAGCAGGTGTGTTTGTTCATGCATGATCCCAAAATTGAGCACATGAATGCACTCAAACGCATCATTCGGTATATTCAAGGTATACTTGACTATGGCTTGCATTTATATCCTTCCTCGACGTCCACACTTGTCTCATATACAGATGCTGATTGGGGTGGTTGTCCCGACACCAGACAGTCTACGTCAGGCTATTGTATGTTTCTTGGCAACAACTTGGTCTCCTGGTCTGCAAAGCGTCAGTCGACTTTATCTCGCTCAAGTGCCGAGGCTGAATATCTAGGGGTAGCTAATGTGGTCTCAGAATCATGTTGGTTACGTAATTTGCTTTTAGAGCTTCATTGTCTCATTCAGAAGGCAACATTGGTATATTGCGATAATATTAGTGTCTCTACCTTTCTGGTAATCCGGTTCAGCACCAACGCACTAAGCATATCGAAATGGACATTCACTTTGTCCGTGAAAAGGTTGCGCGTGGTCAAGTTCGTGTATGCCATGTCCCGTCGAGATATCAAATTGCAGACATCTTTACGAAGGGTCTTCCCGCGGTCCTTTTTTAAGATTTTAGGGACAGCCTCAGCGTTCGAAGACCGCCCGCTATGACTGCGGGGGTGTGTTATTGTGTATATTGGTCTCGGCTTTGCACTCGGTATTGCTCTCGGGTTTGACTGAATTCTACCATGTAATTTATGGTAAATATTTAGTATCCTAGTTTAGGTAATGTTGTAATATAATTAATATTGTACACTTACCATAATTATTGTATTACCATAAATGTATAGTTAGTATCCAAGTAGAATAATGTTTTAGGAATAGAATAGGAATATGATTCTCCTATTATGGAAATATGTAACTTGTATATATAGTCTTTCAATTAATGAAAATAATCGAGGGAATTATTTCTTTCAAGAATAGACACACATACACACATGTTCTCATACAATGTATCTCCTGATATTTCAGTCGAACAAAAGCTAGAACAAATGAATCAATCGAGGTCAAGAGGTAGAGAATTGGAAAAGAACATAAAAACATGGACACCATATCAACTTGCTTTAAATCTCCAAAACCACTCTATAAATGAACACAAAACAAAGACACACAGCAAAATGAATTATTTAACTATAAGTGGAACTTCCTAAGAGACTGATTTTCTGTGAAAGCTGCATGAAGTATGAACTAGCAAAATTAAGACACGATTGAGCACATCAAAGGCAAAAACGCTATATGCCTACGCATTGTTGGTTGGGGGGTTGGGGGTTTGGGGGGGGGGGGTTTACCCGATGTCTGTACTGATGGGAGATTGCAGCTACCCAATACAATAATCCAGCCACAAGGTTATTAAAAAAAAGAAAAGAATACAAACTAAGCTTCCATTTTCGTATACAATGAAGCAGTCAAGTGACTATTCTTAAAAGGTCTTATCTTTGAGATCATCGACTTAGAATAACACAGCCCTATAATATGTAGCAATAAATAAAATATAGTATTCACTCACTTCGTTTATGAATTGCCTCCTGCAGATCAGCAACTGTAGCCTGAAATTACAACAACAACAACAACAAGCAGAATTACATAAAAGAGCCAATAAAATATAAAATCACCCATCTATATGCATCATTTTTTTACACGAATTGATCACTATTCTGCTTAAAATACACATTCATGTTGCATCACGAAAGCAGAATTTGGAAAAACGAAAACAAACCCAGATGAGGAAATATGGAGAAACATCAGTGACGCCAACAATAACAACAAGCAGAATAACACAAACTAACCAATAAAATACAAAATCACAGCATTCTTTTAACAAATAGACCACTATTCTGCTTGAATTGAGCATCAAGATAGCTGAATTTCACAAAACAAAAACAAACCAAGATGAGGAAATATGGAGAAACATACGAAATCAGGACAAGAACAAGAAGAATTACATAAGCAAACCAATAGAATACAGAAAATCACACATCTATATGCATCAATATTTTTAAACGAATAGACTACTATTCTGCTTAATTGAGCATTAAGATAGCTAAATTTCGCTAAACAGAAACAAACCCAGATGAGGAAATATAGAGGAACATACACAATGAGTGACGACGACAATAACAACAACAACAACAACAAGAAGCAGAATTACATAAACAAACCAATAAAATACAAAATTCTGCTTAATTAAGCATCAAGATAGCTGAATTTTGCAAAACAAAAACAAACCCAGATGAGTAAAGATGGAGAACATACTAAATCAGTGACAATAACAAGCAGAATTACATTTAAAAAAAAATACAAAAATAACGCATCTATATACATCATTTTTAAACGAATGAACAATTAATCTACTTAATTGAGCTAAATTTTGCAAAACAAAAACAAACCCAGATGAGAAAACATACGGAATCATTGAGTTCAAGGCCACCCTTGATGAGTTCTTTGCCACTACGTGTAACCACCAAAACTTTCATTGTTTTTGTTTCCCCTTAACACTTTGGGATCTACGAAATGATGAAGAATGGGAGGTTGTAGGGGTTAATAGATAGGGTGTGTGAGATCTTTGAAGTAATAGCAATTAATGGTGTTTACTGTTTAGTAGTTGGGAAGAACCATTTGTGTTGATGAACCCACCTCCTTCAAATCAATGTTCAAAAATACTTTATCAATTTTAGCAGTGTATTTTAAAATACTATTTTGGGATAAATAAGTGTTCGTGTTTCAATTAAGACTTTTAAATAATCTAAATAAGTCTTATGGTATTTAATCAAGCCTATTAGGATTTTTTAAAGAGGTTATCCAAATCTAGTGGTATTCCATCAGGATTTTAAACAAGTAACAAAAAGTCTTTTGGTATTAAAAAACTTGTTAATTTCAAAAGATTTTTTTAATTAGGATTTTGTGTGACTTTTTAGTGGAAGGTATAAATACCAAATTCTATAAAAAAAAATCTCACCATAACCCATCAGACTTTTTTCAGGTGAGATTTTTTTTTGTCTGCTAGAGGAACAACTGTTCTAGCTAGTTCTATGCAATCAATTGAAAAACGTCATCTTCTGAAAAAATAGATATAAGAACATTAGCTACTGATGCCACAACATCCAGAGGTAGGAGCCCATATATAAACTGAGTCAAACACCCCTGCAATACAATCATTAGAGGAACAAGTGAAATTGGATTCTACCACTCTTGCAGAAAATGAACAATGCGGTGAAGAAGGCGAGAACAGTGCGGTGAATAACAATAATAATTAGAAGGTTATCTTTGGAGTCAATTAATGCATTTGCATCCGTTATGGAACCTAAACACTCGGGACGTTTGAGATTGTACGGACGATGGAATGTTAGAAGAGGTCTCAGAAATCTATGCATGCAAGTTGTTCGCTGAAATACCTGTTAGAGAAATTGACATGGAAAATTCATGTGGTCCTTTCAAATCTTTATAAATCTTATGATAAATCTTTTAAAATCCAAACATAAAAATTTTTGGTTGTCTTTTAAATCTGTTAAGTCATTACATTCCTAAATAGTTTTTTAAAATCCACTGAACTTATTTATCCCAAAATAATCTTTTAAAATCCTAATTGAATACACCCCTTTTAGTATGTTTGACCATACAACTGTTTAATGGGCCGGGGGTCCACTTCAATTAGGCCCATGACCCGGAAGACATCCAAACTGAATAAGGTGTTCATGGGTCAGTTTGGATCATCCAAAACCAAATCAGCTTAATCAATTTTTTAATTATTAAAATCAAATCAAACCACATATAATACATAACCATGGGTTTAGTTATTGATGGTCCGGTTCGGTTTTAAGGTTTTAAGAAACCTAATGTTATTTCCCTTTCATTTTTTAAAGATAAATCTCATAATTATTTCTTCGAATAAATAAGTTTAGATTTGTGAGTTTCTTTTAAGAAATGGGCTTAAGATTAAAGAAAATTTTGCTCAAAGAATAAACAAAGTATTTAAAATAATTTATAAGAATTAATATATTGTATATATATAATTACAAAAATGTGTATATTATTTAGTAGGTTTGGATCGATTTTCTCGACAGTTTGATTCTAATAAAATCAAATCAAATATTATCGGTTATTTAAAATTTAAAATCAAATAAAATATTACCGATTATTTAAAATTTAAAACCAAAATAACAATTGGTTTGATTTAATTTGCGATTCGGATTGATTTTTAACCAAAAACACTGAATACCCCTACCCAAACATATGGTCTTGTATATTATTTGGTTACCGGGATAAGTGATAATAATCTCAGAATAAGATTGGCCAATTATTTTGTTCTATATTTGGTTGGATTTTTTATTTTAGTATAAGCAATACCAAGATTATTTATGATGCAATTGTTGGGATAATAACCTCGCAAAAAATGTGACATTATTTTATCCTGTGTATGATTAGTCCCTAAATTATTTATGTCGCACCATTGTAGTATTGGTTATACCATGCCCGATATGAAATAATAATTGCAGGATTAGTAATCCGGAATAAAATAACAAAATGACAAAAGTGTCTCTTTCCAGAGTTCTTTCCCGAAGTCTTCTAACAAAGTCAAAATTAACTAAATATCTACCAATAAAAGTATATTTACTAAATAAATCTTATCATTATAATTCAGTCTGGCTTGTTCATAGACCAAGAGAGAAGGGCAAAGCTAATCCTATGTAACGCTATGAGAGCAACTTTTTTTTATCCGCTTTCAACTATGCTATATAAATGAGCTACCTTGTGAAATAAAACATCATATCATATGGAAGAAATAATACTAGAATTAAATCCAAAGCAGCTAAGATCCATTGCTCGATCTTGCTGCATACTCTACTTCCAAAATGCAGTGCCAAAAACATTTTCTCACACTACTCTCTCCGTTTCAATTTACGTGATACTTTTCGCTTATCGAGAGTCGATTTGACTAACTTTTGAAACTAAAATTAAATTAGTTCGACTCATTTTAAAATAGATACATTTTAAAAAGATTAGTCAAAATTCACATAATTTGAATCTCAAAAAAATGAAAAATATCACAATATGCCACATAAATTGTGTGAAACTGAGTATTAAATATATATTTGTTTATTTAAAGAAAAGATCACAGCTATGTGTATAGAAGTCGAGCCTACCTCTATCCGTGAAGCTAGTTATCAATAAGAGGAAATTTCAGTAATCAAGTACTAATTGTTGCCTGCTATGTGCTTTAGTAAAGGGGAAAACTCAGTAAAACAAAAGAGAGCAACCAAAATTATTGGAACTTCAATTTTGAGGATATACTTGTGGATTTTAATGTGATGACATGTATTATTTATACAAGAATTAAGTATTTCAATAGAACCCCTCAAACAGATATGAGTTACCTGTTGAAAAGTAAGCATCAACAGTCATTCTTGCCGCTTCTGTTGAAGATGGCTCAGCCACCATCTAGAAGTCACTATTGTTGAATAAGTTTGGCTCACTTCTAGTTGCAAAATCAGACTTGAGTATGTGTGTTCACATGGTATATTCACATGATATGTTCACATGATGATGAATGACTATAAATATAGCATTCTTCCTCACTTACGAATTATTCCCACAATCAAGCTTGTAAAGCTTCAGTAAAATAGAGTGAGGATCGTGAGAGAGTATTGAGTGTTATAAAGATTCTTCACATTTGAATATTGAAAGTTTGTTGCCTCCCGTGGACGTAGGCAATTTCCCGAACCACGTAAATTCTTGTGTTCTTATTTTCTTTTCATGTTTTACTACGTTTCCGCACAACAAATTGGTATCAGAGCCTAGGTGAAGTTTGAAAAGAAAAACAGAGCCCCTGTCAAAATTTCGAGTATGTGTAAACGTGATTGGAACAGTCTTTCGATCACCCTTGGAGGTAGCTCTCATTCCCAGGAGTCCAACGCAACAAACGGCGAGCAAAACAGACGAGAAATGAGTTCCCAAGAGCTGATTGAAGTTTTGCAGAAGCTCTGCAATTTTTTTGCAGAAACGCAGGGAAGAAAGAGTAGGGGTGAGCACAGGTGCAGGGTACCTAGATACCCGACCGGAACCGACACTAACAGGTAGGTTTTGGATAGATATATTATAATAACTGGTAGGTTTCGAGTAGTAAAATTAGAAACCGATCAATGTCGGGTCCGATTTTGATTCCGGCAAATAGAGACATGGTACCCGGACCCGGAACCGATACCCGAAACCTATAAAATATTAAATATTTTTACCTTTTTAATTCCATTACTTTTTAGTTAATAAAAAAAGAAGAAAAAAGGTCATACTAAAGTATATCATTTGGGGGGGGGGGCAAATGCAGAACAATCACTTTCACCATCAAGAAATAAATCAAATAATACAAAGTGACAATCATAAGCAGAGAAAAAGCCAAAAGCGGTAGAAAATTGAAAAACTGAATTTTTTAAACTATGTACTCATTTAAGTTATTGAAAAAGAAAGTTGAAACGAAAACCAAAGCAAATCTTTGAAACATTCTTGGGATATTCCGAAAGGATTCTTTATGGATTTTGTGGCACTGGATTTCAGAGGATGAGCAGACGAGTTTATTCCTAAACCAAAGTTGTTATACGAAGTCATTATTTTACACAAAGAAACACCGATTTCGGATACCCGGGAACCTACCCGGAACTGCAGGGTCCGGATAGGTTCCGGGTAATGATTGTTATGGATAGGTTCCGGGTAGTAAATTTAGGAACCAATCTTTTACTGGGTAGGGTCCGCATAGTTCAAAAAAGTTAGGGTACCCGGATCCGCTCACCCCTAAGAATGAGGGGGAGAAAAGAAAAAAGAATCTGACCTGGTTTCAACCAGGTCCGACCCGATTCAGTTTGACCCGACCCGCAGATCCGGTCAAGCCCATCCCTGTTCAGCTCAGTCTAGGCCTAGCCCCGGTCCATTTTCGGCCCGTAGTTGACCGAACTCAATTTCAGTTGACCAACCATACCTGACTCATTTTTCACCTTTTTTTCACAAAATTAGATTAATTTCCACCATTTTCGACCGTTCAGGACATAACCGTGACATTAGTTTCTTGATATTCAGCTCCTAAGTTATTGATATAGCTTAGTTGGAGACGTTTGTCATTGTTTTCAAGCACTTTTCGGCATCGTAATATCTCCGGTCTTAATGGCGGAGGAAACCTCAAAAGATATTGCATCCACAAGTAGTTCTTGGCAAAGAAATTCGATGTCCAATACAAAGTTCGAGGTGGAAAAATTCAACGGCACCAACAACTTTGGCATATGGCAATGCGAAGTTCTAGATCTATTATTCCGGGAAGGATCACATATCGCCTTGGAAGCCAAGCCCAAGGATATGAAGGATGATGATTGGAATTTCGTGAATCGCCAAACTTATGGAACAATCAGACTCTGTTTGGCGAAAGATCAGAAGTACTTTGTCATGAAAGAGACTATGGCGGCGAGTCTCTTGAAGAAACTGGAGGACAAGTACATGACGAAAAGTGTAGAGAACCGACTCTACCTGAAGAAGAAGAAGCTCTTTCATTTTCAGTACAAGAAAGAACTCCCATGATTGAACATCTTGATAATTTCAATAAGATTCTCGATGATCTACAGAATCTTGATGTTGAAATTAGTAATGGGGATATGGCTTTGTTGTTGTTAAACTCTCTGCCTGAAAGTTATGAACATTTAACAACAACTTTACTATATGGTAAAGATGATGTTAAATTCAGTGATGTTTCAAATGCGTTGGTGAACAACGAGTATCGAAGGAAAGACCAACTTGATAACAAGGAGGCATCACCAGAAGCTTTGACAGTATCCAGAGGCAGAGCCAGTAACAAATTTGACAGATCCAGTGGGCGAGGTCGATCTCGCTCTAAGTTAAGATGGACTACATCATAACGATGTATTGGAAAGGATGAATGTGCCTATTGTCACCAAAAAGGGCACTGGAATAAAGATTGTCCGAATAAGGACAAGACAGATGCAAACAGGGCGTAGAAGGTAGAAGAAGACTTTGCATTCTCTGTTTCATCTACAGACAATCAGTCTGATAGATGGATTTTGGATTCTGGATGTTCCTATCATATGTGTCCGAATCGGCATTGGTTCTCAAAATTGGATGAGTTCGATGGAGGAGTTGTGCTAATGGGAAACAACAATACCTGCCAGACGAGAGGTATTGTTACCATACGCCTAAAAATGCATGACGGTACAACGAGATGGCTCACGGAGGTCAGATACGTCCCAGATCTGAAGAAGAATCTAACCTCACTAGGAGTCCTTGATTCCAACGGTTACAAAGTAACCATTGAAAGTAGAGTTCTAAAGGTTGTACGTGGAGCATTCTTGGCCATGAAGGGTACTCAGAAAGAAAATCTCTATTTCCTTGATTGACACACAGTAACCGGAAGTGTATCATCTTGTACCAGTTCTAATGATGTTTCATCATACACTTCCCGCCTTTGGCACATGCGGCTCGAACATGTGGGAGAAAAGGCTCTTCAAACCTTGATAAAGCAAGGTTCTCTAAAAGGTGCAAAGACTGGGAAACTTGACTTCTGTGAGCACTGTGTCTTAGGCAAGCAGACGAGAGTCAAGTTTGGTACTGTTGTTCATTGTACCAAATGAACATTGGATTGTGTTCGTACCGACGTTTGGGGACCTTCTCAAAATGATTCATTAGGAGGTAAAGGTTGGTTTGTTACTTTCATCGATGATTTCTCGCGATATGTTTGGGTTTATTCCATGAAGCATAAAGATGAGGTGCTAGATATCTTTCTTATATGGAAGAAAATGGTAGAAACCCAAACGGGAAGGAAGATCAAAAGGCTCAGATATGATAATAGAGGAGAATACAAGTCAGATCCATTTCAGAACATTTGTGAGAATGAAGGGATAGTCAGATATTTCACTGCACCATGCACACCACAACAAAATGGAGTTGCTAAACGAATGAAACGTACTTTGGTTGATAAGGTTCGTTGCATGCTATCCCAATCCAGAATAAGCAAGGCATTTTGGGCTGAGGCTTTGTCATATGCCTCTTATATCATCAACATACTTCCTGCAGCAGCACAAAATGGAAAGACTCCCAAGGAGGTATGGTCTAGACAACCTATTTCAGATTATGATTCTCTGCGCATATTTTGATGCACTGCATATTTCCATGTGAAAGAATCCAAACTGGATCCTAGGTCTAAGAAAGCTATTTTCATGGGCTTTAGTGAATGAGCTAAAGCTTTCCGACTATGGAACCTTGATTCAAAGAAGATTGTACTAAGTCGTGATATTACTTTTGACGAATCTGTGATGTTAAAACATACAGTTTCTGATAAAGAAAATCGAGATCCAGAGTTGCATCAGCAGGTGGAGTTAGATATTCCAGTAACTCCAGTCCAATCAGATATTCCAGTATTTCCATGTCTGTTGAGGTGGAGGTTCCAGGACCAGACATCAGGCAGCAACCAGAATCGATTACCATCAATCGACCGAGAAGAGAAATCCGCAAACCTGCTCGGTACACCGACATGGTTGTATATGCATTTCCAGTCACTGGAGATGATAGTCCATACAACTACAAAGATGTTATTCAGAGTATGGAAAGTGACAAGTAGAAAATGGCAATGAATGATAAGATGGAATCGCTCCATCAGAACAGACTTGGAAATTGGTGCCACTTCCAAAAGAAAAGAAACCAATTGGCTGCAAATGGGTTTTCGCAAAGAAAGAAGGATCTCCAGGCACAGACAGTATTCGTTACAAAGCCAGACAAGTAGTGAAAGGCTACGCTCAGAATGAAGGAATTGACTATAATGAGGTATTCTCACCTGTTGTGAAGCATTCGTCAATTTGTATATTATTGGCTTTGGTTACGCAGTTTGATCTTGAGTTAGCCCAACTCGATGTCAAAACTACTTTTCTGCATGGTAATTTGGAGAAGGAGATTTATATGTCTCAACCAGATGGGTTCAAAGTACCAGGAAGAGAGAATTGGGATTGCAAGTTGAGCAAGTCACTGTATGGCCTGAAGCAGTCACCGAGATAATGGTATAAGAGATTTGACAGCTTCATCAAAGGGCAAAAATATACCTGGAGTCAATTTGATCATTGTGTCTACTATCAGAAACTACAAGATGGTACATTTATCTACTTTCTTTTATATGTAGATGACATGTTAATCGCATCTAAAAGCAAGGTGGAGATCGACAAGCTGAAGTCTCAACTGAGCTTAGAGTTTGAAATGAAGGATCTTAGAGAGGCCAGAAAAATTCTCGGGATGGAGATAACTCAAGACAAGGCGAAAGGCACAATCTGTTTGACTCAGACTCAGTATTTGAAGAAAGTTCTTCAAACATTTGGCATTGGCAGCGACACAAAACCTGTGAGTACACTATTGGCACCACATTTCAAGCTAAGTGCATCAATGTCACCAAATTCTGAGGATCAGAAGAAGCAAATAGAGAATATTGCATATGCAAATGCAGTTGGTGCTTTGATGTATGTTATGGTGTGTACCAGACCTGACATTTCATATGATGTGAGCATGGTGAGTCGCTACATGCACAATCCTAGCAAAGGCCATTGGCAAGCAGTAAAGTGGATTCTACGGTACATTCATGGTACTGTAAATATTGGTTTGAAGTTAGAGAGAGACAATACAAGTTGTAAGCATCTAGTCGGATATGTGGATTCGGACTATGCTAGAGATCTTGATAAGCACAGATCTACTACTGGTTATGTGTTCACGATGGCAGGAGGACCAGTTAGTTGGAGATCAACACTACAGTCAACAGTTGCTTTGTCTACTATAGAGGAAGAGTACATGACTGTAACAGAAGCTTTCAAGGAAGCAATCTGTCTTCATGGATTAACCAAAGACTTGGGAATTGTTCAGAAGAATGTTGAAGTCTTCTGTGACAGCCATAGTGCCATTTATTTGGCAAAGAACCAAGTTCATCAAGGTCGAACGAAGCATATTGATGTTCAATTCCATTTTGTTCGAGAAATTGTAGAAGAAGGGAGTATTCTTCTGCAAAATATCAAGACAACAGATAATCCTGTTGATATGCTTACAAAGGTCGTTACTGGGATCAAGTTCCAACACTGTTTGCACTTGATCAACATCTCTCGAGCTCGGAGTGCCTAAGGGCACTAATGGAGGCAGCAAAAGTTATTTGGAGGAAGTTCGCCAAAGTGGAGATTGTTGAAAAGTAAGCATCAGCAGCCATTCTTGCAGCTTCTGTTGAAGATGGCTCAGCCACCATTGTTGAATAAGTTTGGCTCACTTTTAGTTGCAAAATAAGACTTGAGTATGTGTGTTCATATGGTATGTTCACACGTATGTTCACATGATGATGAATGGCTATAAATATAGCATTCTCCCTCACTTACAAATTAGTCCCACAATCAAGCTTGTAAAGCTTCAGTAAAATAGAGTGAGGGTCCTGAGAGAGAATTAAGTGTTGTAAACAGTCTTCACGTTTGAATATTGAAAGTTTACTGCCTCCCGTGGACGTAGGTAATTTGCCTAACCACGTAAATTCTTGTGTTCTTATTTTCTTTTCATATTTTACTACATTTTCGCACAACATTACCAACAAAATCAAAATTTGCTCCTAAATACGAAAGTTTAATGGGTATGGAAGAACATTTTCATGCAACATAATTGAGTTGGGACACCAGTAACTTAATTTCACAACTTAAAAAAGTGAGATAGACAGATCTTAGTTAGATAAGTCTGGCGTATGGAGTGGTGAGAAGTGAATCCAGAATAAGTTTTGTCCTCTAAGGCGTATAAAAGAAATAATCTCTTGATTGTTTTCATTAATGAAAGAGTATATATACAATTTATAATTTTCCATAATAGAAAAATCATATTTCTATTCTAATACCAAAACTTTATTCTAGTTGTACAAGAATCCTATAATTATGGTAAGTGTACAAGCCTAATTTAATACAATATTTCCACTAATTATGGTACAAATCGGCTACACTAATTATGGTACAAAATCAACTACCAACCGTGATATACATGGTATATAAACTCATCTATAACACGTGTATATTTAACATACCCCCGCAGTCATAGCGGACAGACTTCCTACGTTGAGACTATTCCTAAAATCTTCAAAAAGGATCGAGGGAAGACCCTTTGTAAAGATGTCTGGAATTTGATACCTGGAAGGGACATGGCAGACGCGTACTTGTCCACGAGCTACCTTTTCGCGAACAAAGTGAATATCCATCTCGATGTGTTTAGTGCGCTGGTGTTGAACAAGATTATCAAAAAGGTAGATAGCACTAACATTATCACAATAAACCAATGTAGCTTTCTGAATAGGACAATGAAGCTCTAAAAGAAGATTATGTAACCAACATGATTCAGAGACCATATTGGCCACCCCTCAATACTCAGCCTCTGCACTAGAGCGTGATAATGTAGACGGACGCTTCGCAGACCGTTAGACCAAGTTATTGCCAAGAAACATACAATAGCCGGATGTGTAACGTCTGGTATCTGGACAACCACCCCAATCAGCATCTGTATACGAGACAAGTGTAGATGTCGATGACAGATATAAATGTAAGCCATAGTCAAGTGTTCCCTGGATGTATCAAATAATGCGTTTGAGCGCATTCATATGTTCAACCCTGGGATCATGCATAAACAAGCACACCTGATGTACGACATACGTAATATCTTGTCACGACCCGACCCAACAGGCCGCGACTAACCGCCCTAATGACGTCATTATCCTGACCTATCACATATAATCCAACTAACACCTAATGAGTCTGAAATCCGGCAGCATAACGTTGCAATAACAACATATGCCAGGGTAGGCAAGCCGACAAGGCTGCCTTTACCCCCGAATGTACCTGCCTCCTGAGGAGTCACAACTAGCCAACACAATACAACATGCAAGCCGACAAGGCTGCCACTAGATAATATCATATATACACGGGGACACCCCAACACAGAATACAATAGCATGACTGATCAAAATAGAGTTATACCCCTTACATAAGTACAACCCACAACTGTCTACAGACCTCTATAAGAAGGACAACGACATATGACGGGATATGGCCCCGTCGTGCCCCTAAATATACATAAATCAAAATGATAGGGTTCTGTACAAAAATGGTAAAGCTCTGGATCAAAGGAGCTTTTCAAACAGCTGCGCAGGAACCTAAATCGGAGGGTCACCAAACTGAGCACATGTACCTGCGGGCATGAACGCAGCCCCCCTGAGGAAAGGGGGTCGGTAAGAAATAATGTACTGAGTATGTAAACATGAAATACTGCAAATGAGATCATAAGTAGTCAATGAATAACAAGAGGTCAGTATAAAAATCAGGATCCAAATCTAACCGTGCCATAAACAATAAAAGCCAGTTGTGCCTTATAAAAAATGAGAGTCAAGTCAAGAAAACATGAATGCCTGTCCATATACATATATATACCTGTAACGTAACCCGGCCCCCTAATGCGGGACTCGGTGGAATCATATCATAACCCATCCCATATTGGGACTCGGTGAAGTCATATCATAACCCGACCTATATTGAGACTCGGTGAAGTCATATCATAACCCGGCCTATATTGGGACTCGATGAAGTCATATCATAACCCGGCCCATGCTGGGACTCGGTAAAGTCATATCTCATCTATGGATCCATCCTACGTAACCCGACCCTCTAGTGAGGGACTCGGTGAACAATGCAAGGTCAGTACCTAACATAACCCTTCCATATTGGGACTCGGTGAAGTGAAGTAATAACACTTAGCACGAGTAGATTTCATGAGTTAATATGCAATTAAAATCTTCATTTGACTTCCAATAAAATCATTATAAAAATGTCATAATAAACTCTTTACTGAAAAATCATAAGCACTTCTCATAACTAACATCTTTAGGAATTAAACAGTATAAGAATCATGTATGTCCGACGTACCTTCATTAAATAAAAATCATGCCAAAGAAAGAAGGAATAGTTCACATACCTCTTAGACGAACTAATCAACTCGATATTAGAGTACGTCTCGTTTTAGAACTTCAACCTATAATAATGGTAATACGTTCGTCAATTCTATGATCACTGGCATACTTTATATCGAATAACGACTTCCTATTCTATAAAAATTCGGGCAGCACTTCCCTTGCTTATACATGTTTCCACAACTTCCAAACGAGGCTAATAACATCAATAGCCAAGCAGCAATTAAGGGCACAACCAAAACAGCAACAAAGGGGATTTACACACCCACTTCTCATGTAAATTTAGCCTCTTAATCAACATTAAAATAGCCCACAAAAATAGTCCATGTTCCAACAACAACGAGGGTAGAATGTGAATCCTTTCTATACCTTTCTACTCCCTTATTCCTTTAGTACTTACATTAGCAATTACCACCCTTAAACATGCATAATGGTAACTAAATTTTCAGCATTATAACACCACAAAACAGTCCCTAAAACAGTCCATATCCATCTCAACATGTCCAACGATTTCATGCAAGTTCTTGTCCACAACATGTCATAATTCCATAACTCTTCTCTTAACTCCTAAAATCCAATTCCATATTTCAATACTTCCATATAACTAATTTTAAACTTAATATCAATGGTTCCTTTCAATTTCATCATGCAATTAGTGATAATAATACAACAATAACCAACGAATCCAACAATCACCAAAATCTGTCCCAAATTGGCAACTAGCACAAAATTGTCACATGCATTGTTTAAATTCCAAATTTTCCTTAACACAAATTCATATCCTTAATTCTAAAAATATGCATTCCAATTAAATTATAGAAAGAAGAATTTTATACCTCAAATTTCATCCAAAACAGTCCGCACGATTTGCTCACTGCCCGAGTCCGAAAATCCCAACTATTTTCGTATTTCTTTCTCTTTTTTGTTCACTTCTTCAACTCCAATTGACATGCAAGTGTTCTACAATGTTAAGCCATCATTCCTACACGTTTGTCTTCCAAAATTTCATCCCAAAAATTTTGAATTTCTGGGCAGATTCTCTCCCAGCAGTGGCTGTTTTGCCACTGTTTTGGCTTTTAATTTTTGGTGAAAATGTAGTCTAAGAAGAGGAGATAAAAACCTTAAATTTGGTTATGGGTGGAGGGGTTTTTCGGCTGGCTTGGAGGAGAGAAAAGAGGAGAGTTTTTGGTTAAGTTAGAATGAAGATGAAGAGGTGAGTGTAGGGTATAAAAATCTAATTATTTTCTTTTTACACTTTGGCCCCCAAGTTCTTCAATTAATAAATCTCAAACCCACTTCTTTTAATTCCCGAGAATTTCATAAGCCTCGTATCCTCAATGTCATAATTTTATAATGTATTATTAACCCATATCAGGACTATACAATTTTTAACCAACATCTTTCCGGAATCACATCCTCTTGTGTACTAATGTCCGGTATTTGAATCTTATTTCCTTAATCTTACGAGGTGTAACATATCTGGTCTCATGAAAGTAAGTTACTGAAGAGCCCTTGCAAGACTGCGATAACAAGTTAGATCATCGTAAGGTGAGCCAGCCGCAGCACCCATCTTGAGTTTAGTATCGACGGGAGTGGAAGTAAATTTGCACGAGGACATGCCAGCGCGCTCAATAATCTCAGTTGTATATTTCCGTTGGGATAAGAACAATTCACCTGCATGACGAGAAACAACAATCCCCAAAAAGTAACTAAGGACCCCAAGTCTTTCATAACAAACTCAAAACTGAGCATGGTCATGATAGACTTGCGCAAATCATCAGTAGAGGCAGTCAAGATAATATCATCTACATATAATAAAATATAAGCCAGGGAGGAACCACGACGATATATGAACAATGAATTATCAGACTGGCTGTGTGAAAACCTAATAGATGAAACATAGTCTGCAAATCTCTTATACCAAGCCCGCGAGGCCAGCTTAAGCCCATACAAGGACTTCTTCAATAAACAAATATGATGAGGATATTTGAGGTCTCGAAAACCCAAGGGCTGATGCATGTAGACGATCTCCTTAAGATCACCATGTAATAAAACATTCTTCACATTTAACTGATGAATGAGCCATGGTTTGGAAAGAGCTAGACTGAGAACAATGTGAATGGTAGCCGGTTTGACCACCGGACTAAACGTCTCACCACAATCAATGCCAACCTGCTGAGTCTTACCATCACCTACAAGACGAGTCTTATGCCTCGTAAAAGAACCGTCGGAATTATCCTTATGAGTAAAAATCCACAGAGACCGAATAATATTAACACTAGAAAAATGAGGTACCAACTCCCACATCTTATTTTCAATAAGAGCATCATATTCGTCGGTCATAGCCAATTTCCAATTCGTATCATTTAATGCGGACACATGGTTACGGGGTAGGGGGGATTTAAGAACATTAGAATTTAGATTAAAATGTCTTTTCGGTTTAAAAATACTATATTGACTACGAGTGAACGGTCTGTGACTCGAGAGAGAATTGGGTGGATTTTGGGTCAAAGGTGGAAGGATGACATACGGGCTAACATGCAGTGGGCCTACTGGCCCAACATGAGAAACTGAGGCAGGGACTGGACCTGAGAGCAGTGGTACATAACTGGGCTGAATATTTGGCCCAGTCTATGAAATAGTAGGGGCAGAACTGGGCTGAATATTTAGCCCAGTTGCTGGACTCGAGACAGTGGTAGAAGGACTAGCGGGCAGTGGGCCCTCTGGCAGATTTTGGGTGCAGGACAAGTCCGATAAATGGTGGATAATATATGGGGAGACATCGTCATCTAAAAAAATATACGAACTAGGCCCGGGACTATTTACCTTTGCAAAGAGAAATTGGGTTTCATCGAAAACAACATGGCGACTAATGATGATTTTATTAGATGACAAATCAAAACACTGGTGACCACGATGATTAGAGGGATCACCCCAAAACACACAAAGAGTAGAACGGACTTGAAGTTTGTTAATTGTAGTTGACAGAAAGAGGGGATAACATAAGCACCCAAAGACCCTAAGATGTGAATACGAATGAGTCTTATTATATAAGATTTGAAGAGGGGAAGAATATGCCAAAGCTTTGGTATGAAGTATATTAAGAAGATAGGTAGCCATTTGTAGAGCATGATGCCAAAAGGAAGGGGGTACGAAAGCATGTACCAATAAAGTGCAGACAATATTATTAATGGTACGAATTTTGCGTTCGACTTTCCCATTTTGTGAGGACGTATGAGGACAAGAGAAACGGAAATTGATTCCATTATTACCACAAAACTCCCGAAACAATCCATTATTATATTTTTTATCATTATCATATTGAATATTTTTTATTTTCAGTTCGAATTGGGTCGGATGAAAGCCCTAAATTTTTAAAATTTTTAAAAATGTGAGATTTTTCGCTAACGAAAAAGTCCATAAAAATTAGAATAATCATCCAAAAATAGGACATAGTAGCGATGGCCCAAAGAACTAAGAACAGGAGATGTCCATAAATCGCTATGAATAATATCAAATGGCATTAAAATATGAGAATTAGAGTTTACAAATGACAATCTAACAAATAGTCTTATAGAACAAGATTGATAAATCGGAGTACTACGCGTACCCATACACGAAATAAAATCATTTTTATGTAAGGAAGAAATAATAGACGACTAGGGTGACCCAAACATGCATGTCATAAGGAAGGAGCGAGAGGTGCAAAAGTAGATGGCAAGGCTTGATTCGAGAGATCGGATGTGGGCGTGATAGGATAACCCTACTATCGCATCTCATGAGAGGATCCCCGTCTTGAAATCCTTCACAGAAAATTCAAAAAAGGATCAAATTCAACAGAAACAGAATTATGAGTGGTGAATTTACGTCCATACACCAAATTTTTAATTCATTTACGGGCATGAAGGGTATTTTTCAAGATAAGAGGTGGATGGGGAGGAGATAAAGTTTTATGACCGTAACCACGAATTGGAATTGAATTTCTATTACCAACAATTATACCACGATTATTGCTCAAATTGGAATAAGATGAGAGAGTACCTTGGTCAGATGTCATGTGTGTAGTGGATCTGGTGTCCATGTATCAATTCGCGTCCGGGGGATTTAATCCAAATGTGTGCATCGCGGCTTCAATGTCGACATAGTGGGCCTGGTGGGGCTGAGGCCCAAGCACGCCGGTTGGCTTCCCCGACCCAGAATTACCTCTCGGGTTCCACTATGGGCCAGAAAAATTGGGCCTGCTTAGATACTGAAACTGGACCCAGTTCGGGTGGACAGTGTACGACGGAAAATAGGGGTTGTTGGGCCCAGGCCCACAGGCCCAGTTCCACGTCCATAGGCCCCACGACTGTGGCCAGTTGTCTTGTGGCCCACTGCCCCGAGGCACATTGCCACCCCTATTATTGCCACATCAGTTTCCACCACGGTTTTTGCCATTATTTTTGCGATTCTGACCCTTTTTACCGCCACCGTTGTTGCGGTTTTGGCCGGAATTATTGGAGACGGATGGAGAAAAGTTGGACTCAGTCACTATGACGACAGAAGGGGCCCAGTGGCCGCTTTCTTAGTCAAGCCGGCTTATTCGAGCGTGAGCATGGAACGGGCCTGATAAAACTGCGAAAGATGACTGGTCTGATGAAGAAGCATACCGACGCCACTACAGGCCTCAGATAGGCTTGTAACCATCTGAAGGACAAGACGGTAATTGGTAACGGGCGCACCAATGTTGCGGAGTTGGTCTGTCAATTCTTTCAACCTTTTGCAACATGCTGAAACGTTGGGGAAATCTTCCATATTGACGTGGGAGAATTCCTGCTCAAGGGTAACAACACGGGAATTTTGATTATCTTGGAATATATCAAGTACTCTATTCCAAGCTTCCATTGTCGTAGCGTCTGGTTCGATAATCATTTGCAATAGTTCAGTAGATATAATAGAGTAAATCCACTGAAGAATGGTAGCATCAAGAGTCATCCATAATTGAGGATCATCCTCGGGTTTAGGGACCCCCGTATCCGCAGGAGCAGCGGGGATAATGTGATGGAGGACTTGATGTGAGCGTGCGTGAACTTTGAACAGTTCGGCACACATCGCGTATTGGACGTTTTCTATTTCAAGAATGATAGAGATGTGATTCTTGATGTTAGAAATAGTAAGGGTAGGGTGGAACATGTTCTTAGCCATAGGGATTTGGAAGGAAATTCGGGAATAGGAAAAAAAATAAACCACCGTCGGGCACGGAAACCGAGAAGGGAATGTCGAAATCCGAGGCAAAAGTCGACGGAAAGTTGGGAGAAAAAAATAATGAAAGAGTATATATACAATTTACAATTTTCCATAATAGGAAAATCCTATTTCTATTATAATACCAAAACCCTATTCTAGTTGTACACGAATCATATAATTATGGTAAGTGTACAAGCCTAATTTAATACAATATTTCTACTAATTATGGTACAAATCAGCTACACTAATTATGGTACAAAATCAACTACCAATCGTGATATACACGGGTTTGTATACCGTGTATATCATGATTTCACTTTAGGTAAATGCCTTTGTGAAACCGTGATATACATGGTATACAAACCCATGTATATCACGGGTATATTTAACAACATACAAAGAACGTAATTAGTTGTAATAACACCAACTTTTACCACCAATCATTGCAGAGGTCTCTGTTCGACCCCTGAAAATAGAGGAACCCTGAAAATGGAGGAACCCCTGATAATGGCACTTCCCCGGAGCAAAAAGTTGATCATTTAGAATTTGACAATTTTAAGTAGACCATTCTTCCATGCATGCTGCTGAGCTTAAATGTAGAAACATAGTCAATGAAGATTTCTATAACAGATCCTAAGTTGTTTGGCACTAAGCCATAGCTGTTGTTGTTATCCTTCCAGGCTGCCCTTGGAATAGTAGCTCAACTCGATCAGTACTCATTTCCATTGACAAATTCTATAGCTGGTACTTGTAATACCCGTGGACTAAGCCAGTTAGTTTCCAAATACTCTAGAATAGTCCTTATGGTCCGGCCCTTCCCCGGACCCCGCACATAACGGGAGCTTAGTCCACCGAACCGTCCTTTTTTTAGTACTTTTCCTGATCATGAATTCATGATCGTAATAGATACCTTTACGAATTTTACAAAGCGAGTATATTTACACAACAACAAACTCGTAGTATCATCTTTATACTGTTTTTAATAAAACCTTACCTTATCAAAACATTTACACTACAACGAACAAACTTAATTCACAAATTAGTTACAAGAGCAGTTGACCAATAGATCTATTACATCACTGATTTTATACAAACAACTAGGAGTACCACTTTTCTGTATTTTTCGTACCTTTTGTTCTTATTTTTTTCTTTTTATATAACAAATGGTTTAACCATGTACAGATTGACATGAAACATGCATACACACACATATATGGCAGCAAATCATTGGATTATGCAACCATTGACATTCACGTCGCTTAGGATGTTGTAATAGGTGCAAGGCATTCGCGAGGATGATGATGGTGGAGATGGTGGTGCCTGATAATAATCAGATGGTAGAGGGGACGATGGAATAGTACTCTCACTTGACCACTATGGGGTGTTAGTACAGGTGGAAGTTGATAATTGAGGGGCTGTACTCTACCCCTATTTTCCATCGGGGGCGGGTGATGGCCGTAACAACATTTTTTGGTATTTGCACAACAAGAACCAAAAGTACTACCACTATGGGCTCCATGGCAATATCGATGAACATTATGACCATGACTTGTAGCGGCATGACCACCACAGCACGACAAAGAAGCCGCACAAAATCCACCACCATGTGAATGATCATGTGAAAGCACTTGATGATGAGGTTTGTTCAAATTGTTGGTAGTGCTAATTTCCAAGATTTTATCACCAGGGTCATTTCTTGATTGGCCTTGGAAAGTCTGTTGGAAATTTGCCTTTGGTGGGGAGGTGCATCCACCCGTATTTAATGACTTAAACACTAGGGTTTCGTATGTTGGAGGCTTTGTCTCTTCACACGTGCATAATCTACTAAGTGAGTAGATAACCGTATGACCAAGAATCGTCAAATTTCATTTAGAAATGAAAGAGATATTGGTCCACGAAGTAAGGTGTTTGAGGCATGGAAATATGGTGTGGAACAAATCTACCACATCGGTGGAAAAATGAAGAATTGTTCTCTTTATAAGTCTCAAAATTGGCTAAGGGTTTGGGACTCCAAGGGGTAACCCATGTGTTTGAAGGAGGGAGGACCTAGATGTGCTTGGGTTCAAGGCTAAGCCCACACGCGCTCCGCCGCCGCCCGTCCGTCCGGTCACGGGTCACGGGCTTCTTCTGAAAGACCCCAAATTTTTTAATATTTACAGTTTGGTCCCTGAAGTTTCTGAAAAGATGAAATTGGGAATGACAGAAGGCAGAAAGTTTTTGCCTACCGTTTGGGTTGTCTTTTGGAACGTTGCACATTAAATCAGCCATTACTTGGCAGTTGGGGAGTCCTTCCCTTATGCTATTTATTGGTATTTTTGGCACAATTGTCAAGACTACAACATATAGACACAGAGATGAACAGAAGAGTAAAACACAGAAAAATTCAGTCCAAAACGTGAGCAGAAACGTTGGACAAAAACAAAAAACTCTTCCTTCATTTTCCATTATTCAGCAAGTCGTTTCGTGTTTGTTCTCTTTGTCAGAATTAACCTATTTGCTTTGTAGTATTGATTAGTTGTTGTTTCATCTTGGGAGACTATTGCCCGCTAACGTAAAAGCATATATACGGGGCAATCTTGTCTTAAAGACAGAGAGTCATCTCTCGACTCAGCCACAGTTGTAACAATCCACATTTAGTGTTTCTTAATTTCAGGTTATCAAGATTCAAGACTCAAGAAGCTTGCGACAGTTCTTAATATTGACTTGTTTGTTTATCCTTCCGAACACTTGTAATATTTATTTACTTTCCGTACTGCTTTACATATCTAACAAACTTTAAGACAAGATTCTATTAGTGTTCGAAAGATGTCGGTCAAAAGTTGTGTGAGCAAATCTGGATATGGCTGTGGGATTCTGGTAGAAGAGAGTTTTCATTATGCTGTTGAAGGTCAACGTGTTCATGGTGTCACCGCTCCTGAGAGTGGTGGGAACAAGCGCCCACGAGAGGCTGATGATGTCAACTAGGACAAGAGGAGAAGGCTGAAGATGTAGTTCTATCTTGTAGCAGAAGGCCTATATTTGTCCCAAACAAAGGATCTGAATTATGGTAAGGAGGAAATGGACACTCAGTCCGACCAAGTGACTGAAGTGGGCCAGAATCCGAAATTGGGATAAGTAATTTTTCTTCCTTGTCAAGAATAAGATTAAATGATGTCTGATTAAAAAGGGCTTAAAGTAAGGAGGATTATAAAAATGTTTTCACGAAATAATTTATATTCCTTATGCTTTAAAATCAGAAGTTTAATCTCATCTTCCTTCCCGTTTAAAGATTGGATTTTGTAAACGACTTAAAAAGATCCATTTTTTAAGTGTAATTATTAAAAGTGTGTAAAGTATGTTCGCACATACGAGGGAGAAAGATCCACTGACTATGCAAAAACTGTTACCACTCTTAAATAAGCGCTAAGAATTATCTGGGCACCAATCATAAGGGAAGAAGACTAAAAGCTAAAGACGTTGAGCCTGTCACACTATTTGGCAGAAGTTCCTTCATAGGATGATATTAGACACTCAGTCATACAAAGCCTACGGGCGACTGGAGTGTGGCTAAAATTCCTTTGATAGGATGATATTGGACACTTAGTCATACAAAGCCTACGGGCGACTGGAGTGGGGCCAGAGTTCACTTCATAGGAAAAGTAATGGACACCTAGTGTGGTGGGCCAGAATTTCCAGGTCTCTAATGATCTGAAGGCTAAAATAAAGGCAGAAGAGTAATGGACACCTAGTGAGGTGGGCCACAGTTTCCAGGTCTTAAATGATCTGAAGGCCAAAATAAAGGCATAAAAGAAATTGGACACTCAGTCTGCCAAAACAACTGGAGTGAGCCAGAGTATTCAGATCACATATGATCCGGTTACGCCCTAACCACGGGTAAAAGGTTGTTCATATAAACCAACGCCGCCTCTAAAGTAGAAGGGGTTGGAGAGGTTGTCCTCAATAGGACTTCAGGGAATGGGATCACTCCAAAAGGAGGTGATATATGTCCTAAAACTTGGTTAAGGGACGTTGTTGGTCAAGCTGGTTTGAGACTAGTCCAACAGGTCTGTAATAACTAAGAATGGTACAGTATGTCTGTAGCTAAATGAATGACATATTTGTAATCCGTGCATCTATCCCATCATAGTTTAAGACACGTTAAATAGAAAGTCATTCAAAATCTAACGAAGTTGAGATTGTTGTCTTCTGTCGACATAAACCCTCAAAATGAATATGAGGTAGACGAAGAGACAAAATCATCTTTCCATTCCGTCAAAGGAATAGCGAAAGAAGCACCGCTCCTCTAGAACTTAGTCTCACCTACTTAGGTGATTTGAAGTTTATACAAAATAGAGGGGGGAGACAAGTACTTTGTGACCTTTATTGATGATGGTACAACGTATTGTATCCTTTGTTTGTTGAAAAGCAAAGATGAAGTTGTTGAAGCGGATAAGCGCTACAAAGCAGAAATTGAAAATCAACTAAGCCTACGGATTGAGGAATTCGTAGTGATAGAGGGGGAGAATGTGAAACATCATTCATCAAACGACTGCTCATTACTCACCTTAGTCTAACGGTGTTAGCCAATGCAAAGCCGTACGCCCAAATTATGTGGGGCAAGGCGATCCTTACCGCTAATATGATTCTCAATAGAACTCCGCATAAGGATAAGGATAACTCTCTTTGTAAAACATGGAAAAGATCTCACATACAAATGTTATGATGTGGGGTGGCTTGGTAGTGGTTGGAATATTGAAACAGGTCAAGTTGGACCTAAGACTGTAAATTGCATATCCACTGGATCTGCAAATAACAGTAGTGTCTATCGCCTCTTGGTGTCAAAGAATGCTGAATTCTTTGAAGATAACTTTCCTTGGAAAGGAAAAATGAATAATTGCTCAAGGTTAACAAGAACCCGTGAGGGCCTGACTGTCCGAAACTAGACATTCTGTATCTGCAGGACTCGGAAGTTGTTGTCTATCCGGAACTTAATATTTCAGATCTACAGAACTCAGGGATTCTAGATGTTGAACCAAGACAGAGCAAAGAGGGGACAAAGACTTGTTCCATGTCTTCTAGCTTGTATGGTTGAGAACGAACCATGGACAATTAACAAAGAATTGTCATCTCCAAAAGCGCTGCTTTGGAAAGAAGCTAAATAGAGAAATAGATTTCATTATATAGAACCATACTTATGTAATGGTTGATCTTTCTCCGGGAAAAGAACCTTTGGGTTGTGGAGAAGAATACTCAAAAGTGAGTACAAAGTAGATAGATCTACTGACGAGTATAAGGCCTCGTCTACTTGTACATGTGCTTCCCTGTGAATATCTTAACATCCAGGGCCATTGCAGTCTTGTGTGACATGGATGTTGAAACAGCCTTCCTAATCGGAGAGTTGGTTTGCTGGACTGTTGGGCTTCTTCCTGAACTTTCATTTTGGTCCCTGAAATGTTTACATTTTGGTCCTGGAAGTTTCAGATAAAATAGAAACAATGAATTTGACCACAGAAACATTGACTCTGAAGTTAGAAAGCCAATAGTTGGAAAACCAACAGTCTGAGAGTGGAAGTTATATTGAAACAAAAGATATGGTTATCACAGATGACATGTTAGGAATTGGATTTCTAAGACATCTAATGGGCTGGTCTAACTCCAAACACAGTTGTGAGATAGTTGACAGTCTCGTTGAAGCCACCAATGGATATGAATTATATAACTGATTGAAATCATGGTGCACCCATATATAGGGAGAGATATGCGCAGGTCACATATAGTTCAATGTATGTCACACACTACAACCGACCTGGTATCGGCCTACAAAGCAGATTAGTTGAACTAAGGTTCACTGATGATTTTAATAAATGATCAATAAAAGGCGTTGAGTCGGATATGACGATATCTGAAATATTCATTTATCTACGGATTATGGTATTCTGGATGTCCAGCAGTTCTGGGAGAACACAGTGATGCAAACTGGACATCAGATGTGAAGAACATCAAAGCCACAAGTAAATGTGTATGGTGGGTCTTGGAAAATCCTCTAAGCAAACTTGCATCGGCCGATTCATGATGTAATCAGAGTTTATCGCTTTATACAAAGCATGAAAGAAGTTGAGTAACTTCACGACTCCTTAGAGGACGTCCCTTATTGGGAGAAACCCGTGCCTTCAGCAGTTATACATTGTGGCTAGCCGGTCGGCTTCAGGAAGGACACAGATGACGGCGTCTGGACATATCTGTTAAGATCTGTCGGAGACATAAGACCGTATGGCAGTTGATCATCACAGGTGTCACTTCCTTGATTACTAATCAAAGGATATAGCGGACCCTTTTAACTAAGAGACTATCCGGAGATTAAGTGTTCTGCCTGTCTATGGGAATGGGCTTAAAACCCAAACAATACAAACTTTTGCGGTGGTAACCCAACCATAATGATTGAAGATCCCAAGAATTTGGTTCAATGGGAAAACTAAGCTGTAAAAAGGTTCAGTTGAGCGCTTCGGTGGAAGCAAGAGCACTTCAGATGATGATTTCTATAGGGAAACATGAATCCAAGGTTGTTCCTGCGATAGACGTTAAAGTGCTACCTGCATGGTGGGTAAATGATAAGCTTCCAAACCTTTAACGATCCTCAAACGGTTGAGGTTAAGGTTGGGGAAACTTTTAATAATTCCTAACACTTATGAAGTGGGGTATAGCAGGATACCTAGTAGGAGATCACCTATTTAAGTGCGAGGATAGGCCTCCTCAAATGAACACACTTAAGAATCCAAGTGTGTCCACGGCCACAACGGACCAAACAATAAGAAGAAAATGAATATGGAGAGTTATTGTGTTGGTATCATTGTCTTGTCTTACACTAAACACTCACGGTTCAAGACATCACGTTCACCGTACAGTAAGTAAGTCCAGTGGTATTCAACTAGGGAAGGTTCAAAGCAGAAGCTACCTCTCCTGATGCAATATCTTTTCGCTGAAAGATTGCTGAAAATAGGCACCTTGTGTGTGCGCCAAAATCTCTTTCAAGTGGGGATTGTTGGAAATTTGCCTTTGGTGGAGAGGTGCGTCCACCCGTATTTAATGACTTAAACACTAGGGTTTTGTATGTTGGAGGCTTTGTCTCTTCACACGTGCATAATCTACTAAGTGAGTAGATGACCGTAGGGCCAAGAATCATCAAATTTTATTGAGAAATGAAAGAGATATTGGTCAACGAAGTAAGGTGTTTGAGGCATGAAAATATGGTGTGGGACAAATTTACCACATCGGTTGAAAAAACAAGAATTATTCTCTTTATAAGTCTCAAAATTGGCTAAGGGTTTGGGACCCCAAGGGGTAACCCATGTGTTTGAAGGAGGGAGGACCTAGATGTGTTTGGGTTCAAGGCTAAGCCCACACGCGCGCCGCCGCCGCCCGTCCCGTCCCGTCCCGTCCGGGCTCGCGCTAGGGTCACGGATCACGGGTCGTGGGCCGTGGAATTCTTCTGATAGACTCCAAATTATTTAATATTTACAGTTTTATCCCTGGAGTTTCTGGAAAGATGAAATTGGGAACGACGGAAGACAGAAAGTTTCTGCCTACCGTTTGGGTTGGCTTTTGGAACGTTGCACATTAAAACAACATTACTTGGCAGTTGAGGAGTCCTTTCCTTATGCTATTTATTGGTGTCTTTTGGCACAATTGTCAAGACTACAACATATAGACGAACAGAAGAGTAAAACACAAAAAAATTCAGTCCAAAATGTGAGCAGAAACGTTGGGACAAAAACAGAAAACTCTTCCTTCCTTTTCCATTCTTCAGCAAGTCATTTCGTGTTTGTTCTCTTCGTCAGAATCAACATATTTGCTTTGTAGTGTTGATTAGTTGTTGTTTCATATTGGGAGACTATTGCCCGCTAACGTAAAAGCATATATACGGGGCAATCTTATCTTAAAGACAGAGAGCCATCTCTCGATTCAGCCACAGTTGTAACAATCCACATTTAGTGTTTCTTGATTTCAGGTTATCAAGATTCAAGACTCAAGAAGCTTGCGACAGTTCTGAATATTGACTTGTTTATTTATCCTTTCGAACATTTATAATATTTATTTACTTCCCGTACTGCTTTACATATCCAACAAAGTCAACTTAATTGTTTTTGTCACCACTATAGTCTGCAAGCCTGGAACTCCAGACAATTTCTCTAGTTGTGTTATCATTTCCGAATCATTCAGTGGATTAATCACTTTAGATTGTTTGATAATCTGAACATTTTTCGAGTCGTTTATCGGTTGTCCTTGTTCCCACAAGAGTTCTGCTTTTCTCCCAAGTTTTTCCAACATGGTTTGGATTGTTGCAGGATTAACTGTGCCAGTGATGACTAAACTTCCAAGCTTTTCATCAATTTTCACTGAATGGATATCTTGGATTTTCAGCAGCATGTTTTTCAGTTTTTTCTCACAATCCTTGCGGTGTATTTTCAGCTTGAGAGCAAAGGTGTTGGGAGAAACCAAAGAGTATGCCATTAATTTAGTTCTATCAGCAGATATATGTATGTAACTTCTTGTTCTGGTTATTTTTTCCCCTAATAGTCCTGGTGGGAAAAATGAAAAATATTAATACCTCAAAATTGAAGAACCAGAATGGATATGATCCAATAATCAAATTAAAACTACTACTCCCTCCGTTCCAATTTATGTAAACTTATTTTTTTTTAGTCCGTTAGAAAAGAAACGAGTCTTTTCTAAATTTTTAAAACAATCTAATTTAAATGTCTCATTTTACGCTTAATGCGAGATTTTTACAGTCATATGAATGTTGTGGCCTTTTTAAGACCACAAATATCAAGTCTTAGAACTATAAAAATATTATGACATGTTTAAGACTATAAATTTTATAGCATGTTTAGCCAAATTTTCATAATTTGATTATTGTGAAATGTGTTTTTTTTTGTTACGGGTGTAATTTGAAAAGGTACTTTTGGAGAGTGGCAGATGTATTTGTCTAGTCAATTTGAAAATCTTTTGCGAATATTAGAGTATCAATTTACAGTTGGCCAAGGTTCTAAAAGTATTTTTGAAAAAAAAATGTACTTTTTCAGTTCATGTAAAATAGCTCGTGCTACTATCAAGAAAAAGTCATTTCCCCCAAAAAAATTTGGCTAGACACCTCAAATTTTTAAAAATAGGACTTTTGATTTTCTAAAAATTTGGCCAAACAGGCTAATAAAATTGTGTGTCCAACAAATAAGTTTACATAAATTAAAATAAAGAGTATTCACCAGTAAAAAAAAGTTTTTTTTTTTCAAAAAGGAAGATACTTACTCCTTGAATTGTTTGAGATTCTTGATGTATAGTAAAGCTTGAGGACCAAAAGGGAGGTATAAAAGTGTTTGATTTGAAGTATCTTATAGATAGACAGGAGGCAAAGGCTATACTAAATCTGGGGACACGGTGCTTATTTGACTAATTCAATTTTCCAACACCACCTTATAATTAGATTATCAATAATGTGTGGTCTCTCTATGTTGTAATATACTTACGTAATGTATACATCGTCAGCTTTATAAATTAAATAAAAATAAAAATAATGTGTTCTCTTTAGCTTTCCTCTAAGTTTAATATATGGCAATAGGAAATGAGAAGTAGGTGAGTACTATTCCGCTTTACTTGAGCTGAGAGTCTATCCGAAACAATCTCCTACTTTGTGGAGGTAAGATTGCGTTCACATCATCCTCCTCAGACTTCACTTGTGAGATTATAATGTGTATCCCTCCCAAGGGCAGGTTCTTACACGTTACTCACTCGGAGACCCCTCCGTGACGTGGTCTTAGACTGGTTAATCGCGATGGACCAGTATTTCGAACTAAAAGAGATTTCGGACCCGGAGCGGGTACGTTTCATTACCACGAAGAGTATTACACCCGACGACTCATTTTATTTAATCTATCTTTTGTTTGATTGGACACGGATTTCAAGGACTTGCGGTTTTGAATATATTTTAGCATTTGTGTGATTTAAAAAAATTTAAGCTATGTGATCTCAAATATGACATACTTGTCTATAAAAGAATTTCATAAAGATAAAATTAGAAATTTAAATTAATTTATTAACATTTTCTTTCAAGACAAGAAATAGAGTCCCATAAACTTAAACATATGAAGTATTAGTTTTCCTGTGTGATTTGGTGTTGTTACTAACTTGCTCATATTTGAAAACAATCAATAAATATGTGTTTGGTATGATGAAAGTTATTATACAATGAAAAACACTTTTAATATACATTCATCGAAGAATATTTTTTGGTATTTAGAAAGTGAGTGAAGAATGACTTATATGAATTTTTTTTAAAAAAAATAACTTTAAACGCACCAAACACAGTAAACCGAATGGTATTTTGACAATTTTTTGAGTATTACAAATGACTAATAATATCAAACTGTTGATTGTAGCAAGTAATATGAAATTAAAATTTAAAATAATGACAAGGAAAATAACTTTCGTCCATAAATCAAGGGAAGAAATTTTCTCCTTTTGATGCAAAAAAAATTCTTTGGTGGCTAAACAACAAAAAAATGACTTACATGAAAACTCCTTTTTTTGAGAAAAAAAACTTTCGTCTTACCAAATAGTTTAATTTTTGCTCAGTCTTGAAATGATCCTTGAAAATAACTAGCGAGCTCTCCTTTTAGTATTTCTTTTTTCTTTTACTTATAGAAGATATAGTTATACATATCTTTGATTTGGGTGGTGTCTAAAAAATCTTAATTTACGTCATAGAGTACGGATTTGACTATTTTCTTGCTAACCAAGTAATCAAAAGCAATTTAGTATTCATAAATAATAGTATTAACTTATCAACAGCAGTAAATAACAAAGATATTGCCTTGGTTTGCTACGAAGCCTTTGATTAATCTAAATATATGGAGGGAAACAGAAAGAAAGATGTTGCCGTACGTGATTTGCTCTCTAGTGTAGTAGTTGTGTGCGGTCGGACAGCTATGTACGTTGAATGGGTTCAATTCAATCCTTTTCGTTTGAAAAATTGCATTCTATATACCGTATATGAATAATTTTCTCTGATTCTGACTTGAGCAAAGGGACTAAATGAATAACGCTAAATGCATTAACGAATAAATTTTTTTTAAGTCCTTAAAGACCCCATGTAAACATAAATGAATAATCACTAAATTTCATAAAAAATATATATATATATAATAAATGAAAATATTTCATCCAATCAACAATGTTCATATAAGAAGTCATTTCTTTTCAAAAAATGCATCTAAAGTTGTTTGTTTTTTCCTTCCACCAAAATGCATCCCATCCTTTATTTTTTATAATGCATGCACAACTTCTGAAATTTTTTCCTCTTATTGTAGCAAATAATTTTGTATGGTGACTACTGCTTGAAAGGCCTCTTTTGATGACACATTTGGTATGACGCAACTATCATCTTGTTCAGGATCATTCTCATCATTTAGTACAGACTCAATAATTTCTTCGTCTGTAGGCAATTTCATAACTGCATCATTCTCGTTAGGATAGTTCAAAACATGTTCGACGTCCATCACATTTCTATAGTGTAAATTAGAAATGACATCATTTAATCCTTCGATATCTTCTTCTAATTGACCAACTTCTACTTCAGGAACATCAATTTCTTCAGACCGAATCTTGCAATGCCGAAAACAATTTGCAATTGTTTTTGCCGTCACATCAAATCTTCAAGGCATGGTATAAAAATTAATAGCATCCAAAATGTTAATCTTTTAAAGATTTGGTGAGCCAACTTCAAGGCTCTGCAAGATGCTAGAATAAAAACGACGCCGATAATGAACTTTGAATGCTCGAATAATCCCAGCATCACATAGTTGAATTTTAGACGTTGTGTTAGGGGCAAGAAAAATAACTCTACATTTCTCAAGCCTTCAACAACCTTTGGATGAGCTAGGCAATTGTCTACTAACAAGAGGACCTTTCTGTCATTCATTATCTTGTCAAACCAATGACAAAATTCTTGAAAAAGCAAACCAGTCATCTAAGTTTTCTTGTTGAATCGATACTCGCAACTAAGATTGTTCATGTTCACATTTTAAAGCATCTAGGTTTTGCATACTTACCAATAACCCAAATGGGTACTTTGTCGGATCCATCACCATTACAGCAAACAACAACAATGATTCTCTCCTTGTCTTTCTTCCGTCCTTCAAGCTGCTTCGTGGCAAGTGAATGGTTAGCTTCCAACCGGTAAAATAATCCAGTTTCATCCATAGTGTAAATATCTTTCAACTGAAGTTGGTCTAATTTTGACCGTATTTCATGTAAAGCATTTTCAATGTCCTCCATGTTAACAAAACCACTTTCACCGAATCGTCCGTAAGACTTGATTGAATATCTTACCTTAAAACGTTCTAATCATCCACTAGAAAAGCTGAATTCTGGATTTGTTTCACCATACATTTTCTGCAAAAACTCTTTGCTTTACTTTGGATCATTTCTCCTGACATATTCACTTTCTCTTGTCTTTGAAGAAACCATTCATATAAAGCTTTCTCTAAACCGGGGTACTTAGCTGATTTGTACCTCTTAACATTGCTATTTTTCATCTCCTCCGACAAATATTCAGATAATCTTTTGAGAATATTTGATATTGTGGTTTGGCTAGTAACCAAATCAAACTTTTGTTTCACCCATGCTTGCATATCTTTTTGGCTAATACTTGGATGTTCCTTCTTATGCTCACATAGGGCCTTATCCGGTCGGTTAAAGTTGTTTTTGTTATTGATTTTGACTGATGATTGTAAGCCATTAAATTGAAGATTAAGAAAGATACAGTAGTATGTATTCTTTATCAAACTAGATTTTAGAACTATATATAGTTTGTAGTGTAGGTTAAGTATATTTTCTTAGATTCTAAGTATTCTATACATACAATCTTATTAGTACATGAATGTTAGTACACTGTAATTATTCCACACGTATAGCGCATGTATTCCTAATCTGGAGTCTAAAGAAAATAAATGTAATTAAGTTTTTTCATAAGAATTTTGACCATTACCGTCTAGGTACATTTGTACATTTGTACATTAAATGTAAAAATACTAATTATAAGAAAAAAATAAAAAAATGTAAAAATACTATCTAAATGAATAAATATTCATTTATCGATAAATGAATAATCGATAAATAAATAACCTCGCTAAACGAATATTTTTTTCTGGTCCTGAGGGTATTCATTTATCGAGGTTATACTGTAATATATATACATTAAATTTTGTTTGTATAGCTTCTTGAATTCCTTTTTTTTTTGTAAGGAAAAGTTTTAGTTTCGTATTTTTGAATTCACCAAAGGATGTGGTGCAGCGGATGGAGTTGATCCTCCCTTAATCAGAGGTCTCAGGTTCGAGTCTTGGATATGAAAAAAACTCTTGGTAGGGAGCGCTTCCTCTGAATGGGCCCTACATGGCGCGAATTCGGATATAATCGAGCTCCAATATGGGTACCGAACACAGGGTGGGAAACAAAAAAAAAAGATTCTCTCGCTAGATTTCTAGTTTCGCCAACAGTTTTTAGGTACCGCCAAGGGTAGTGTGGACAGGTAGAATTCCTCCATCCTTCATAAAAAAAAGTCGGGTTGGAGCTTTAAGTATGAAAAATAAATATGGTAGAGAACAATTCCACCTTTAGTGAACTTATATGGTGCAAAATTCAAATTAGTCGTTACTCCAAAAAAAAACATTCTTTACACATAAATACAACTTTTTAAAAAGATATTTAAAAAACTTACAACTACTTTTAAAAATTATATAAATGCAATTTATTCTAATTTTTAACTTTTTAATTGTATTGTGTACAATTTTTCAAAATATCCCTAAAATATCTCTATGAAATGCATCAAAATGGAAAAGAATTCATAATTAAGTATGGAATCCCACTAAAATAGAAATGTTAATTAATAATTGACACCCCATCCCATAAAACTTGGCTTCTTTTCTTTCTTTCACATATTTATTCTTTAATATTTTCTCTCTTCCGTGAAATAGAAAAATTAACTTTTCTCTTCTTCAATATACCTAGTATATAAATAAAATAATGTATGTACTCAAATATGAATCTACCTAATATATGAATAAAATAGTGTGTGTGTATTATATATAGTATATACTATATAAAATATATAGTATATAGTATATACATAAAATATATAGTATATAGTATATACATAACAATATATAGTACTTTTTGTTTTATACATAAGAAATAATATTATATATAGTATATAATAATAAATACACATAAAAAATAATATAAGATTAATATTATATATAGTACATAATAGTTAATATACATAACAAATAATATTGTACATAATAGTGCACTAAACGTACTATAGAAATATAATATTATATATACATGTTCAAAGATATGTACAATATATATCATATAAAACAATAATATACTTGTTTAGAAAAGTAATTATTTAATGTGTTTTGATATGTGTTTAATTTCATTATCACTAATATAGGAATTCTTATTTTTAGACTTTTATTTATAGCAACATTCTTAATTTATGGTATAAAATCATATATACCCTATACATATAAAGTATATGTTGTAATTTAAGTAATTTTTTTAAATTGTAGATTATGATATATTTTACTTATTTGCTAGTATTTATGTAACTTCTCCTTTAATAAACCTTACACAATATAGATGCGAATCACTAGGGACCTCGAATTGAGAGCATTGGATGAAAAGCCCAAACAAAAATAAAAGTGTAGTTGTTAGGTGCAATTTATAACCTCTACAAACTCAAAATATATTACTACTCATTATGTCTCAGTTTATGCGGTACTTTTTGATATATGAACTTTGACCAACATTTTAATAAAATACATTTTAAATTATATTGACACGTGAAGAATTACAACTTATAGTACTTAGTGTACAATTTTTGAATATCCAAATTTTAGTTTTAAAATATTGAGTTGAATCTAATTTAGCTTCAAAGATCTGTCAAATTAATTATCGATAAGTAAAAAAAATCATATAAATTGGGATGAAAGAAGGGAGTAATTAATATACTATTATTGGATAAAGGAGGGTTAAAATAAATTTGTTGCCAGAGATAGGTTGTAGACAGTACTAACTCGAAATATTTGATTAAGAAGGGAGGAATGATCAACGATTTTGTTTATTGAAAGGAAATTAGTAATAACAAATATGTTTTCGTATTTAGCGACAGAACGTGGATTTTTTTTTATCTTAAATAAGAGGTAAAAAAAAAAAGGAAAGAAAGAGTCAAAGATTTTCTATCATATCCATACACTTCTCTTTCTCTATCATTTACCAATGAAAAATTAGTTGATGATTGAAAATGATTGATCTAATTTCAATTGACTTTTTAAACTGCGTGGAAAATCTCTTGTCAGGCCTAGATAAACGCCGAGACTTTAAACAAAGTTTTTCTTATTTTTTAAAATTTTCAATAAACTAGCCATTTGTTATTATAAGTATTTAGCAATGTACTTGACTAGATTTTTATTTTTCTTCAAATTGACTTGTTCATTACACAATCAAGTAGAAGAACTTTCAAGGAGTGAAAAAAAAACTGTTACTTAATCATGTCACTCAACCGATAATTACGCGTAAAATCTATATAATAAGCATTAGTTAGTAACATGATTAAAATAAATATTAACATACTATCACGAGTTAAAATATACTAATAATATTAAAAAATTAACATATTCAATATATATAACTTAAATATTTTGATCAATGCTCATGAGAAAATTTATATACACGAGCTAGGGTAGTTGAAACACCAAAATGTACCAATATCAATCCTTGTTATTATATAGTCATAGACTCATAGTCATACACATATGGAAATACGAGTAGAGCCAAGTTTTTCTACTTTCCATAATATATCTTCGTAAAAAAAGGATTTTACCCTCACTATTTTTAGTTATTTTTCCTTTTTCTGATTGGAATGAGATGTAATTGTTTATAAATACTTAGCAAACTCATTCTTAAAAGCAAATCTTACATATTGTTATTACAAACATCTTTATGATTAGAAGGCGTATTGTTCGGATTGAATTTGAAAAGTATTTTCAAGGTGAATTTCCTTACTGTAATTACGTCAAACAATAACAATAACGTACTCAGTGAAATTTCGCTAAGTGGGGTCTGAGGAGGGTAGTGTTACACCCGGAGTTTGGTACGTGGATGAGGGCATAGTTAGACGGCGTGAGCAGGTGGTTCGAGATCCTTTCCGAGGGTCCCCTGTGACCTATATGAATGTTATGAAGGTGTACAGGAGGTTGGAAGTCATTGGGATTGAAGAAACCATCCCTCTACGAAGTTAGAGTGATATGCTAAGTGTTTCGCGTCGCGGAAGGGATCCGTCTCGTAGATGGGGCCGCAAAAGAGGAGCCAAAAGTTGAGGAATTTTTTGAAACAGGATGCGGTCGCATATGGACTCGCATATGCCCATATGCGATGCAGATGGGTCCACGGATGAGAGGCGGTGACCGACCTTCTTTGCCTATTTAAGCGGTGGAAGCCTCATTTTAACTCATTTCGACCAAGACAAGTCCCTTCACTCCCTAAGAGGTTCCCTAACATATTTTGAAGATCCAAGGGTCATTCCAAAGCAAATCAACCCAAGATTAGCATGAAGATGTTGGAAATCACAAGAAGAAGCTTGTGTGATGTTCATATGAAGTTGAGGGTCGCTGGGAGCTAGGTGGAGCTTGGAGTTCAAGTCAAATCTACTTTATAAGGTAAGTATAATATCTTGATGGTTGTGTTTAAGGTTAATCACATGTTATATGAGTTGTTTGGATAAAGAATCATGAACTAGAACTTGAAGAAAGAAGAGGGAAAGTTGTCTTGTTGTTGGGTAGTTTTGAAGCAATAAGTATACCTTGTTGTAGTTGGAATTCATGGAAATTAGCTTAGATATGATATTTATGATGTTGTGGTGCATGTCTAAGTATTGATATTGAAGAATAAGAATTTCATCACAAGCTAGAGGAAAAAGTAACTAGAAAGCATGTAAAAGTTGTGTTTCATATTAGTGAAAGTATGAGTTGTTTGGGAGTAATTCTTAATGTTGAATGACTGGAAATAATGAATCATAAGTTATATTTGTTGTTGTTGTTGTTATTGTTGTAGATGTTGTCCTTGACTTGGAGGAGGTAAGAATATGGGGGAGGTTCTGCCCGAAGTGCTATAGAACGAGATTGTGGCTCGATAGTTAGTTAATAAATCCCTTCTTATTGACACGGGTATTGTTTGTTGTTGTAGATGGATGGTAAAGAGGCGGATTGCATCGTCATCGTCGAGGACTCCTTTTCAAGGTACGTAAGGGCTATCCTTCTTTCTTTCTAGCATGAATCCATAAGTGTGTCCCATTTTATTAGAAGCCAAAAGGGGCTAGACCGCCACTATATTTCTTCGTGATGGATTAGGACCGTCTAAGGGTTAAAGAGTCGACCGTGAGTAGAGTTCCCGTGTCAGTTCTAAGAAGCATAGTTAGTAACGCCTCTAACACATCCATAAACTATCTGTATATAAGCTAAGAGTTCTGAACAGAAAGAGATCCGAAGAAATGAGTTAACGAGCTAGTAGCAACGCATGAGTAAAGAGAAGATAAGGTTATACTAGCTAGAATATGAGGTCGTCATAGCAAGATATGAGAATGTACGCATATCCGAAGAGGACTAAGAGGTTTCCTAGAACTAAGAGAAATAGCGTATGACCTACAACAAGATAAGTTACTTAAAGAACTATAGGATACGAGTATATGAGGTACTCCTCAGACTTAAGGAAAGTAGAGTTATGCCAGCCATAAAGAAGGAATGAGTAGTATAACGAGAGGATTAGACGAGATCTAAGACAGTACAAGTTTCCTTAAGAGCTAAAAAGAACAAATCAGTAGATAATAAGTATGAGCTATGAATTCTAGCCGCAAGTGTTGGAGTTACGTATGCACTTGCCTTCGGGGCCATGATACAAATTTCCTTCGGGTCTACAATCCAGTTATGTTCATTGCCTTCGGGGCTATTGGCCATACAAATTGCCTTCGGGGCTATACAGACGCGCGCTTGCCTTCGGGGATATACAGACGCGCGCTTGCCTTCGGGGCTATACAAATATAGATTGTATTCGGGGCTATATAGATACACTTGCCTTCTGGGCTATGCACTTACATACCGAATCCCTTGTGAGGCCAGATTATCATGTTCAATTTGTATAGTAGATAACGACGTAGTGAAGGTCAGAAATCAGAGTTAGCCGAGATAATACATAGAGTCGTGACATAATAGATTATATAGACAGACAGAGGGACCAAATGGTCCAAATGACAACATTCGGGTAAGACGATCTAGAGCGGGTGGTAAGTCCACTCCAGTACATACTTTTCAATAGAGATTCCAACATATTTATTCATATTCTTCAGCTTCAGAGTTCATATATATATATATATATATACAAATTACTTTCTGCCTTATATACTTGGTACATTTATTTGTACTGACGTCTCCTTGCTGGGGCGTTGCATTTTATGCCTGCAAGTGCAGGTAGTTAGTTCAACGAACCTTCTCAGTAGATGAGGATGACGTTCAGCGGATGATTAGTAAGAAGACTCCATTTCTTCTGGAGTGCAACCGAGTCTAGAGGTCAGGTATCAGACTTTTGTATAGATTATGGGTAGGGCGGACCCCTGTCCCGACCACGTTGGATGTCAAGTTGTCTTTAGAGGCTTTGTAGATACAACTTTAGTATGTTTAATATGTCAGCTGCCTTGCCGACCCTCGTTTTATATTTTTTTAAGTTTACCCAGCATGAGTAGTTACAAAGGCTTTCTCGGCCCTCAATAGCTTATAGTAAGATCATGTCCCGCCCAATCGGCCCATGTACGTCTTAGTTATGTCCAAAAACCATGAGTTATATAGTAGTTCTCTCAGACCTTTACGGCACAGAGTGCCAGCTACGCCTCACCTAGGTTGGGGTGTCACAAGTAGATCATATGTAGACCTTACCCCCTATCTTGAAAGATAGATAGGTTATTCTAGTAGACCCTTGGCACAAGGACAAGCAATTCAAAACAATATGAAAAAGGAACAGTAATTACGTTCCATAAAAAAGGGAAAAAAACGTCTATGCCCCCTCAAACCAAATTAATTACCCGCCCATACCTCCATTAGTTTCTTACCATCAGAAAAAATTAAAACTATTTACCCTATCCCCCCCTCCCCGCAATCATGATACCAACATGGTATATAAATATACTGAGATGGTATCATGGAATACTGCTTCAGTCTTTCTCTTAGTCCTCCATGATACCATCCTGGTATATAAGTATATCGAGATGGTATGATGGGTAATCATGTTCGTTTATTAAAAAAAGACACACTTTTCTAAAAAAAACTCTATGATATCATTGTCTTATATACATATATTGTGGTGGTATCATGGATGACTGCTTCAGTCCTTCAATGAGACACTCCTCAGGACCATGATATCATTATGATATATAAATATACTGAGATGACATCGTGGATGAGTGCTTAAGTCCTTCTCTTAGTCCTCCATGATACCATTATGATATATAAATATACTGTGATGATATCATGGAGGAAGGGGTTTGGGCAAGGGGTATGTCGGGTAAATAGTTTTGGGTGAGGATACATCGGGTAATTAGTTTAGAAGCGGCATGAAGGGGATAATTAGTTTGTTTTTTTGGGGTATTTAAGTTAGTTTCCCAAAAATAAAATATTTGACAAGGGAGGTAACTACATTGGCGGTCCATTTTAAAATCAAAGGATTTCAGCCCAAATATTTTTTTGGGCCTGCCCATTCCAAATCCGGGTTGATACAACATCCTTTTTAGTCGGAAAATTTTAACCCACCACCAGTCTCTTGGTTCCAATTCTTCGAACTTCCTCCGTCGCCGTCTAAATTTTCCGGCGAAATTCAGCTGTAAGCTTACTTAATTATTTCTAGGGCGCTCTCTATTTCCTTTTTCTGTAACATTATTTGTCAATTTTATCGCGATTTCAAACCTAATTGTGAATTCTATGTTACAAAAAGCTTTAATTGCAAAGTTCTTATTTTTACGAGTTAATTTGCATTTGACAGCACATGTAATAATAAATTTCTGAAAATTTCTGTCATAAAAAGGGTAAAATTGGAAATTTTATCTTAGCTAGTGGAACAAAAATGACCTAGATCGATATATGTGGAGAGATATATGTAAAATAGATCTGTTTTTTTTTTCTTTTAAAGGTAACATATTTGGCTCAATTAGTCTATGGAATATGTTTAAGGTTTCTAAGTAATTTGTTAAATCAATCTAACTACTTGAAATCTTAGCGTTTTGAATCAATTGAGCTGAAGTACACATTGAATCTAGATCAGTCTTTGCTAATGGGACCTTGAGTTCTTACTATGTTAAACTTTACTTGGTTGTTAGTGTAGGGGTAAGGTCTGCGTACACTCTACCCTCCCTGTTGTTGTTGTTGTTACTGTTTTAGGAAATTTATTGATCTATGTAATCATAAATATGTTTTCTTTTATCGATATCATTGATAATTCGAAAAAGGGCCAAAAATACCCCTGAACTATTGAAAAAGGTCTAAATATACCCTTCGTCCATCTGTTTTGCTAAAAATAGCCCTCTATTGTTTTAGCAAAATAGATGGATGAAGGGTATATTTAGAATCTTTTCCTATGGTTCAGGGGCATTTTTGGCCCTTTTCCGTTGATAATTGGACAGTAGATAATATTTGTCCCCAAATGCCCAACTAACTCTTTCCTCAAACAAGCATGATATTTATTTTTGATGTACATACTTGTATATCTGCTGATATATTTAAGAAGTGATGTTGAGTTACGGTGTATCTTTTTCAGGTAACTGTTAAGAAGTCCACCGATTTGAACTTCCCAAATTCAAATGGGGAAAAACGATTTCTTGACCCCGAAGGCAATTGCCAACCGAATAAAAGCAAAGGGACTGCAGAAGCTACGATGGTACTGCCAGATGTGCCAAAAACAATGTCGAGATGAAAATGGATTCAAGTGCCACTGCATGAGTGAGTCCCATCAACGTCAAATGGAAATCTTTGGTCAAAACCCAAATCGCATTGTTGGTGGCTATTCCGAGGAATTCGAGAGCCAGTTCCTTGAGCATATGAAGCGTAGTCACCGCTTCAGTCGTATTGCTGCAACTGTTGTGTACAATGAGTATATCGCTGATCGCCACCATGTCCATATGAATTCCACTGAATGGGCAACATTAACTGAGTTTGTGAAGTACTTAGGAAAAACAGGAAAGTGTAAAGTTGAAGAGACCCCGAAAGGTTGGTTTATTACCTATATTGATCGAGACTCCGAGACTCTCTTCAAAGAAAAAATGAAAAACAAGAGAATTAGGGCCGACCTAGCAGATGAAGAAAAGCAGGAAAGGGAGATTAAGAAGCAAAGAGAGCGTGCGGAGCAGTTGATGGGTTCAGGAAATATCGATGGTACTGAGCAGCAGTTGGAGTTGCAACCGAAGACCTTGGAGAAATCGGATACTGATCAGAAGATCAAGTTAACATTAGGCTCGACATCAAAATCTGTAGTGAAAGAGAGAGCAGAAAGCTCAAAATTCGTGTTTGATGAGATAGATAATGAGAAGAGGGAAAAGGGTAACAAGGACAGTGAAAAAGCTGGTAAGAATGTTAAAGGTGGAGGTAAATCGGTGTTGGATGAGCTAATGAGAGAGGAAGAGCAAGCAAAGGAGCGGAGTAATAGGAAATATTACTGGTTATGTGGGGATAACTGTGAAGGTAATGAGCAATGTTTTGGCTAACAAAGGTTACTATAAGCAAAAGGCTGTTATTCGTAAAGTTATTGATAAGTATGTTGGGGAGATTGAGATGCTTGAGAATAAGCACGTTTTAAGGGTTGATCAGGAAGAGCTTGAGACTATAATTCCCCAAATTGGAGGTCTTGTGAGGATAGTTAATGGTGCATATCGTGGATCAAAGGCTAGACTGTTAGCAATTGATACAAATAACTTTTGTGCTAAAGTACAAATTGAGAGGGGAATATATGATGGGAAGATTCTCAAGGCTATTGATTACGAAGATATATCCAAATTGGCTCAATGACAGGGATAAAGGATCCCAAAAGACTAAGATTGGTCAAGAACTTCTTGTACTTCTTATTGTATTTTGCAAGACCACTTGGTTAGTTGTCGGTTATACATTATTGCTAATGCTGGTTTCTTCATAAGTGATGGTTGTCTCTAGTCTTTCATTACTTCTTCTCCCTTTCTTTTTGATGCTTTTGTTTTGATAAGTCGTCAATCATTTGTGATGTTACCATGCTCTTTTATGGTTGTTGATCTTGTATTTCTGGGAACAATTCAAATCTAAGTTTAGAAGAAGTTGCCCATCCCTTCTTCAATCCGTTGTCCTTGCAGATATGCATGTTGCTCTTGAATCTGCAAGTTACGTGTTAGGCAATCTATGAGAGTTGAAGAACTAGAAAAACAAGGTCCCCCTTTGGGATGGTGGATGGGTTTGTATTTTTCGTTTGTTTAATTATCATTAATATGCTGCTTGTCTGTTCGTACTATTTATTCACTGAAAGTGAATTCAACTCCTCAAAGTTCAGTTTGAAAGAATTGATTGCTCCTTGTTGGGTCACTTTCGCATCGATGTTTGAAGTGCACACTTACTTTCATCCAAACTTGGGTTTCAGATTGAGTCTGAAGCCTTCTGCAGGTTGCATCTGTCATTCAAGTGAGTGTACTTGTTTTGCTGCAGCATCAGTGTACTTGTTTTGAAGTCGGCTGGATGGTTTTCATATGTGTAATACAATCTAGATTCTTTTTCAATGTTCTTATTTGATGGATAGTAGATGACTTCATGAGCCTCGGGTTCTTATTGATCCATTTTAGAGTGTGAAATTGTGATAAGCAGTTGCATAAGTTTTGGAGATCGATAGAGCTCAAATCCAGTTTAAGCATACAGAAGTAATACAAGCTTGAGCTGTCATTCAACTGAGTTATACATATATTGTTAATTGTCAACGAGAAGTAAATCCTGATACATTTGAATTCCAAAATTAGTTTTTAGAGTTGGTTTATCTTGTGGAGGGTTTTGTCATCAGGGGACTTCCTGTTATATTAATTATACAAGCTTTTGTAGTTTAGTATTCACGGTAAGTATACAAGTTCAAAGACACTATGGATTTAAAGAATGTCGTTTATGTAATAAATGATATGAAATACACGTGCAGAGAGACTAGTATATATATATATACCCAAACACACAACTTAAAACTTAATTATAGTAATATATTTAGCATATATTGTTGTTAAAATTAAATTTTTAAACATAAAAAAATCATAAACCAAAAATTAAAAAAAAAACAAATTTGTGCATTTTAAATAGTGTGTATTATCCAAAATGAAAAAGGAAGGTAATCGGTGGTTGTGTCTTTCGGAAAATACTTACCTACACCTGGTGTATGTACCAAATCATGAATATTAATCATAACAACAACAACAATAACATACCCAGTGAAATCCATAACGTGAGGTCTGGGGAATATATAGTGTACGCAGACCTTACCTCTACATTGGTAGGTAGAGCGGTTGTTTTCGAAAGACCCTCGACTCAAGACAAAGCATAAACACAAGCAAAGCAAGATAAACGATCAGACTCGGACAATAAATTTAAAGTAATATGAAAATGCTGGTAATAAAAGCGAATAAGCCATGATAGCGCATTCTGAAAAAAGAAGCAGTAACTAACACAGGTAAATAAGATAAACAAAGTACACTAAAGAACACATAGCAACAGAAATTAAACGACAGGGGACTATAAAAGCAATACTACGCCTACTAGTATGATAGGCTAAGCATGTATACAATAATAACACTACAACTACCAGTTTGTAAGCGTAAGTAGGACTATGCTCAACTACCTACTACCCTTCTACCCTAATCCGTGTCCTCCACAACCCCTATCTAAGGTCATGTCCTCAGTAAGTTGCACCTGCGCCATATCCCGTCTAATCACCTCTTCCCAATATTTCTTCGACGTACCTCTACCCCTCCTGCACATGTCCATAGCCAACCTCTTACACCTCCGCACTGGGGCATTTGTGTCTCTCCTCTGCACATGTCTGAACCATCTCAACCTCACTTTCCATATCTTATCCTCCACCGAGGCCACTCCCACTCTGTCCTAGATATTCTCATTTCTAATCATATTCCTCCTTGTATGCCCACACATCCATCTCAACATTCTCATCTTCGAAACTTTCATCTTTTAGATGTGCGGAGTCTTGACTAGCCAACACTCCGCCATATACAACATAGTCGGTCTAACCACCACCCTATAGAACTTGCCTTTAAGTTTTTGTGGCACTTTTTTATCGTTCAAGACTCCAGATACGAGCCTCAATTTCATCCACCCTGCCCCAATACGATGTGTGACATCATCATCAATCTCTCAATTACCTTTGATAATAGACCGAGGTACTTGAAGCTTCATTTCTTTAGAATGACCTGAGTACCAAGCCTCACCCCCACGCCTGTCTCATGGTCTCTCCCGTTACTGAACTTGCACTCCAAGTATTCTATCTTGGTCCTACTCAGCCTGAACCATTTAGACTTCAGAGTCTGTCTCCATACCTCCAGCTTAGCGTTCACTCCGCTGCGAGTCTCATCAATCAGGACTATATCGTCTGCGAATAACATACACCATGGCACCTCCCCTTGAATTTGTCGCGTCAGTCCATCCATCACCAAGACAAATAAGAATGGGATAAGAGTTGATCCCTGGTGCAGCCCCGTCAACACTGGAAAGTGCTCCGAGTCTCCTCCTACTGTATGTACATATCCTTGATCGTCCTAGTGTACGCCACAAGTACACCTCTAACCTCCGAACATCTCCATAGAACTTCCCTAGGGACTTTGTCGTATGTCTTCTCAAGATCGATGAAAATCATATGTTAATCTCTCTTCCTCTCCCTAGACTGCTCCACCAACCTCCTAATAAGATGAATGACTTCTGTAGTCGAACGCCCCGGCATGAATCCAAACTGGTTCTAAAAAATAGACACACCTCTTCTCACCCTCATCTCCACGACCCTTTCCCAAACTTTCATAGTGTAGCTTAGCAGCTTAATACCCCTATAGTTGTTGCAACTCTGAATATCACATTTGTTCTTGTACAAAGGAACCATTGTATGCAATTAAAAATTATAGTAAAATATGTATCACTTAATCATGGTTAGATGATGAATGAGTTATGCAAAACACTTGACTTACATTCATCTTTTATTTAATTTTTTTGTTTCTTTGGAGACAATTAAGGATTAAGTTATTAAGGAGAGAGGTTATAGGCTAATGATGGGGGTTTCCGTTTGGATGGGATATGCTGTAGAAGGGGTTGTGCTAAAATTGATAAATTAGTTTTTTTGTGCTAAAATAATGCAATTTTTTTAACATTGTATAATTATGTGAAGTTCTCTTAATGGATCACCAAAATTTTGCTTGAAAGTAATTCTTAAGTTCAACCCAAAGACTAAGCTTTCTAACCTCACGAATACTACTAAAAATCACTATTTTCTCACCAATTTCCTACTGAAAAATGTTCAGTGGCTATTTTCCATTGAGTGCCGGTGGAAAATCTAAATAAAAGTGTTTCACATAAAAAAATTATGAAGTTTCCCAACGTTTCAATGGAAACTTGTTTCCCATCATGCATTTTTCTAGTGATCTGGTTCGGTAGAAATGAGGTGGAAAAAATCATGTTTTATAACACAAATTTTTCACTGGATGTCGGTGGAAAAACTGTTTCTAGTAGTGGAAGGTACTTGTAACTACAATATGTAAAATTACCTTAAGAATGAGTCTACTAAGTATTTGTAAATTATTGTATACCTATTCCAATCAAAAAAAGGAAAAATAACTAAAAACAATGAGAGGTAAAATCCCTATTTTACAAGGCTTTACCACTCTTTTTTCCATATATGTATGACTATATAAGAGAAAGGATTGACATTGGTATTTTTTGGTGTTTAAACTTCTTTACCTCTTTGTATTAGTATATGGCTATAGCCTATTATAGGCTGCCTATATGCATCTTCTGATGAGTATTGATCAATAATGTAATTTTTTTTTATATTATTAGTGAATTTAGTCGGTGATAGGAGATTATTTATCATCTTTTATCGCGTAAGCTCTCATGAATATTGAATTCAGGAATTATATCTTCTATTTCTTCATATGACTTCTTATATCAAAATAATGTTGGATGGGGTTGTTTTTTTTTTTTTTTTTTTTGTATAATAACGTTTTCCTTTGCTTTTGCTTAGTAATATGAGTGTAACTGCAGTGTTGAAACATTAAAATCACAAGAACATAAGAAAGTATTTACATATGTTATTGTTGAACTTACCACAACAATAAACCCAGTTGTAATCCTACCAGGTGGGGTGGAAGTGGTCAATTAAACAAATTGAGTGATTTTTTGCCTCAATTCATTTTGGGTGAAATTAAAAAAATGTGTATAATAATCCATATTGAATAACTTCAAATTAGAATTTAATCGTATCCTAAGGTAATGCATCTTTAGTCTTTCTTTTCTCCATAAATAGACATTTAAAAATGTAAAAAAATTACCAAAAAAAGACATAGAAAATTAATTAGTGTTGTTTCTTTTCTAAAGAATAATGAAGATATATGGTGCTAAAAATAACTCCAATTGCTTTTTTTGGTGTCAATCACTTAGCTCAATCCAGAGCTTCATCTAATGAGCTATTTACCAGTACCCTTGTGTCAAATATGTGCTTAAACTAAATAAAATAATTTAACAATTTTGATAGTTACTATTTAAATAGATATAAACCATAGTTAATTAAGTAATGATAGATGTGTATAAAAGAGAATATTTATATCCTTGATTTGCTATAAACATCAAGCGCGGATAAATTTCCTTTTTTAAGACTACTCATCACATCGATGTCCTTGAAAGTTCTCTTCCAAACTAATTTGAACGTGTAATGAACAAGTCAAGTTGTTTAAAACAAAAGACCTTTAAAATAAGTCAACGTTGATTTAGGTTAGACAAGAGATTCTTTCAGCTTTAACGCAGCTTAAAAAGTCAATTGAAATTAGATAATGTTCGATCATCAATCAATGTTCCTTTGCTAAATGACAAAGAAAGAGAAATGCATAACCATATGATTGAAAATCTTGACTCTTTCTTTCTTTTTTCAACTAAACTGATTTCAAATTGCCTGAAATTTGTTTTTTTTTTGTTGATATGATCTAGAATCAAAGTATTTTATATTTTCCGTTCACGCATTACTTTGGTTCCAAGAAACATAAATAAAGATTTATTTTTTTCCCTGAGCGGTGTTTGATATACTTGATTTGAGGTCCAACTAGGGGTGAGCACGAGTACAGGGTACCCAGATACCCGATCGAAACCGACAATAACGGGTAGGTTTCGGGTACATATATTATAATAACGGGTAGGGTCCGGGTAGTAAAATTAAGAACCGATCAATGTCGGGTCCTAAGAATAGAGACAGTGGTACTCCGAGGAACCAGTGCGGAACCTATAAAATATTAAATATTTTAATTTTTTAGAAACATTTGGACCACTTTTAACTTTCTCCAAAATTATTTGTTGCACGCCGCATTACTGATTTTCCCCACCCCAAGACGTAAATATTTTAGCTTTTTCACCCCTTTATTCTAGAATGCTCTTTGTGCCCTAAGAGAAAACACCCAAAACTCTCTCAATAACAATGACGTTTTAGCTACACCACCGAGCTTCATCGTCGTCGTTGTTGAAGCTTTCTCTCACGTACTTTCATCGTTGTCGTCATTGAAGCTTCACCTTTGCCTCTTTCTCTCCTTTGGTTGTGTTCACATCATTCCTAAAATGCATATGGGTTCATATCTAACTCTTCAATTTCTTTTTAATATCATATGCTTTTGTTCTATTTCAGGCGATACTCATCTTCAATTTGTATTACTTTTTTATTTGAAATGTAAATCTATTTTTAAAATTTGTGTATATTTTTGTAATTGTGAAGATGAAATTTAGGGATTTACTAGTATAATAAAGTTTTTCTTTTGTATCGAAGAGCTTATGAACAAGAAAATAAGTTTAATTCAGATATTTTCAAATTTATTTTGAAATCAACACGTTCAATTAATTGAGTGTCAAATTTGGCTTGCAATTTTAGGCTTTGGTAACAGAATTAGCTTTTTTAACAATGAATAAGTTTTCTAAAATTTCTTATAAGGGTACTAAAAACTTCGATTGCGGGCTAAAAACTACTTGATGAAATTATTTTAGAACTCTTTTTTATTCTCATAGGCTTAAAAATTATTGCTTAATTTATATTTTTTATTTACAGGGTACCCGGGAACCTACCCGGACCTGCGGGTCCGGGTAGGTTCCGGATAATGATTGCTACGGGTAGGTTCCGGATAGTAAATTTAGGAATCGATCTTTTACCGGGTAGGGTCCGGGTAGTTAAAAAATGTTAGGGTACCCGGACCCGCTCACCCCTAGGTCCAACTAATCTGAATTTGCATCGGAAAGTCTCACTCTGGGTAGTAAAACAACTTTCACAAAGATGACTAAATTTCCATGGAACCTCAGACCTATGGTCAAGGTTAGCATGCACCCCTCCACAACCTTTGATAATAATTAAGTTTTTTGTTTTTTTATTTCAGGTACCCATTTTGGAGTACGATTAATATGAATTTATGTCGCGAAGTCCCACTTTGGAGTAGTAAACGCTCTCGCCAGAGGCGACTTTCATTCTCAGGCCTGGAACTCAAAACCTGTAGTTAAAGAGGAAGAAGCTAATCACCATAATCTTTCATGATTTTAAAGGCTTGTTTTTAAATTTATATAGTAATAAACAAACTAGATTCAAAGCTCGTCAGTATACAGTCAGTTGGATTTTAAGAGAGATAAATTATGACTAAACATCTTTACTTTTGTTTTCCCTGCATATATTTTAAATAAATCGAAAGCTTCGTAGCAAATCACATCAACATCTTTGTAATTTCCATTAGCTGAACAATATTACTTTACGAATAGTAAACTGATTAATTTGATAACTTTGGTTGCAATAGATAGAAACATAGTCAACCACGCATCAAGTACATATACTATGACGTAAATCTAAGATTTATTAACCCCCACCCCAAGCAGTGTGTGTCGACTTTGTAGCCAAAACTTTCACTAAAGAAATTTTAATATAAAAAAATAACACAAATAAATAGGAGTACTTAGAAAAGTTAAAATTCATTTATATAGTATAATTTTAGGATAAATAGTAGGGGTCAATTAGCTTCGCACAGGAATAGTTCCGCTTTGCAGAAGCATTCTTTAGATATAAAATAAAGCACAAGCGGTTTATAACCTATTTAGCTAAGCTTTTGAAAAGCTAATTATATTTTTCTTTATAAGGAAAAGGAGCTTATATTAGAAAGTTAAGGTGTTCAACAAAGTTTTTAAGAAAAAAATAAGTGTTTTTGAACATTACCAAAAGCTGTTTTTCATAAGCTAAACAGGTACTTCCCTGTTCCAAAATACTTGTCATGTTTTTCTTTTTAAAATTCAATTTAACTAAATTTCAAAGCTAAATTAGATTAGATTAATTCAATATTTTAAAAATAAATTTTAGATATTCGAAAACTATACGAAAAGTTCTATAAGTAGCAATTATTCTCATATTAATATGATGAAAAAAATATAGCTTAAATTATTGATCAAAGTTCATATAGTTTGACTCTTGAAAAACGTAAAACAACAAGTATTTTGGAACATAGGGAGTAATTTTTACCCATTAACACTTTTAAGACCTTAGTCAAACACAAGTTGTTGCTCTAAACAAACACAAACTGCTACTCTGCTAACTAGGATGAATTGGCTAACTATGCATATGATATCGGAAATAGACGATTTTATATCACCCTTCAATTCTCCAAAATTATCTTCTCTAAAAACACTTCTAACAAATTTGAAAGCTTAGATAGAGTCACAAGGCAATGCCACAGGAAGGCTAATATTTATCACCTACTCCTATTTGTTATTGCTATATTTAACGAAAGTGGGAAGCTCGATGAACCGATCTTTCCATTTGCGACTCGTAATGCCGCAATATACATTACGTATGATGCATAACGTCAGATATAGTCTTGAAAGTTTCAGTGAAACTGCATTAATTAACTTAGCCAATACGTTACATATATAATGATTGTCAAATGATAGAATTAGTCAATAAATACACCGTGTCCCTATGTCCCAAGCTTCTAAGTCTTATCTATAAATATTTCAAAAATCTTAGAAGAAATTATAACTTGCAATTTCACAGCTATATTCTTAGAAAAAAACTTGCAATTTCAAATGGCATACTCATTGGTTGCTCCAAACACCTTTGCTCTGAAGCTGAAAATACACTGCAAGATTTGTGAGAAAAAACTGAGAAACACACTGTTGAAAATCCAAGGTGTCCATTCAGTGAAAATTGATGAAAAGCTTGGAAATGTTGTCATTTCAGGCACAGTTGATCCTGCAACAATTCTAACCATGTTAGAAAAACTTGGAAGAAAAGCAGAACTCTTGTGGGAACAAGGACAACCGATAAACGGCAGCACAGCGGCATCTAGCGTTTACTCTGGATTCGGAGAAGGACCTTCGATAAATGGCAGCACAGTGCACAAAGCATCTAGCATTTACTCCGTATTCGAGGAAAGACCTCCAATAAATGACTCTAAAAATGTTCAGATTATCACACAATCAAAAGTGATTAATCCGCTAAATGATTCGGAAATTATGACTCAATTAGAGCAATTGTCCGGGATTCCAGGCTTGCAGACTATAGAGGTAACCAGAACAATTAAGTTGACTTTCCAAGGAGAATCAAGAAGTGAACCTGGTGATAAAGTGGAAATTACCACTGCCGACAATTTGAACAAACCTCATCATCAATTTGAACAATTTGATCATTCACATGGTGGTGGATTTTGTGCGGCTTCTTCGTCATGCTGTGGTGGTCATGCTGCTTCAAGTCATAGTCATAATCTTCATGGATGTTGCCACGGTAATACTAGTTGCAATTTTGGTTCTTGTTGTGCAAATAACAGAAATTGTTGTTACAGTCATTGCCCGCCCCCAATGGAGAATTGGGGTAGGGCGCGTCCCTCCAATTCTCAACCTCCACCTGTACTGACAGCACCATCGCAGTCAAGTGGTAGTACTATTGCATCGGCCCCTCCTTTTCCATCCGATTACTATCAGGCACCACCATCATTATCGCCAATACATCATACCTATTACAGTGCCTTAAGCGATGAGAATGCAAATGGCTGCATAATCCAATGATTTGCTCTCTCTCTCTCTCTCTCTGTATGTATGTGTGTGTGTTCGTTTCATGTAAATCTGTGGTTTGGGTACAAATGTTACACAATAAAGGAAGAAAGCAAAAAACTAAAAGAAAAAAACAAAAGGCAGTGGAAATACAGAAAAGTAGGTACTTCTAGTAGTTCATATAAAATCAGTGATATGATAGATCAATTGGTCAATTGCTCTTATGTAAAGTTTGCTCATTGTTGTGTATGTATTCTTGTTTTGTAAGATTTTTAAGGGTATCTATTACGATCATGATCAGGAAAAATACAATTCTAACATTTGGAGACTAAACTGGCTTAGTCAATGGGTATTACCAATATTAACATTTGAATTTGTCAATGTAAAGAACAAAATCACAGTTTCTGAGGGGAGCCCCAAACTTCTACATAACAAAAGTGAGTAGCAGATCCAGTTGAGCTATACCAAGGGCAGCCTGGAAGGATGGTCTACTAAAAATTGTCAAATTCTAAATGACCAACTTTCTGCAACTTTTTGTTGTTCATTTCTCCTTTGAGTGACTTACTGAAAGATTCAACATCTATTGAGACACAGATCCTTGATCAGTTCCATTGATGTATGAAAGTTATTTAAATGACATCACTTGTAATGTCAAATACTAACCTCAGAAGATTTATTCCAAGAGCCTCGCCCTCCAGAGAGCTCGAATCTTGGGTGTCTTACTACATCAGGTTCAACTTTCAACGCCTTCACAATCAGCCTTATTTAGGTTTCACAGCATGGATGGCAATCACTAATGAGGCACTTGCAAGAGGATGTTAAATGTGATATGACTAGAGCGATCATTGTATTTACTTTTATCAAATTCCCTCTGCAGGCAAAAGAACAAGTGCCACCGTCAAGTGATGACATCATAAAGTAAATAAGAAGGAAGTATTGAAACTCCAATTTGATGCTTTGATCCTTTGGATAAAAAGAAAATCCTCTCTTTAGAGACTAAAGGATAGGAAAACTCAGACAAGTAACATGCACCCATGCCACCAGAATCAAAAGTATAAACCATTTGCATCATGCATAAGTAACAGTCATATTGCAAAAGTTTGAAGGTGAAAAATTTCATTGGCAGGTTTACTTTGCACACAAGGATTTGACAACCTCAGAAGAATATTTGTTCAATTCACAAAAAAAAGGCACCCCGATGCACAAAGCATCCCACATTCAGTTCACAAACAATAACAACATACTCAGTGTAATCCCACAAGTGGGGTCTGGGGAGAGAATGTACACCTCGAGAGATAGATAGGTTGTTTTCGATAGACACTCGGCTCGAGTTACTGGGCCAGTAACGGTAACTGGGCCAGTGACCCAGCCCATTACCGCCATTGCTCCAGTCCCCGATTCCCAATCCCGTTACCGTGTTGGGCCAGCAGGCCCACTGCATGCTGGCCAGTCTGTCCCGAGACCAGAAAATTCCCAAAATCCGCCCCATTCTCCCCCGAGTCATAGACCGGTCACTCGTAGTCAACAGGGTGTTATAAACCAAAAAGGCATTTTAATTTAAATTCTAATGTTCTTAAATCGGTTTTATCCCGTAATCCTGTGTCTGCGTTAAATGACCCGAATTGGAAAATTGCTATGACCGATGAATATAATGTTCTTATTGATAATAAGACGTGGGAGTTGGTGCCTCGTCCATCTGGTATTAATATTATTAGGTCTATGTGGATTTTTGCTCATAAGGACAATTCAGACGGTTCGTTTGCAAGGCATAAGGCTCGGCTTGTGGGTGATGGTAAGACTCTTCAGGTTGGTGTGGATTGTGGGGAGATGTTTAGTCCGGTAGTCAAGCCGGCTACCATTCGCATTGTGCTCATCTTGGCTCTTTCAAAAGCATGGCTCATTCATTAGTTAGATGTGAATAATGATTTCTTACATGGTGATCTCAAGGAAACAATCTATATGCATCAGCCCTTGGGGTTTAGGAATCCCAAATATCTTCATCATGTCTGTTTGTCGAAAAAGTCCTTATATGGGCTTAAGCAGTCTCCATGGGCCTGGTATAAGAGGTTTGCCGACTATGTTTCGACTATTGGGTTCACTCACAGCAGGTCGGATAATTCCTTGTTCATATATCGTCGTGGTTCTTCCTTGGCTTATATCCTATTATATGTGGATGATATTATCTTGACTGCCTATTCCGATGCATTACGCCAGTCTATCGTGACAATGCTCAGTTATGAGTTTGCTATGAAAGACTTGGGGCCATTGAGTTATATTTTGGGGATTGTTGTCACTCGTTATGCAGGTGGGTTGTTCTTATCCCAAAGGAAGTATGCAACTGAGATCATTGAGATGGTCGGGATGTCCTCCTGTAAGTCCACTTCCACTCCAGTTGATACTAAGCCCAAGCTTGGTGTTGCGGCCGACGCACCATACGAGGATCCGACCCACTATTGCAGTCTTGCAGGGGCCCTTCAGTATCTTACATTCACAAGACCAGATATTACGTATGTTGTACAACATGTGTGTCTGTTTATGTATGATCCCAAGGTTGAGAACATGAATGCGCTCAAACGCATCATTCGGTATATTCAGGGTACACTTGACTATGACTTGCATTTATATCATTCATCGACGTTCACATTTGTCTCGTATACATATGTTGATTGGGGTGGTTGTCCGGACACCATACGGTCTACGTCTGGCTATTGTATATTTCTTGGCAATAACTTGGTCTCATGGTCTGCGAAACGTCAGTCAACTTTATCCCGCTCTAGTGCCGAGGCCGAGTATCGAGGGGTATCTAATGTGGTCTCTAAATCATGTTGGTTACGTAATTTGCTGTTAGAGCTTCATTGTCCTATTCAGAAAGCAACCTTAGTTTATTGTGATAATGTTAGTGTCATTTACCTTTCTGATAATCCGGTTCAGTACCAACGCACTAAACATATCGAGATAGACATTCACTTTGTTCGTGAAAAGGTTGCTCGTTGTCATGCACGCGTCTGACATGCCTCTCCCAGGTATCAAATTGCCGACATCTTTACAAAGGGTCTTCCCTCGGTCCTTTTTAAAGATTTTAGGGACAGTCTCAGCGTTCGAAGACCGCCCGTTATGACTGCGGGGGTGTGTTAAATATACATAGGTATACACAATATACATTAGTATATTATGTATACTTATGTATCTAGTGGGTCTCGGTCACAGCCCACCCGTGGGCTCTCCTTTCCTTTGTACAATTATGTAATATCATGTGTAGCGTAATTAGTATTGTACATTTACCATAATTGTATAGTTAGTCTCCAAATAGAATAAGGTTTTAGTAATAGAATAGAAATATGATTCTCCTATTATGGAAATATGTAAATTGTATATATACTCTTTCAATTAATGAAAATAATCAAGGGATTATTTCTTTCAATTGAGTATATGAAGGTCTTATAAGTTATTAAGATTTAAGTGAATTGGGATCATGAAATTAATTATGTGTGTTATTGATTAATTGCGGGATTGATTAATGGGAGACAAGCCTAGTGACTAATCACCATTTAAGGAGTATGCGGCAGCAATTAAAAGCTCACCACCGCCAAGAAGGGCTAGTGGGAGACCAAATCATAACATTCATTTAATGCTTAACTTAAGACTTTTCATTTTTAAGGCACATCAATTGTAGATCGTGAATCACTTTGCCAAAAGTTTCTCCAACCTTTTTCTTTTATGAATGAAACAGAAGCAAAGCAATTGACTTTTGATTTGAAAAAAACGCACGAAGTGATTTGGTCCTTTTCAAACCAAATTTCTTAAATTTTAGTTACAACAAAATATTCTGCACTATTGTTGCAAAGCAACGTTCCAGCAGGCAATATTAAAAGGATTGGTTCAAGGTATATTAAGGTAATTTATTTTTTTCTTTTGGCATGTTCCATGTAATGAAATATAACCGTGATATTGTTCCATAAATTATTCTACTCCTAGTAGTTAAGAATATTCATGTTATTGATTCCTATGTTAAAAACATGTCTAAATATGTTCCTAAGTCCTTATTTAGACATACAAAAAAGATGTTGATATTCACAGTGATGGCTGAAGGTACAAGGATATTATGTCATCTGATAAGTTTAGGATATTTCATTGTCATTCATGCATTATATATATATATATATAACATATATTGGATATGGTTGCACGTTCCGCAACACTAACATATATTGGATCGGGTTGCACGTTCCGCAACACTAACATATATTGGATCGGGTTGCACGTTCCGCAACACTAACATATATTGGATCGGGTTGCACGTTTCGCAACATATATATATATATATATATATACCGCATTTGCATTATGCATAACATTTAGGCATATGTATTAGGACCCTCAGAGGCATTTACTGTTGCTCGGCTATTTCTGTTTCAGTTATATATATATATATATACCGCATTTGCATTATGCATAACATTTAGGCATATGTATTAGGACCCTCAGAGGCATTTACTGTTGGTCGGCTATTTCTGTTTCAGTTATTGTTATGTCCCTGTTATGCTATTGTTCATGCCTGACATACTCAGTACATCAGTCGTACTGACGTCCCTTTTCTCGGGGGACGCTGCGTTTCATGCCCGCAAGTTCAGTTAAAGAGGGTGACGCTAGTAGGTTGCTGGTTCAGCTGATATTGGAGCACTCTATTTGTTTTAGAGTTGCAGTCTGGTCGTGGTACAGTATTTTTTCATACGCATATGGGTATGGCGGGGTCCTGTCCCATCCTTGTGATGTCATGTATTCTTTAAAGGCTTGTAGACAGATATCCTGTGTGTAATGGTCTTGTACGGCCTCGTCGGCCTTGGTGTATAAATAAATGAGTTGGGTTCTTTTTGGTTAAGATTTTACATAGTGATTTCTTTTGACTTAGTCCGTATTTAGTTATGAGAAGACGTTAAATGTATGTCTAGTGGTACCCAGCGGGTGGGGTCCAGGTGCCCATCGTGGCCCTCCGATTTGGATCGTGACAATATTGTCTGTCTTAATAGTCATCAAAAGCTACTTTACTTATTAAATAGCAAATATTATTGGTCATGGTTCCATGTGGACATGACTAATCCCTCCATTAAAAACTCTGTTTCCCACTAAAGAATTGGTAATTAACTCTTTGACCCCAACTCACTTAAATATTGATCACATTTAACACACTTCATATACTCATTATCATAATCATGTGATATAACACTAGCCCGTAGCCTTTTTTTCCATACACAAAATATCATTTCTAGTCATCGTTGTCACACTTTAAAAATCTTAAATTATTTCGGGACTGCATCCTTTTATATACTAAGCTCTTCATTTGCGTACATGAATATGACATAAATCCTCCAAGGCTCGGGTCTACTTGCATACGTCTAGCTGCTCAAACCATCGCCCGAAATTACGGGGTGTTACAATTTATTTATGCATGATCCGAGGGAAGAACACATGCACGCTCTCAAACACATTGTGTGTTACATTCAGGGCACTTTTGATTATGGTTTACACTTATATCCATCCTCCGTGTCTTCTCTCATTTCTTACATTCAGGGCACTCTTGCTGACATCTTTACTAAGGGTCTTCCCTTAGTTCTGTTTGAAGATTTTAGGGACACTCTCAGCGTACGACAACTGCCCGCTATGACTGCGGGGTGTGATAGAATATACGTAGTATATTCCTAATATACTACGTATATTCCCTGATATTATTAGAGATCTTGTACATGTGTAATTATGGTAGTAGTCTTGTATTAGGAAAATGAATATTTGATTTCCGTAATTATAAGCTATGTTTACTATTGTATATCATGTATATAAACTCTTTACATTAATAAAAATAATCAGGGGATTATTCTCATTCACTAAATACAAATTCTAGATAAAGGAGATGAAAACTACTATTACTGCTAGTATTGGAAGACCAGACACAAAAAAACAGAAAGAGAGATCGAATAGAAGGAACATAAGAAAAAGTGAAAGCAACCATGGAAATAGATAATGTCTCACGCTTATGCACGTGATGTGGGCAATAACATGCACTAACGTATATATGACTGTGTGTATGCTAAGTGAGAATATGACGAATTAGTATTGCATATTTATTTAAATTGAGGTTGATGTTTATAATTAAAAAGATGACATATTTATCAATAAGAGTTGTGGTTGGATGGATATGATCCCTCCACCCTTAATCAGAATTCGGGGTTCAAGTACTGAGTATGAAAAAGATCTTGTTAGAGAACGCTTTCCTCTTAAATGGGTCTTACGCAACGCGAATTCAGATTATTCAGGGCCTAATATGGGTATACAGCTGGATGGGAAATCAGAAAAAAGGTGACACATTTAATACATGGTTAATTTATCAATGTAATAGGTGCGCTTGAACACATGCAAAAGCTTTTCTATAATTTGAGTCAGAAGTATCTACTAACTAAGAACATTTTAATTATTACGTATTCACACATTCAATAAAAACATGTTCAAAATCCCTCTCAGAGGATATGAAAAAGGAATGTTGGAGAAAATTCATGCAACAAAAAATCCAAGCATTAGAGGACAATGGCACATGGATATTGAAAATATTGCAACCGGATAAGAAAGCACTCTGATGTAGATGGGTGTACAAGATCAAATACAACTCGGACAGAATAATTGAACAATATAAATCTTGGCTGGTCATTTTCGGTAATAAGCAGGAGGATGGCATTGACTACAATGAAACGTTTGCTCCGGTTGTGAAGGTAGTGTTCGGACCTTCTTAGTGGTAGCGACCGCTCAAAATTGAAAGTTGCATCAGATGGATGTTCATAACGTCTTCTTGCATGGCGAACTGGTGAAATAAGTTGATATGAAATTACCACCGGAATTCCATGTGTTTGGTCCAAAGCAAGTATGTTGACTTAGAAAATCTTTGTATGGGTTGAAACAAGCTCCATGACGCTAGTTTGCAAAATTGTCAAGTGCCTTGATGAAATATGGATTCAAACAGTCATACTTCGATTATTCTCTCTTTAAGATGCACCGAGAAAGTATACAACTTAACGTCTTAGTTTATGTGGATGACTTTATTATCTCTGGAAATAACCATGGTGCCATTGCACGGTTCAAAGACTATCTCCGAGCCTATTTTCATATGAAGGATTTGGGTCCCCTGAAGTATTTTCTGGGGGTTGAAGTTGCACGCGGACCGACCAGATTATTCCTTTGTCAACGGAAGTATGCCTTGGATATAATCTCTGAGTCATGACTAATAGGATCAAAATTGATTAAAACTTTTATGGAACAGAATCACAATCTGGCGTTGGCCAAATGGGCTAACTTGGAAGATCCGGAATCATACCGACGCCCGATCGACAGATTGATATACCTCAAATTTACGCTACCGGAGCTGTCCTATTGTGTATACATGTTCTGTCCCAATTCATGCACCAACCGAAGGAAGCGCACTGGAGAGCCACTCTCCGAGTGGTAAGATACTTGAAAAAGAACTCTAGGCAAGGAGTTGTGTTAAGTAAGGATTGTGATCTCCATTTGTATGGGTGGTATGATGCGGACTAGGCTGGATATCCGTTGACCCGAAGATCGCTCACCGGATGATTTATCTCCCTCGGGAATTCACCGGTATCATGAAAAATCAAGAAACAACATATTGTCTCTCGCCGTCAGCAGAGGTGGAATACCGTTCAACGACAATGACAGTTTGTGAATTGAAATGGTTGAAGGGAATCCTACATAGCTTGGGCGTCAAACATAAATCCTTGGTTAAAATATTTTGGGATAGTCAAGCATCATTGTATATTGCATGAAATTCGATATTTCACAAACGAACTAAACATATTGAAGTTGACTGTCATTATGTTCGGGAAACACTCCAGTCGGGTATAATTCTTCTGAGTTATTTGTCAACGAACAATTGACCAACATGTTTACAAAGGCTTTGGGCAAATCGCAACATGAATATTTGCTTGGCAAGTTGGGCATTCGAGATCCCCATGCTCCAACTTGATGGAGGATATTGGCGGATTTGAAACCTAGTCTAACTCTAATAGTTTATTGATAGAATTCTAGTGTAAATATATTTGATAAATTGTAATTATAGTAGTTTTATTAGAATAGGGTTTTCTTGTTAGACTAGGGAAAGGAAGAACTTATCTAAGGAGATCATTGTGGTGAATGAAAAGCAAGAAAGAATTCTCCCAATATTTTTTTCTCTCTAAATTTTTGTCGCCTCTCAAATTTAATACGTTTTAATTTAAGTGAACCTATTTGATTGTGTACAAAGTTAAAAAAAAACATGTTTGAAACTTATTGTCTTAAATATGTCATAACATCTGTGTATCTATTAATTATTTTGAAATTTATGGTATTTAAACACGCAATAATATTTTTATGGCTACAAAAGATTTTCATTAAAGATAAAATAAAAATTTTAAGTTAATTATTTTCAAAATTAAAACTTTTTAAACGAACAAAAAAATAGGATCATATAAACTGAATCGAAGGGAGTGAAAGACCAATACCTCATACCTTCAACTAATTAGATAAAAGAATGGTATTATTTTCTCTATTCTACACAAAATAAAAATAAAAACAGAAAATATTATACTAGTACTAGATGCAGCGGATGGGTTATCAATAATGAGGCTACACCTGTCCCCCGGGCATAGGTGGATGGCAAAGGAGGGGAACTTAAAATCCAACTCGAGGCCTGCAGCATGGGTTCGAATCCTGGTGGGAGCAATTAGCTCTCTTCTGGGTAGGACATTGTAGGTGATATCAGTTGCTCTATTTTCAAACCCTGGTCATTCAGGCACATCCCGTGATTTATTGGTAGTAGTGCTGAGATATCAGGACTACTATCTCCAGGAATAGTCTGACGTAAGCTGGGAAGCTGGATATCAAAAAAAAATAAAAAAAAATAATGAGGCTACAACTTTTTCTATAGCATTGTTTTGAGTGAGAATTTGGCGTTTATGGCTTTCCCTTTTGTTCATCTTGAAAGTATATTTATGTCCTAGAGACAATCTATATTAGGACAAATGTACTTTACACACATTCATATTATTATTAGTAGAGATTAATATATTGGCATTTGCAATTATTGAATTATTAATTGATTGTTTATAATATTCTATAATATGCATCCCTAGAGGTTACGTTGTTATTGATAATGTGAGATATTAATATTATAATGTAACTCTTAAAATAGCCTCGACTAATGATCATCAAGAATAGGATATCGATGTTATGTGATAAGTCGACATGTGGTCTGCATCACATCCTTAGAAGATGTAGTGTGTCTCGCCTGCTACGAGTAATGGCTACTCGTGATGGACACATGGATACTTTGAAAGTATTGGTATACTCTGCTGATAGACTGTTTGTTATACTTGTCTAAAGTATGATCAGCGTGTGAGAGATAGAAGTCCTTAGACTTAAGGTCAATACACACCTTGTCTACAAAGTAATGTACTTTAATCCTGTCCTAAGCTCAAATGCCTTATAGGTTGAGATACGACTTGTATTGGGTACATTACGATGTGGATAAAAGGTGGTAGTTGAGCCAAGGATAGGATTCATTCCTCGAATGTATATTCGAGAGAACACTCAGATTCTCAGTGATATTAGGTTGACTAAGTCGTTGGCCAACGCAATAGACATATTTAGAATATGGTCTAGTAGTCAACTAATATAGATGAGATACAATGATTAAGCCATTTGGATAGACACTTGACAAATCCTAAGCTTGATCGGGTGTGAATGAAAGGATTTTATCTTACCACATAGAGGTTAAGTTTACTAGATTCGTGTAAACATACTTCACATATTAAGTTCGTCTTGCGGTGCCGTCTAGGAGTTCCGCGTAGACCTTAATTTGATTAATGTCGATATGTGAAGGCCTGTAGGGTCACACTATGTCGATTGTCCTTTCGATCTAAGGATGTATTGAGAGAGTATTAAATATTCGATTTAGAATCGAGATATTTAAATGAATAATGATTGTTTTAATTAAGTCAAAATTGGATTTTGGATTTAATTAAGAATGTGCGAAAAATAAATCAAGACGGGGTAGGGCCACGTCAAGGGCCGCGACGCCCACACCATAGGGTCGCGACGCTAATGACCTAATCTGTCTCGATTTGTGGCCAGGCCCTAATCCGATTTGACCTAATTTTCACCTATAAATACAGACATTCATTTCATTATTCAACACACTAAATTTCAGGTTATTATTCTAAGTCTTAGAGACTTAGAATCAAAACACTCTCTCGAACCTCTGCCGAATTTTCTAGCTTTCCCAAAGGAGAAATACATTGAAGCTTGGAGCTTGCAATCAAAAGGGCTTTCGCGTGCGAACCCACAGTTGATAAAGATTTCAGATAATACAACCTGTAAGTGTTCATGTTTTATGTTACAAGTTTTTTATTGTCATATAACCATACTAGAAGTAATTGTTGGGATAAGTAAGAATAAAATTTTAAACTTCCGTTGTACCTTGCTTATGTGTTTTGAACCCAACAAAACCCTACACATCTATCTGACTCTCTATACAATACAACAAACAAACAAATACAACTAGTAGTTATATATAACAAGAAAATGGCAAATCTTTTTCTTGAAGTCTAAATGATGGGCATTCAAGAAACAATAGCTTTATAAGGCTGAAAAAATAACTAACATCTCTGTTAATATTAGTTAGTGTTTGATGGATTAATATCTGAAAAGAGGAGATTTATCATCGTTTGAGTATATAACATAAGTCTTTACTTAATAAGATTTTTTTATTTAAATTTAAAAAGTTTTTACATTCAAATTAAATAGATGACTGATAATAAGTGTGTATTGCAAAAAATAAGTTTGTGGTGCTTATTGAAATGAATAGGTTTCTTAATACAAAAATATATATATAAATACATGTTCCTCCTCAAAAAGACCAATATAGTTCGAAATTCTATATCCTTTACGTTCTCCTTGTTGGAAATTTGCCTTTGGCGGGAGTTGCGACCGACCAACTTTAACGGCTTAAACACTAGTGTTACGTATGTTGGAGAATCCGGTTCTTCACACATGCATGATCTACTAAGTACGTAGATAACCGTAGGGCCAAGAATCGTCAAATTTCATTGAGAAATGAAAGAGATATTGGTCCACGAAGTAAGGTGTTTGAAGCATGGAAAGTGTGGTATTGTGTTCAATTCTCCCTCATCGGTAGAGGAAGAAAGAATTGTTGTGTATATAAGACTCGAAATTGGTTTGGGGTTTGGGACCCCAAGGGGTATCCCATGTGTTTAAAGGAGGGAGGACCTAGATGTGCTTCGGTTCAAGGAAAGACCACACGCGCGCCGCCGCCGCCCGCCCGTCCGGTCCGGTTCCGGGCCCACGGGCCCACGGGCCTTCTGATATTATCTTTTTGGGCCAGAAAACTTTGCCAGAAGTACAGTTTGATCCCAGAATTCTTTCAGATGTACAGTTTGGTCCCTGAAGTTTTCAGAAAGTTTCGACGGTGAACAGAAACGTCCAAGCTCTCAATTCAGCCATTTATTTTGGCTGAATTAATCCTCCTATAATGACCAAATCCGTTGGTCTTTCTCCCATTAATGTTGGTGGCTTTACTACCTCCATAATGATCATTATTTGGCTGTTATGGAGGGCAGTAATCAGCCCCCTCCCTCACCTATTTAAACACCCCCTTACACCATTGTTGAGAACACAAAAGAATGACCAAGAACATACATATATGATACACGAAAATACAGAAATATACACAACAAAAACAGTTTCTTCCTACACCTTCCAAGACATCATTTCGTTACTCAATATTCTTCACGGTAGCTCTTGAGTTTCCTTTGCTCAAGTGTTCCATTGTTGTTTTATCTTGGGAGACAAATTGTCCAGGACGTATAAAGGATACATACGGGGCAATATTGTCTTAAGGACAGAGTGTCACACTCGACTCAGCAAAACCAGTTTCCATTTTTTCGTTTTCAACAAAATTGTAATTTCAGTTTTGTGCTTATCTTGTACTTCGATTTCTGATCCTATTTTTTTTTTCAGATAACTTTATCATGCTTTTAATAGTATTTTGTCATAATTTTATACTGCTTTGAATTGTTTTTCCTTGTGTCCTCATCTATTGGAAATAATCTCTCTTCCTTTCAAGGTAAGGATAAGGTTTGCGTAAATTTTACCTTCTCAGATCCACTTTGTGGAATTTTACTATGTTGTTGTTAACTGCTCTATCAAAGTGGGATTTTTAAATTCCCCTTACAGAATCTCCAAAAAAATATGAGACATATAATCATCTGGGAATGTGTAACTTCCAAAATTAGTGACTATATATATAGTGGGAGTCTTCCTAGAGTACTTTACTAGAATGGTCAGTAACAAGTGATGACACATTACAGATTTTGAGACTGGATTGGAATAATAGTGAACCACTCTAAGCATTGAGGATTTATGGACACTGAGTCTGACATAGACATACTTACTATGATTGAGGAAATTATTCAATTAACCACTGAAATATTGAAGAGGGGCCTGTTGGCCTAAAAAAGTAAATGAAGAAAAATAGGGCTTCTTTAAACAAAGGTGTATATATATAGAGAAGAAAAAAAAGTTTGCAAAGTATGGGGTTAGAAATTGTAGCATTAAATGAACTTAGTTTGGACGGTTAGTTAAGTATCTGTTGCTCCTGCTTGGCTAAGCAATCATCACTGACAGTACCACATGAATAGTAATATGAGCTACAAGCAGACACTGATTTAGGAGTTGAACTGAATTTATTATTCTTTACTCGACCTATATACATTCATGGGAATGTAGTGTTGATATTACCGATTTATTTAAATTTAATAGTTTTAGTTCAAATCTTATATATGTGATAGAAAAAAATCATTAAATAAGCATAAATATTATAATTTGATCTTAATAAATCAAATGAGTTTAAGGCGGACAGTACGAACTTAAGGCAAGTTTTTGAGTTAAGCTAAATTTATTGCTTCCACTCGAAATATATATATATATATATATATATATATATATATATATATATATATATATATATATATATAATTTGAACTCAATAAATCAAATGAGTTTAAGGCGGACAGTACGGATTTAAGGCAAGTTTTTGAGTTAAGCTAAATTCGTTACTTCCACTCGAAAGATATATATATATATATGAAGAAAAAATTAAAACATATACAAATAATAAGATCATTTAGCCCATCTAAATTCACTACTCTATCTCCTGTATTTCCTTCTGGCTATAGGCCACAGGGGCGGAGCTATGAATTTCTTTCGTCCGAAAATTTAACATATAGATAAGGCAAAACAAGTTTGTGGCTATATATATAAACTGATAGAAAGAAGATTCTCTAGCGGCAAAAGGGATTCAAAATTACTTTTGGCCATTGGTGCAGTTTCCAAGTATGACATATTAGTATTTTTTTTTTCTGAATCCTTTTGCATAAATAATTTCTGGCTTCGACAAGTAATGCATGAACGTACATGGCTTATGAAGTTTTGTTATCATAACAAAAAAATGAAAAGAATTGGTGAAGAAGAAGACTATATACATAATGACATGACACTCTTCCACTAAAATCACTCAATAATCAAGCCACTTAGTACAGTGCATTGGATTACATCTCTTAGAATCACAACAGCTCTTTCATGTTAAATAATATTTGAAAAGATCTTGAATGGATTAAAAAGAAGTCCTACATTTTTAAACACATCCATAACACAATACTCAAAAGAACCAAAAAAATTGAGTACTAGAAAGCCTATCAATATTAAAGCTTCAAGCTAGATGAGAATTTTGTAGAAGCAAATCTAAACGAGTTCCATACTTGCCTGTAAGCCTACTTGTAGTAGTTAAAGGAAACACTAAAGCTTGCTGCTTAAATCTTAATAGGCAGAGTAATCGGGTACTGTGTTGGTGAGAGACAATAGGCACACAACGAAATAATGTGAGCGAAAGTTGTCCAGGACTACACCATTATCCAAAGAAAACAAAAACTCAAGCAGCTTGATAGGGTTTTCGCTGAAGATGGCACAAGAAAATCACAATATTTGGCTAGTGGAAGTACAAGTAGTATTATAACCAGAAATATCTGTCCCAAGTTGATTACTTGTGACCCCCAAATCGTTTCTTTGTAAATTCAACCCTTGGCTATTAGTACTACTTTTATTCTCTTCCACCTTCACATTTCCACATCAGTAATCCCAGATTCACTATAAATTGGATTGAAATTATTAGGCTGTTGTTCCAAGCTGGGGGAGAAGACGGAAAATTGTTGCATTTGTTGAAGTCTAAATTGGTCAACAAATCTAGCTGAAAAATTCATTTGGTTATTGCTTTCATCACCCTCATGAGGTTGAATTTCTCCATAATTCAAGCCATTTTGTGTAGTGTTGTAGTCATTGAAATTATGAAAAGGGATACTCAAGAATGACAAATGTGTAGTTTGAGGAGGCAAATGGCTAGGGATAGTAGTAGTAGTAGTAGTTGTAGTACTATTAGAAGTTATAATATTTGGACCATTTATTGATCTTTCACTTCTAATTGGGGATTTTGATCTAGTTCTTTTACTACTTCTCTTGTTGTTCCTCCGACATCCCCCTCCAACGGGGACGTTCCTCAGCGCACCACCTCTAGTCCAATACCTCCGACAAGTCTTGCAGAAATGGCGCGGTTGAGAAAGGTTGTAGTTGTTGAAGTAACAAAATTTGGTGTTTGTGGACTCACAACGTGGACATTTCAAGGCCGTTTCTGGCTGTGTTATCTTTACTAGCCTGGCTCGTTCTGCCATGGAGCCAGGCCTAATTAAGCCAGTTGATCCACCACCTCCTCCTCCTGTTGTTGGAGGTGGCGGCAGAGCTGGTGAGAGTTGAGTAGAGTTCTCATTCACAACTCCGAGTTGTTGTTGATTTGCTTGCTGCAAAATTTTGCAAGAAGAGATTAAAAATCAAATACTACTATGTGGTATACATATAGTATATTCAAGTTAAAGATTTGGAAAAGAAGGTAGGAATATTTATCTTTTTCCCAAATTACAAGCTTTTTAGTGAAGAATCTATAGATGAATAAATTCTCATTACCTCATGTTGTTGCCAATTGGGAGGATCTAGATAGAGAGTAATAGACGAGAAAGCCATTTTGCTAGTGCTCCAAATATTTCTTCTCTTTTGAAAAAGGTTGAATGGGGGAGAATATCACACTATACACCAAAGAGGATTGCAGAAAAGACAGAGAGAAAAGAAAGCTAAGCAAAGAAGAAAGAACAAAAGAGAGAGGAGACTAGAAGAAATATAAAGGAAGAGACTTTATTTATCTGTTCTTTCTTGCTTTACCTATATAGTTAGTTAATATTAGGGTTTGAACAAGGATATAGTGTTTCTATTTTATAAGCTACAACCTTTTTCAATACCTTGTGTTAATCATGAAACAACAACAACATACTCAGTAAAATCTCACAAAGTAGGGTCTAGGGAGGGTAGAATGTACACAGACCTTACCCCTATCTTGGGAGGTAGAAAGGTTGTTTCGAGTAGACCCTCGTCACAAGCAATCCAAAGCAGTATAAAAAGTCATGACAAAAAAAACTATAAAAAGCAGGATAAAACCGTCTGAAAGAAAAACAACAAATGAATACGATGATCAAAATACAAGAAACAACGAATATCAAGTAGAAATAGAAGGACAAGAAATTACAAGAGTAATACTACGACTACTAGTATAAAAGGATAAGTAGGATAATGCTCAATTACCCACTAGCATTCTACCCTAATTTGTGTCTTCCACAACTTTCTATCTAAGGTCATGTCCTTGGTAAGTTGGACTTGAGGTAGATCCTGTCTGATCAGTGTTAATCATGAAAGAGGAAGTTAATCTTTTGGAGTTTAAGATATATGCATAGTCGGTATAAAGTATTTTCTTTTTACGTTATACATTAGGCCACCCAAAAAATATTTATATGTAAGCTTTTTTATAATGTCGGATTTGTAATCTTAAAAAATGACCGGTGGTATAAAAATTCCTTACACTAAATGATGTATATAATTTATATTCCACTTTTTTTATGGGCCAAGCATACATATGGAATAATCTTTTGATAACAAATGGTAATGCGACTTGAACTCAATATTTTTGTATGCTCTAATACAACGTTGAACATGGGAAATTTTTTTATAGGAAATATTTCGCTCTTAAATGATCCTATGCGACACGAATTTGAATTGTCGAACCATGTTTTTGAAGAAAAAAAAAGACAATTAGCGCACAGACATTAAGATCAAGCTAAAATGTTTATATTGATCAAACGGGAAACCCTAAATTCTAACAATAAACTATAGTACATTAATTCATACAAATATTTATATTTTATAACAACAAACGTTTATTTTAAAAAGGAAAAGGGAAACGCTGGTGGGATGTCACTAGACCTGTCCAAAACTCGGGTTGAGCCGGGTCAGGACCGGATCGGATGACTTTTTTTTTCTGCTTGCCCGACCATGATCCTATTTTTTTTAAAAAAAAATTCCGACTCTGGCCTTGACCCTTCGGGGACCCTACGGGTCACGGGTCGAGTCTGACACGTCGGAAGGGGACGAGATTTGGCGGGCCGGGTAGGGTCGAGGAATTTTTTTTAAAAAAAATTGAATTTCCAAAACTGAAATTGACATTCACACCTACACTATCACAAAATTTCGACGTTGAAATTTATTGTGTATCGTGAGATGTTTACTAAAGAAAAAGGAAAATTAGAAATCGATTTGGAGGAAAACACAAATTGATTGGGAAAACAGACATTTTTCTAAAAATTGGTTGCGCCAAACAACCTCAGGTTTGGCCGGCCCCGTCTCGAAAAAATAGGCAAAATAAAAAAAAAGGGTACAATGGACATCCGAGCCAGAGTTATGACCATTTAAAGTTTCACCAATTTACAACTACTTTCTCTCTCCCACATTATGCTTTCGTGATATTAACAGAACGACTAATAATATAAACATATAATTAATAATCAACTACCATTTTTATCTTATTTTATGTCGAGCTCAATGTAGATTAGAGCAATACATATATTATAAAAGCATGCATTATATCACTTAAATATAAATGTCAAAAATATATATAAGTACAAGATATATATTAATGAAGAAAAAATAATATAAATTATCTTAAAAAAATACGCGGGTCGGTGGTCGGGCCGGATCAGATGGTTAAAATATTTTGACCCTGACCCGACCCTACTTAAGATCGGGTCCCTGCTTTTTCAGGTCGGGTGGCTCGCGGGTCAGCTATAAGCCGACCCTGGCCCTGGGTTTTCGGGTCGGGTTGGGCCGGGCCGGGCGGGTCCTTGACCCGTTGGATAGGTCTAGATGTCACCATCAAAAGTATCTTTCTTCTTTCCTCCCTATCTCCTACGCTTCTTTATGTACAAAGAAAAACCCACTCTCAAATCAAATGTGTGTGTGAATTGAAAACATTGCACATGTAACACTATAAGAAAAAATGAAATTTCGACGAAAATGTTCACTCGGAACACCATAAAAATATGAGATTTTCGATGAAAAATCTCTTAAAATTTTCAAAAAGCCAATTCCCGATAAATTTTGTTGGAGATCCACATATTTTAGTAGTATAATTTTTAAAATTTTACACAGTAGCAGAGCTACCCTTATGGAAGGGGTGTCATGATCAATTGATACATATTTGCAGGAAAATTACACTATATAGATAGGTTAATGATAGAATATTACCATATCTTGTATATCTTTTATATTAGGTAAATTTATATTTCGATTGTAATTAGGAATATTAGTTACCTAGTTTGTAGCCATTTAATAATTATGTAACACTAAATATATTATACACAATAATCAATGAAAGGTCAAGGGAACATATTTCTTTATGATATCAGAAGTCAAACCCTAACTTTTTTTTCCCAAAGCCGCCCCGCTCGGCAACCTTCTTCCTCGACATCCCTCCTCCTTCTTTCTTCGACTTTTCTCTCTTTCTCTCCAATCTTCAATGGCTGAACAACCTAAATTTCATCATTCTCTTGTTGTTAACAACATCAAGAATTTCATTCCCATAACTCTGGAGATGGAAAAGGTTCAGTATTCATCTTGGGCGGAATTATTTAAAATTCATTGTCGTGTATACAAAGTCATTCACTATGTCATCCCTCCAAAATCAAAGCCCGTAGAAAAACCTGATAGTTCTAATGATAAACTTTGGTCCCGCTTAGATGCGGTTGTCCTACAATGGATCTATGGAACGATCTCGAATGATCTATTGCATACAATCATTGAAACTGATGCCACTGCACGACAAACATGGGAGCGATTGGAAAATATTTTTCTTGATAACAAGATGCAATGTGCCTTGTATCTGGAAAATCAATTTCAGGTCATTCAATAGGACAATTTTCCTAATGCGTCGGCTTATTGTTAAGAACAAGAGCATGATGAACAAGAGCATGATGAACCAACGACACTCTTGTAACCATTGGCGGCAATTATGCCGACCCGAGAGGCTCGACTCCCGTCTAATTCCATCGGCAAGCCAACGATGCGACACGTGGCTCACGTCCCCAGAATAACAACAGAGGAAGAAATTCTGAGAATAGCCGCGGTGGCAATAACGGCAGCGCTGGAAACAGTGCCAGCGATGGCAGGAGGCAACCCCCGCCTGCTGGCAGCCACTAACAGCGACAATAACTGTGGCAGCAGCCTACACCGTGGGTTGCCTACCCACCATGGGCTGTGTGTGCCCCACCGGCATGGGCTACTCCACCTTGCCCCTACCTGACGTCCTCCTAGGCCCAATATTCGGCCCTACAGGCCCAACCCGACATCCTCGGTGCACTTCTATAGCATGCATACAGTGCACAAGTTTCTCTTCATTCAACCTACACACCGACGGATATTGAGGCAGCTATGAACACGATGTCTCTCAACGTTCCTGACAATAGTTGATACATGGACACTGGCGCCATATCTTATATTACAGTATCCTAAGGTATTCTCTCATCTTATTTCAATTTGAGCAATTTAAATCATAATATTATTATTGGTAGTAGACAAGGCATTCCCATTTGAGGTTATGGATAATCATCTCTCTCCCCACCACTCTCCCCGTTAGCTCTAAAAATGTCCTACATGCCCCAAAACTTATCAAAAATCTAATCTTTGTGTGTCGTTTCACAATCGACAATAAGGACCTTATGACTGGGACGTGAATCATGAGATGTGATATCCCGAGAGACCTTTATCCTATCACTACACCCGTCAGCCATTCAGCCTCCTCTCCATCAACCTTTGCTGCAATTTCGTCTCTTTTATGACATAATAGATTAGGACATCCAAGAGAATCTATTTTACGCTCCCTTAGCAAAAATAAATTTATTGATTGCAAACATGTCCTTTCTCCCATGTTTGTGAATCTTGTATTTTTGGAAAACATGTCAAGTTGTCATTTTATTCTTCATCCACTTGAATTTCTCATATCTTAAGCACGGCGGGGCATCGATACTATATGTTGTTTTTAGATGATTATTCAAACTTCCTATGGACTTTTCCCATTGGTAATAAGTCACAAGTCTATTCTATTTTTTCCTCATTCAGTGCTTTCATTAAGACCCCACGTTGTGGGATTTCACTGGGTTGTTGTTGTAGCGCTTTTATTAAGACACAATTTGAAAAGAATATTAAATATTTCCAATGTGACAATGGAAGGGAATTCGATAATAATCAATTCAAACATTTCTGAGCCAAACACGTCCTTGTTTTTCATTTTTCTGTCCCCACACCTCCCCACAAAATGGCAAAGTCGAGCAAAAAATTAGAACCATAAACAACTTAGTTTGTGCCCTCCTTGCTCACGCTTTTATCCCCCATATTTTTGGCATTATGCTCTATCAATGACAACCTATCTCTTGAACATTCTCCCAAATAAGTCTCTCAAACACAAGTCTCTCACTCAAGTTCTCTACCTTCGGGATCCTTCCTATAAGCATTTATGAACTTTTGGATGTCTGTGCTACCCCTTCCATCCCTCGACACAAATCAATAAGTTGCAACCTAGGTCCACCCCATGTGTATTTCTTGGTTACCCCCCTAATCATCAAGGTTACAACTGTTACGACTTGTCTAGCTGAAAAATAATCATTTCTCGACATGTCATATTTGATGAGTCCCGATTCCCGTTTGCCAAGCTCCACTCTCCGCCTCTGAATTCCTATGACTTCTTAAATGATGGCCTCAATTCCCTCTTAATTCACCACTTACAAAATCCGTCACCGCCATCACCGGAGCCCATCCCTACTCCACCATCACCGTCTCGGGTGGGTCACTGTACCCAGCCACAAGACACGGGACACTGCCTACTCATCCCTATCTCAATTTTGGCTCAGATTACAGATCTTCCTGGCCCCGCCCTTGCCTCTTCTCGGCTTGCGATACCACCCCACCCCATCGTCCCGACCCTTCCAGCCACCGCTAGTCTAGTCTCCCCCCGTCCTGCCGAGCCAACCCATCCCCTTGAAGCTCCCCTACGGATAATAGAAACCCGTGCTATGCACGACAATTCCAAACCCAAAAGGTAATTTAATTTGTCAACCTCGGTTGCCCCTTCACCTTTTCCTCGCAATCCGAAAAATGCCTTGTCTGATCGTAATTGGAAATCTGTCGTGATTGACGAATATAATACTCTTATTGAAAATAAAACGTGGGATCTAGTGCCCCATTTTCCTGATATTAACATTATTCGTTCTATGTGGATTTTTAGACATGAAAAGAATTTTGATAGTTCTTTTGAGAGGCACAAGGCCCGTCTTGTAGGTGATGACATGTCTCAATCGGTGGCCATGGATTGTGATAAAACTTTCAGTCCGGTGGTGAAACCAGCAACTATTCGGACTGTTCTTAGTATTGCTTTGTCCAAATCTTGACCTATTCATCAGCTTGACGTCAAAAATGCTTTCTTGCATTAGGACCTTCATGAAACTGTATGCATGCATCAGCCTATGGGATTCAGGGATCCGACTCATCCAGATTATGTGTGTTTTTTGAAGAAATTGCTCTATGGACTGAAACAGGATCCTCGTGTATGGTATCAATAGTTTGCTGTTTGTATCCTCTATCGAATTTTCACATAGCAAATCTGATCACTCACTTTTAATCTATAGCAAGGGTAATGACATGTCATACATTCTGTTATATGTTGATGACATCGTCCTAACTACATCTTCTGATGTACTTCGTCGATCTATTATATCACTTCTTGCTTCTGAGTTTGCTATGAAGGATTTGGGCCCTCTAAGCTATTTTTTGGGCATTGTCGTTACGAGACATGCAAGTGGCTTATTTATTTGTCAAAGGAAGTACGCCAAATATATTCTTGGCCGAGCAGGCATGAAGTCTTACAAATCGACCCACACGCCAGTGGACACTAATTCCAAACTCAGTGCCTCTTCACGTTCTCTGTATGTCGACCCGACTCACTATCACATTTTAGCATGAGCGTTGCAGTATCTCACTTTCACAAGACTAGATATATCCTATGTCGTGCAACAAATATGCTTACATATGCACAGCCCGACGGATGAACATATGAATGCCCTCAAACGTATTTTGTGATATGTACATGGTACTCTTCATTTCGGCTTACACCTGTACAAGTACTCACTCTCTGGTCTCACATCTTATATTGATGCTGACTGGGGTGGATATCCTGACACTCATCGATCCACGTCGGGTTACTGTGTGTTCCTCGGAGATAACTTACTTTCTTGGTCTTTAAAAAGATAACCTACTCTGTATCGATCCAGTGCCGAAGCTGAGTACAGAGGTGTAGCGAATGTTGTTTCTGAGTCCTGTTGGATACGCAATCATCTACTTGAGCTTCACTGCCCAATCCATAAGGCTACATTGATTTACTGTGATAATGTAAGTGCAATATATCTTTCTTGCAATTTCATTCAACATCAGCGCACTAAACACATTGAAATGGATATTCATTTTGTATGTGAGAAAGTTGCTCATGGCCAAGTTCATGTTCTTCATGTTCCTTCCCAATATCAGATTGCTGACATATTCACTAAAGGACTTCCGCACATACTCTTTGATGATTTCCGAGCCAGTCTCGGCGTACGAGAACCCCCCGCTTCAACTGCGGGGGTGTGATAGAATATTATCATATCTTTTATATTAGGTAAATTTATATTCCGATTGTAATTAGGAAGATTAGTTACCTAGTTTGCAGCCATGTAAATAATTATGTAACACTATATATATTGTACACAATAATCAATGAAAGGCCAGGGGAACATATTTCTTTAGTTAATTCTTTTTCTATGTGTATATATATATATTATATATATGTTGAATGCCCTTGACTTGTTCGTGTGTTTACTTCTATCTATTTTGATTTTCCTTAGTGAAAAATCTAATTCCGCCAATACCAATAAATATTCAACAGTAAGTCTATGTCTAATAAGGTAACGTAAAATAAGAAATAATAATTTGTTATAATCTATTAAATTATGTTGATAGTGTAAAAATCGAACATATTATCAAAGTGAATACCAGTATTTGCACTTGATTAGATCACCAAGCTGTGTTTAATCCAACAAATAGTACTCTATAGTCCAAACTTTTTAGAAGTTGGCTACTACATGTGGCTCTGATATTAAGTTAGATGTTACTCCAAAAATATGAAAGAGCTGAAACAGAATATTTTATCACCATACAAACTTGTCTGATCAACATAACCAATTAAGTGGCTACTGTTCAACTCTCATCAAATATGTAGATTCTTCTAATTTATATCCATAGTTCGTCGGGTCAATTTCACTTATAATGATCGAACTAATATATCATTGTAACAAGGTCATAAAACCAAAATCATCATTAAAAAATCTTCAATAGAATGTCATCAACATAATTTAACATGCGATAGCAGGTCACTTATTATATATATTAGTTACTGAACACGTGCGTTGCACGTATATTTTAAATTAATTATTATAAATATTGTATAAAAAAGTATATATTAAGTATGTGTGTTAATTATTTTAGATAAAATTTATAATTGAAAAACAGAAACTTCTCCTAACACACTAGTATATTTTGCTTTAGATGTTGTAAGTTTCACTTTTATCGCACTTCTATAAAATTTCTACATGTATTGGAACTCACTATCTATAGCTGTAGGTCTGTTTTGTTCTATCAAATTTCCCTATTTCTAACCTATGAACTAAGGGTGGCCAGTGAGACGGGATGAGACGAGACGGGATTTGGGGGACGGGATCGAGATAGGCAGGACGAGGGGGCGGGATTAGGGGGACGGGAAGTGGTCCCATCCCACATCCCGCTATCAGAGGGGACAGAATTTGGGGGACGGGATGGGACGGGAAGAGGGATTTGTGGACTTTAAAAAACTTTTAAAAAAATATATATATATTTAAACACTTATATAATTGAACAAGATAGTGAAAAAATATCCCAAGGCTAATTGCCTCTTATATTATTTAATAGAAATGTGAGTTTTTTGTAATACAATTTCAAAATTGCAACTTTGTTTCGTAGTTTAAAAGTTGTAAATCACATAGTAAATTTGGCATTAAAAAAATTACATATGCAACCACAATTTTTTTAATTTTCTGACAATCTCTTGAGGATCTTTTGTTGGAATTGGAATTTGTTGGTCAAATTGTTCAACGTCGCTTCCTGCTCCATCGGATAAGATTTCGTTGTAATTGTCGTTGTCTTCTTCATTGATCTCTAGTTGACCGCACCTTCTACGCTCCGCTCTAATTCAATCTCTAAATAAAATTGTAATCTCCAAACTGTCTCCGACCAACGAGTGTATGTGCTCTCCTATTTGAAACCTGCAGCAGAAAAATCGCTTTCAGAAGCTGTATATGATGCTTGAATATTCAACACATCTCGGACCATCTTTGATAGAGTCGGAAATGTCTTTTCATTCTCCCTACAGTATTTCAGCAAATGTTCACGTCCATTTTCATTACCAATTGATTCAAACGGTACAACACCCTGCAAAACATAAACATCAAACTCGCTTATTTGTGAAGCACTTGAACCACTATACATTCTATTTCGAAGGCCTTGAATACTTGAAGCAGAAACCGCATGTTTTTATAAGGTTGAAGTGAAGTAGAAGAAGATGATACAGAAACCGGTTGATTATTTGCACTTTGCTCTTGGTAATACATATACATAGTTTTGCATTGTGTTTGTATGCTAGAGATAACATCTTCTTTAGTTGGTTCGTTAGTTGGTTTTTCAGTTGAAAGTATTTCTAGGCATTCATAAATCGTTTCAATAAGGGCATTACAACCGTCTACTTTAATAGTAGGATTTAGTACAACACCAATAAAATAAATAGTGGGAATAGGAAAAAAATAATTTTACAAATATTTTTGTAATAGCTGGAGCGTAAGATGGGTTTTTCATGTATTCATTAAATAACAAAAATATTATAGCTATATAAAATAGCGTAGATGAAATAGTAGGATAATAAATACCAAAAAAATCCTTAGTTGCAAGAAAAAATTTCTTTAAGAATACAATAAGTTCCAAAATTATATCCCAATCATCATCTACAAGCATATCCAAAGGATTTTGATTATGGGTGTTAAATAATAAAGTTATAGGTCTTCTATACTCGTGAGCAACAACTAATTGTTCATACAAAGAATTCCACCTAGTTGCAACTTCTTATGGAATTTTTCTATAAGGTAATCCACAATCATGAGTTTTTTTTAAACTCTTTGCGTCTTTGTATTTTATTACCTTTAAAAATAAAGTTGATAGCAAATTGTACTTTATCAAGGATGTTTTTAAAAAGTTTTAGGTCATCCTTTACAACTAAGTTATAAATATGACATGCACATCTTGAAAGTATGTATGTCCTAGAGATAATCATTATTAGGGACAAATGTACCTGAACACATTCGTATTATTAATAAGATTAATATTTATGGCATTTGCGATTATTGAATTATTATTTGATTGTTTGTAATTATTCATTAATGTGCATCCCTTGAGCTTACGTTGTCATTAATAGAGTGAGATATTGATGAAAGAGCGTAACTCTAAAATAGCTTCGACTAATGATCATCGAGAATGGGATATCGATGATATGTTATAAGTCGACATGTAGTCTGCATCACATTCTTAGAGAATGTAGTATGTCTCACCTGCTACTAGTAATGGTTACTAGTGATGGACACGTGGATACTTTTGGAAAGTATTGGTATACCCTGCTGATAAACTATTTGTTAGACATGTCTAGAGTGTTATCAGCGTGTGGGATATAAAGGTCCTTTGACATGAGGTCAATACGCACCTTGTTTATAGAGTAATGTACTTTGACCCTGTCCTAAGCTTAAACTCCTTATAGGATAAGACACGGCTTGTGTTGGGTACATTATGATGTAAATTAAGGTGGTAATTGAGCCAAGAATAGGATTCATTCATCGATTGGATATTCGAGAGAGCACTCAACTTCTCAGTGATATTAGGTCGACCAAGTCAGTGGCTAATGCAAGGGACATATTTAGAATATGGTCTAGTTGTCGACTAATATAGATGAGATAAAGTGATCAAGCCATTTGGATAGACATATGGCAAATCCTAAGCTTGATCGAGTGTGTCGCGAATGAAAGGAATTTATCATCTCTCATAAAGGTTATGTTTGTTGGATTCATGTAAACGTACTTCATATATTGAGCTCGTCGTACGTCGTAGTCTAGGAGTTCTGTATGGACCTTAATTGGATTAGTGTCGATATATAAAGGCCTATAGGGTCACACTATGTCGATTGTCTCTTCGATCTAGGGGTGTATTGAGAAAATATTAAATATTCGATTTGGGATCGAGATATTTAAATTGATAATAACTATGGGATAATTTCTATTAGATGGAAATTATTTAATTAAATCAAAATTAGATTTTGGATTTATATATATCAAAATTAAATCATAATTTCTATATATATATATATATATATATATATATATATATATATATATATATATATATATTAAATGAAAACGGGAAACAAAATTTTACGTAAGGCGCCGCGGCGCCGACCCGGTAGTGTGCCTAGTCAGACTGGCCCATTGCACCTCGGTTTTTGGGCCAGGCTTAGAACCCAACCCTAATCTGATTTGTGACCTAATTTTAACTATAAATACAATACTCTCATTGTTAATTAATACACACCAATTCTCATAAACAATTCTAGACTTAGAGTTTAGGATAAAACTCTCTCAAACCTCTGCCAAGATTTTCTAGCTTTCTTGACAGAGGAATACACCGTAGCATTGTGCTTGCAGTCGAAAGGGAATCGCGTGTCCACCCTTTAGTAAAGACTCAAAATAATACAACATGTAAGTGTTCATGTTTTATGTTACAGGTTTTGATTGTCATAAAACCATAGTAGAAGAAATTGTTGGGGTAAGTAAGAACAAAAATTTTAAACTTCCGTTATGCCTTACTTATGTGTTTTGAACCCAAAAAACCCTACACATCTAAGATAAAAAATATCGGGAAAAGATGGAGTACATCGAGTTTTTTAAATGTTTACAGCATAATCATTAGAAGAATCATTATCTAATGTCATAGTCATAATTTTATCAGTAATTCCATAATATTCACTAATTTCATGAATATTTCTTGAAATAAAAATTGCAGTGTGTCTTTCATCAATATATCTATATACTAATATACATTTTTGCATAGACCAATTGTGATCTATCCAATGACATGTAACAGTTAAATAATCATTACCATTAGTACTACGGCATATGTCAGAAGTGATAGCCACTTTGCCCTTAAAATGATACAATGCATAACGTAAATATTGTTGATATTCATGCACAAATTTTAAAACATCTCTTCTAATAGTTGATCTAGAAAAACCGTTAAAAGCAGGATTATATGTTTCTCGAATGTAATGAATAAAAGCAGGAGATGAAGGAAATGAAGAAGGCAAACCCTCCACAACAACTAATTTTGCTTAATTTTCCCGATCTTTGTGTTTATCATATTTCAGACCTATAACTCCCCTTGTCATCGGGTTAATTCGATAATGTACTTGGTCGGGGACACTATGTGAACCTTGTCCCGACTCAGAAGACATTTGCACACCTGCTTTTTCAGCCAAGTATTGGTTATACCTTGTTTTGTGATCATTTTTCACATGTCTCATTAAACCTTATGTCCCACCTTGACCTTTTCTAGTTTTAAATTTATAAACTTCGCGACAAATTTTACAAATAGCTAGTTGATTATGAATGTACCTTTCAAAAAAATCTCATGCAGGTGATTTTAATTTTTGTTGTTTTTGGCCTCTTCTCATACTAGGGGGATATATGAGGGATTCCAGTTTCAGTTTCAGCCAGAGACTCAGTCTGAGCCTGAGGTGAAGTTGCACTAGTTGGTGTGTTATCTAAATTATCTTCTAATTTATTTTCTAAATCATAGTCTTGTTCAGATGCAGAATATATCTCATGATCTAATGGTATATTAATATTAACATTAAAAAGTTCTGTTTCATCTACATGAGTGAAATTATCATAATTAGGATTACTAGAAGATGCACCCTTACCCTTGTTACCCCCACTATCTCTACCAAAAAAATGTCCAACTCGTTCCATTATATTTATGTAAATAAATAATTAAAGTTAAGAAAATTAAGTATGATAATTAAAATTAAACAATAATAATTTAAATAAAAGAAGGAACGAGTGTACCAAACGTCGACATGTAATCGAAGTTGAAAATTGAAACTTTGTTCGATGATCCTCAAGCTAGCTTCCAACTCCACTCCCAATTTTTGAACTTTGATAGAAATTACCAAATAAAATATAATATAATATTTAGTATGCAATTTAGACTTGTAGAGAGAGAGATTAGAGAGATGGTAGGAAGATTTGTGAGAAAAATGAGGTATTTATAGTTGAGAAATAGGATTAATGTGTAAATATACTAACTTAGGGGTTAAAAATAAATATTAAGGGGGTAGGGGGTTTATGGGATGGTGGGTGCCAAAATAGCCATTTGTGCAACAACTAGATTCTGCAGGTGGGGCGGGACGGGAGGGGTTGGGTCGTGGGCGGAACAGGGCGGGACCAGCCCTAGTCCCGTCCCGATTTCGAACCCGATTACCGACAATCCCCATCCTGTAATTTACCCGGTGGGACTGGGACCGGCGGGTCGGGATGGGCGGGATCGGGACGCCCGACCCACTGGGCAACCCTACTATGAACTCACCTGAGAACTACACTATTCATTATATCCCATTGACGCACTACCAACAGAAAAGATAAGAAATGTTTTGAAAATTTAAAAATCGCTAATTGGTTTCAATAAAATCTGAGCATGTAGAGATAATTATACTTTCTCAATTCTTTTTTTTTCATCATAAATAACTGAAATTCCATGTAATATTGTACAATCACTCATGTATATACATATCCTTTTTCTTTCCAAGCTCTTCGGGGGTTAATTATTTTCCGTATGTTGCTGCCGCCGTTTATCAGGAAGTCAAAATTATTAAAAATCACACAAAACATAGGAAATAAAAGATATTCCAACACAATATGCCTAAAAATACCTCAAAAGATTCTTTCCTCCGCTTTGCAATTTTCACTGTCTTAATGTGATATAACTAAAGGACCGTGTGTATTATGATCCGATTTGGACTCAACAAAATGTAATTCATATATAATTGTAATTATGGTATTAGTCTTGTACTAGAAAAAAGTATTAGAATTAGAATAGGAAAATGTAGAATTATTTTTCTATATTGTCCATATTTAGGAATTGTATATTTGTATATATACCTCTCATTATCAATGAAAATAATCAAGAGATTATTTCTTTCATGGTATCAGAAGTCTAGGTCTTCTACCGATTTCTCCTCTCTTCCGCTGCCTCGGTTTTAGTGTTCCTTCTCGGAATCCGTGCACCTTACCTCATCTCTTCCCAAATTTTCTTCCAACTCCGTCTTTCACCTATTGTTCTTTCGTTATGTCTACGTCAAAGAACATGTTTTATCCTGCCCTTACTGTTTCCAACATCAAGAACCACATCCCTATTGTTCTTGAGATGGACAACGTCCTTTATGCGATGTGGGCAGAATTGTTCAAAATTCACACAATCTCACATCAATACTCCATCACATAATTCCTCCCGATGTCCCTACATCCGCGGAGGATTCTCAGTTGTGGATCACTCTTGATGCTATCGTCCTTCAGTGGATTTACTCCACTATTTCTACCGACCTTTTACAGACGTTCATTGAACTGGACACTACGGCTATGGCTACCTGGAATACAGTTTACATGCATCAACCCTTGCGTTTTCGAGACCCCACATATCCTAATCATGTCTGTTTATTGAAAAAGTCCTTGTATGGGCTTAACCAGGCTCCACGGGTCTGGTATAAGCGATTTGCAGACTATGTATCTACTATTGGGTTTTCTCACAGCCGGTTTGATAATTTTCTGTTCATCTATTGTCGTGGTACTTCCTTGGCATATATTCTATTGTATGTGGATGATATTATCTTGACAGCTTCATCTGATGATTTACGCCGGTCTATCATGACACTACTCAGTTCTGAGTTTGCTATGAAAGACTTGTGGCCCTTGAGTTACTTCTTGGGGATTGATGTCACTCGGCATGCATGTGTGTTGTTCTTATCCCAACGGAAGTATGCCACTGAGATAATTGAGCGAGCTGGTATGTCCTCGTGTAAGTCTACTTCCTCTCCAGTTGATACCGAACCCAAGCTGGGTGCTGCGGCTGGCTCCCCTTACAAGGATCCCACTCACTATCGCAGTCTTGCTGGAGCTCTTCAATATCTTACTTTCACGCGATCGGATATTACGTATGCCGTACAACATGTGTGTTTGTTTATGCATGATCCTCGGGTTGAGCACATGAATGCGCTCAAACGTATTATCCGATACATCCAAGGTATACTTGACTATGGTTTGCATCTATATCCATCATTAGCCTCTATACTTACCGATGCTGATTGGGGTGGTTTTCCGGACACCAGACGATGTACATCTGGATACTGTATGTTTCTTGGCGATAACTTGATCTCATGGTCTGTAAAACGTCAGGATACTTTATCACGATCCAGTGCGGAGGCCGAGTATCGAGGGGTAGCCAATGTGGTGTCTGATCATGTTGGCTACGTAATCTTCTACTAGAGCTACATTATCCTATTCAGAAGGTTACCTTGGTTTACTGTGATAATGTGAGTGCAGTCTATCTTTCTGGAAATCCGGTCCAACATCAGTGCACTAAACATATCTAGATGGACATACACTTTGTTCGAGAAAAGGTAGCTCATGGACAAGTACGCGTCCTCTATGTCCCTTCGTGATACCAGATTGCAGACATATTTACTAAGGGTCTTCCCTTGGTTCTTTTTGAAGATTTTAGGGACAGTCTCAGCGTACGTCAATCGCCCGCTATGACTGCGGGGTTGTAAAGGACCGTGTGTATCATGGTCCGATTTGGACTCAACAAAATATAATTCATGTATAATTATAATTATGGTATTAGTCTTGTACTAGAAAAATGTATTAGAATTAGAATAGGAAAATGTAGAATTATTTTCCTATATTGTTCATATTTAGGAATTGTATATTTGTATATATACCTCTCATTATCAATGAAAATAATCAAGGGATTATTTCTTTCAATAACCTCCGACTCAACCTACAAGCAATTTTAAAAATAAATAAAATTTGTATTTTTAAAAACAAACTCAATTTATTAGCACGTCAAAAAACTAATCAGAGGATTAGTTAGAGAAGAGTCAAAGACGGAAGTACAAACACGAATTGTGTAATAGAGCAAAAATACCAATAACAGTAAAAGGACATAAAAAGAAAAAGAAGAGAGACCCTACTTACAAAGATTTTGGAATGAGGAGAGAAAATAACTTTAGTATGCAATGAAGCATTATGCTTTAGTATTTATAGTAAACAATACAAAATTTGTAACTTATGAGTAATTCAATAGAAAGAGTAAAGTATTGAGTGTCTGATGGTTTCTTCAACGGATCGGATAATTCAATGACAATTTGATTGTAGACTACTGGTTTTCTTCGTGAGTTAATGTTGGTCATTAACGTTATTAACGGCTTTTTCATGTAATTAAAATATTATTATTTAATATTTAATTAGATGTTTATTACATTTTAATTTAGTGCGGGAACAAAATTATAATCTAACTTTAAAAATAGGAGTTTTCACTTTTAGTAATATGATAATATGATTATAAGCTACCCGTCAGTACTATCAAGTAAAATCACATATAATTATTTTTTAAGTAATCTGATTATATAAATATTTTTACACAATGAATTATAACTGCATGCATTATGCATATAACTTAAACTCAAATCAAAATAAATAGACATAGAAAGAGGATGGGCATATACTTAGGTTAATTCTCTTTGACAAAGCTGGAAAAAAGATATAATCTTCTAGGTAGAAGGCTGTCTCAGTCATGTAAGGCCAAAGATAAAGTGGTCCAACTTCAACTTTGTGCTTTTGACCTTACAATACCTAAATATTGTTATAATTATTTGTTGTTTGGAATTATTAATCCGACTAATTCAGATTCACATGTAAGACTTATAAAAGGGAAGCGGTCTCTAATTAACAATGTCCATAATCACCAAACTCCTTGGTAGGACTTATAGCTGGCCAGTGGGCCGGGCTCGGGTCTGGCGGGCCGGGTTAGGCGGGGTTGGGGCGGGATGGGCGAAGGGGGCGGGGTCGGGTCTGGCAGGGTCTGGCGGGGTCGGGTTTGGCAGGACTTGCTCCAGTCCCGTCCCGATCCCGATCGGGTCGGAATCGGGGCAGGTTCCGGTGGGTTTTCCTTTTTTTTTTGTAATAACATATGTATAAAAAAAACTCAATAAACAAGACAAGATAGTGTAATAAAAACATCCCAAGACTGTTTTTGTGTCTCTTATATTATTTAATAGACATATGCTTTTTTGTAATACAAATACAATTGTCTAAATTGCAACTTTGTGGTGTTGTCCAAAAGTTGCAAATTACATGATAAAATTGCAATTAAAAAAATTACATTCTCAAAAAAACCTGTTCTAATTGCTTGATAATTTCCTGTGGTTCTTCGGTTGGAATTGGTATTTGTTGGTCAAATTGATCCATCTCGCTTCCACCACCTTCGGATAAGATTTCGTTGTAGTTTTCGTCTTCTTCTTCGTTGATCTCCAGTTGACCGCACCTTCTCCGCTCCGCTCGTATCCAATCTCTGAATAATACTGCAATTTCCAAGCTGTCTCCGGCTAATGAGTGTCTGGTCTCCTATTTGATATCTGCCTGCAGAAAAAGCGCTTTCAGACGCAGTTGATGACGCTTGAATGTTCAAAACATATCGGGCCATCATTGAAAGTGTCGGAAAGGTCTTCTCATTCCCCCTTCAGTATTTCAGCAAGTCTTCATGTCCATCTTCATTGATAACTTCTTGGTACGGTACAAAACCCTGCAAAATAAAAATATCCAACTCGCTAATTTGGTTAGTAGCGGTACGGCCGCATATTCTATTTCTGCGGCTTTCAATACTAGCCGCAGAAACAGCATGTCTTTTGTGAGGTTGTGTTGAAGATGAAGAAGATGGTATGGAAGCCGGTAAGTTACTAGCATTTTCTTGTTGGTAAAACCTATACATTTTTTTGCATTGGTCTTCTACGCTAGACAACACTTCTTCTTTAGTTTGTTCAATAGGTGGTGGGTGATTTGGATTTTTTGGACTTGGAGGTGGTAGTACTTCTATACAATCGTAAATAGTTTCAATAAGTGATTTAGTACCATCTATTTTAATAGTCGGATTTAATACAACACCAATAATATAAATAGTGGAAATAGGAAAAAATATTTTTTTATTTTGATAAACATTTTTTTAATAGCTGCCATATAAGCTGGTTTTTCCATATATTCACTAAGTAATAAAAATATTAGAGTTATATAAAATAACATAGTTGAAATAGTAGGATAATATATACCAAAAAATTCTTTTGTTGCTTGAAAACATTTCTCTAAAAATACAATAAGTTCGGAAATTTTTACCCAATCACTATCTACAATCATATCAGCTGGATTTTGATTATGAAAGTTAAAAAATAAAGTTATAGGTTTTCTATAGTCATAAGCAACAAGTAGTTGCTCATATAAAGAATTCCACCTAGTGGATACTTCTTCTGAAATTTTTCTATAAGGTAGTCCACAATCGTGACAAGTTTTTTTATATTCTTTTCTTCGTTGTACTCTATTATTTTTTAAAATAAAGTTTATAGCAAATTGTATTTTACTAAGAATGTCTTCAAAAAGTGATAGACCATCCTTCACAATTAAGTTATATATATGGCACGCGCATTTTATATGAAAATGATCTGAAAAAGATGGAGTTAAACTATTTTTTAAAATTGTAATAGCGTAATTGTTAGAAGAAGTGTTATCTAATGTAATAGTCATAATTTTATCGGTTATTCCATAATAATGGCACACTTGATAAATATTTTCTGCAATAAAAGTACCAGTGTGCCTATCATCTATATATCTATACGCTAGGATACGCTTTTGCATAGACCATTTATAATCTATCCAATGACAAGTTACCGTTAAATAATCATGGCCGTTAGTACTACGACCTATATCAGACGTGATAGATACTTTGCCATTAAAATAATATAATGAATAACGTAAATATTGTTGATATTCATGTGCGAATTTAAATACATCTCTTTTAACAGTTGATCTAGAAAAACTGTTAAAAGCAGGATTATATATATCTCTAATGTAATGAATAAAACCGGGAGATGAAGGAAATGAAAAAGGCAAACCCTCCACAGCAACTAATTTTGATATTGCTTCCCTATCTCTATGTTTATTGTATTTAGGGCCTACAATTTCCCCCGTCGTGGGGTTAATTTGACCATGTACTTGGTCCGGGACAATATGTGAATCTTGTTCCGATGGAGCGGACGTTTGCTCACCCAGTTTTGAAGCCTGATATTGGGCATACCTAGCTGGATGAGCACTTACTACGTGTCTAATTAAACCCTCCGTCCCACCGTGACCTTTCCCAGTTTTAAATTTTAAAACATTTTTACAAATTTTACATCTAGCTACTTGATTCTCTACGTCCCTATCAAAAAATATCTATGCATTTGATTTCAATGGTCGTTTTGCTGGACCTCGTCTCATACTAGGGGGAATAGAAGACATTTCAGTTGAAGGTGCACTAGTGGGTGTGTTGTCATCAACATTAGTGTGTGTATCATCTAGATCATCGTCTAAAGTAAAGTCTTCTTGAGTTCCAGAAAATAGCTCCTCGTCTAAATCTAATGGTATTGTAGAAAAATGTTGAGTATCAACAAAATCATCATGTGTAGGAATAGGATGACTAGAAGAAGTAACCTTGCCTTGGTTGCCCCTACTAGAAGAAGAACCCTTACCTTTACCCTTAAACATACCTCTTAATCCTTCCATTTTAATTATGATAATAAATAATTAAAGATAATAAAATTAAGTGCGCTAAATAAAATAAACAGACAATAATAATTTAATGAAGGAACGAATGTACCAAACGTCGACGTAACGTCGACGTGTAATTGAGAGGTTGAAAATTGAAACTTTGCTCGATGGAAGATCCTCAAGCTAGTTGCCAACTTCACTCACAATTCCCAAATGAATAAATAAAATTGAATATTTAGTAAACAATGTAGACTTGTAGAGAGATATATTGAGAGATTGTAGGAAGATTTGTGAGAAAGATGAAGAGAAAATGAGTTATTTATAGTTGAAAAATTGAGTTAAAGTGTAAATATAATAACTTATGGGTTAAAAATAAATATTAAGGGGGTAGGGGGGGTTGGGGGTGGGGGGAGGCCAAAAATGGCCGTTGCCCAACGGCCGAAATCTAAAATGGACGTTGGTGCAACGATTATATTTGCAAAGGGGGGGCTTTCGGGCGGGATCGGGGGCGCGCTCGGGACGGGTCGGGATGAGACATTATCCCGTCCCGGTTCGAGTCCCGCTACCGATTTTTTTTTTTATACTAATCGGGGTTGGGTCGGGTCGGGGTCGGGTCGGGGCGGAGTCGGGGCGGGGTCGAATAGTCCCGGCCCACTGGCCAGCCTTAGTAAGACTTAAAGTTATAAAGTTAAACTAGCAGGAACAGCATCATCTTCTTTCAATTAATGATGACTAAAATATTAATGCATACACAGAAATCCCAATTAAGATCGATGAGATTCAGTTTGAAATTTCCAAAAGAAAAGTACCCTCCATATATATAGTCTCAAATGCTTATAGTCTAGTGGTACCAATAAGAGTACTCTTCTACACCATAAGTGTTGGTTCGATTCTCAGTTGTCTCTCTTAATTACCATTTCCCTTTCTCTCATATAATTGGAAAATAAAAGTTTGTATGTCGAGGCAAAGCCTATTTCCGATTTGAATGTACGCATGGAAGGTTGAGAAAAGAAAAGTAATTATTTTCTTATTTGTCAATAATTTAACTTTAAATTTTACATTTTACGTTTAACGAGATGATTTATAACCACACAAATATTTTTGGCTTGTTTTAAACCTCAAAATTTTAATATCTTCTTTTATTTCTTAAACTTCGTGCCCAATCCAAATACATCACATAAATTGGGGTAAAGAGAGTATTTGTTTATGAAGGCTGATGACCCTGATAATGTTGTTTAATGGATCTTAATAACTTTTTGCATGCATGCATGACCAGAAAAGAAAATTTAATTAATATCTCTAAATTCTAATTAGAGATACCGTGCATTAAATAATTAAATTCTTAGTTGGAACGAATAGACAACCATCTAATTTGATTCCACCAAGTGGTCTAGGACCCCTTCAAAATGGCGGGGTGGGTACTGAGCCAGATTCAAAATTTAAGTTTTATCAATTTAATCTATAAGGTTTATAGTATTTGTTGGGATATAATTGTTACAGGAAACAGGAAGTAAGTAACTATTACAATGGTAAGAAACGATAAACTAAATATTATAATAAACTGAAAATCAAGAACTTAACAAACTGCTTGTGTGATTTGTTGAGTCGGGTGATGATACTCTGTCTTTAAGACAAGATCGTCCCGTATATCTCCTTTTACATTGTCGGGCAATAGTCTCCGAAGATACAACAACAACTTAACAATTGAGCAAAGGAAACTCAAGTGTTACTCTTGAAGAACTTTGAGTATAGTAACTTTGCTAGAGAGGAAGAAGATGAATTCAGAAAATTCTGGAGTATTTTCTAAGTGTTGTGTAGTGTTCTTCAATTGAGTCAAATGCCTCAATTTATAGTGTAAGTAGAAGACCCCTCAACTAGCCAACTAATGACCTTCAATAGCCATGTAATGACACTTAATTGAGAGGTTACATTCAGCCAAATAATGGCTGAATTCATGTGCCAAGTAATGGAGAATCAATGCTCCAAAACCAGCCCAAAAGTCAGAACTTTCCAACTTCCCGTCACAGCATTCTACCTCCGAAGCGCCGCAGCTCTGTGAATTAGCACCGCGGCGCCGCGACTCCAGTGACTGGCCACCTAATTAGTGTCGCGGCGCTGCTTGGGAAGCGCTCCGGCGCCTCGGCTCTGACGGGGTTGCGCCGCGGCCCTTCTCGGCTCCGCGGCGATTTACGACTCGTTTCATCTTACACTTATTCCTTCTTTTACCAACGTGGAATACATTGTCATTTGGCCAATAACCGTCCATAATTCTATGTCTCAAACGTATTACATACGTACCAATATCTCTTTCACTAATGAAATTTGCGATACTTGGCACTACGTGTGCACGTGTGTGGAAACGCCGTTTTTGATGTGCGGGGCCCTAATTGTTTGAGTCATAAATAATAAGATATACTTAATTCCACATTAGTGAATTTCCAACAATCCCCTCTTGAAAGAGATTTTGGCGCACGCACATAGTGCCTTTCCCAGCAATCTTTCAGCGGACCGATGTTGCATCTGGATAGGTAGCATACGCTTTGAACCTTCCATAGTTGAATACCATCGGACTTACTTACTGCGCGGTGAACGTGGTGTCTTGAACCATCAGTGTTTAGTGTAAGCCAAGTCAACAATATCAATACAACAACTTCTTTTACTCAGTTCTTCGTAATGGTTTGTCCGTTATGGCCGTGGACACTTCTTGGATTCTTAAGTGCGTTCATTTGAGGTGGCCTGTTCTCGCACTTAAATAGGTGGTCTCCTACAGGGTATCCTGCTATACCCTAATTTACAAGTGTTATGAATCATTAAAAGTTTCCTCAAACCTAACCTCAACCGGTAAGGACCATTAAAGGTTTTGGAAACTTAACCTTCACCCACATTGCATATAGCACTTGTAGTCTATCGCGGGAACGACTTTGGATTTGGTGTTTCTTTACAGAAATCACTATCTGAAGTGCTCATGCTTCCACCGAAGCGATCAACTGAACTTTTACAGCATAGTTTTCCCATTGAACCTAATTCCTGGGATCTCCAGTCAGTAAGGTTGGGTTACCACCGTAGTGGTTCTTATACCTTGGGTTTTAAGCCCATTCCCCTAGACAGGAAGAACATTTGATCTTTGGGTAAGCCCTTTGTCAGCGGGTCCGTTATGTTATCCTTTGACTTTATGTAATCAATGGATATTATACCCGTGGTAATCAGCTGCCTAACGGTCTTATGTATCCGTCGAATATGATGAGACTTGCCGTTGTACATAGAACTTCGTGCCCTTCCTAGAGTCGACTGACTATCGCAGTGGATAATTACAGAAGGTACGAGTTTGTCCCAACAAGGAACATCCTCTAAGAAGTCGTGATGCCACTCAGCTTCTTCTCCTGCTTTGTCTAAAACAATAAACTCTGATTCCATCATGGATCGGGCGATGCAAGTTTGCTTAGAGAATTTCCAAGACACAGCCCCACCACTAATTGTAAATACATACCCACTGGTGGACTTGGTGTTCTCTATATCAGATATCCAGTTTGCATCATTGTACCCCTCTAGTACAGTTGGATATCTCGAATAATGCAGCCCATAAGTTAGCGTGTATTTCAAGTATCGTAGTACCCGATTCAACATCTTCCAATGATCATTACTTGGATTATGGGTAAACCTAGCCAACTTGTTGATTGCATAAGCAATATCAGATCGGGTGCAGTTTGTTATGTACATCAAACTACCAATCACCTGTGCATATTTCTCCTGGCATACGAGTGCACCACGATTTTTATCAGGCTTTTGATTTCTATCCAGTGGTGCCTTTATAGGCGAACTGTCATACATCCCAAACTTTCTCAACACATCATCGATGTAGTGAGATTGAGATAAGACCAGTCTGTCAGATGTCTTAGAGATCTTTATCCCTAAGATGACATCTATGATACCCATATCCTTCGTGTCGAAGTATTGTTTCAACATGTTCTTAGTCTCTAGAATCATGCTAGGACTGCTCCCTGTGATCAACATGTCGTCTACATACAGGCATATTATGACGAACGAATCAGAGTTACCTTTCATGTAGACACATTTGTCACACTCATTAATGGCGAAACCCTTCGATAGTAGAGTACTATCAAATTTTCCGTGTCATTTCTTCGGGGCTTGTTTAAGCCCATACAGAGATTTGACAAGCCGACAAACTTTCTTCTCTTGCCCTGGAACCACATACCCCTCGGGTTGTTCCATATAGATTTCTTCTTCCAAATCACCATTTAGGAAGGCTGTCTTGACATCCATTTGATGTATCTCAAGGTCACGCAACGCTGCGATCGCAATGAATACCCGTATGGACGTCATCTAAGACACCGGGGAGCACGTGTCAAAATAGTCAAGGCCTTATTTCTGCCGATAGTCCTTGACTACAAACCTAGCCTTGTACTTATCTATAGACCTATTTGTTTTATACTTCCATTTGAGTATCCATTTACAACCCAATGGTTTATTTTCCGGAGGAAGATCAACTAACTCTCATGTATGGTTATGCAGAATAGAGTCTATTTCACTTTCAATAGCTTCTTTCCAGAGCGATGCCTTGGATTTGACAATGCTTCAACAATTGTCCTTGGTTCATCATCAACCATATAAGCTACAAAGTCATGACCGAAGGATTTATCCTTCCTGGCTCTTTTACTTCGCCTTAGTTCCATCTTCGGAGTGTCCAAGTTCTGAGAATCTTGAACACTAGATTCCGGATATTCAGCCACTTCAAGGTCCACTAGATCTGAACCATCTAGATCCGGGCCATCAACGACTCCCGGTTCCTGAGAGCTTTGTTCATAACTTCATTTGCGAGAGGTTATGTCTTTTTCCTTTCTAGGAAAGGTATCTTCAAAGAATTGTGCATTCCTTGATTCCATGATTGTTCCCCCGCGGATATTTGAAATATCTAACTTATGCACTAAGAAGCGATAAACACTACTGTTATTTGCATATCCGATGAATATGCAATCTAAAGTCTTAGGCCCAATCTTGACCTATTTTGGCTTGGGTACTTCCACCTTTGCCAAACAACCCCACACCTTTAAATATTTATAGGTGGGTTTCTTTCCCTTCCATGATTCATATGGAGTTTTGTCCTTACCCTTATGTGGGACTATGTTAAGAATCGTATTAGCAGTAAGGACAGCTTCTCCCCACATATTTTGTGGAAGACTGGAATTGATGAGCAAGGCATTCATCATTTCCTTCAATGTGCGGTTCTTACGTTTTGCCACATCGTTCGACTGGGGTGAGTATGGAGCTGTCGTTTGACGAACAATGCCCGATTCGATACAATATTTTTCAAATGGCGCTACATATTCTCCCACTCTATCGCTACGAATGGATTTAATCTGCATGCTTAGTTGGTTCTCAACTTTTGCTTTGTAATGTCGGAACGCTTCAAAGGCTTCATCCTTACTTTTCAACAAGTAAAGGTAACAATATATTGTGCTATCATCAATGAATGTCACAAAGTACTTGTTCCCCCCTCTAGTTTGTGCAAACTTTAAATCACATATATCTGTGTGAATGAGTTCTAGAGGGGTGGTATTCCTTTCGACGGATCGAAAAGAAAGCTTTGTGAGTTTGCCTCTACGCACACCTCACACTTATGTTGAGGGTTTACGTCAATAGACGACAACAACTCTAACTTTACCAACCTTTGGATGGACTTGTAGTTGACAAGTCCTAATCTATAATGACATAAATTAGAGGACTCAAGCAAGTAAGAAGAAGCTTCAATATTATTGCTTGTACGTAATACAAATATGGCGTTAACTTTGAAGAGGCCTTCATAAATGAATTCTTTTCCCATAAACGTTCTATTCTTAGTGATTACAAATGTTTTGGACTCAAACAGTAGCCTAAAACCAGCATTAAAAAATAAATGACCTGAAATTAAATTTCTTCTAATCTCAGGAACATGCATCACCTCCTTCAGAGTGAGCTCTTTTCCAGAAGTCATCTTCAGGACTACATTTCCTACCCCCAGCACGTTAGAGGAAGCGTTGTTACCCATGAACAACTTCTTGTTTGTAACCGGTGTATAAGTGGAGAATGCATCTTTATTGGAACAAATGTGTCTTGTAGCACCTGTGTCCATCCACCATTGCATGAGATTCTCAACAAGGTTTGATTCTAGCACCACCGCTGAGAACTCCTCAATTATGTCATCCAGAAACTTGTCTTTGACGACGTTAACCTGTGTCTTGCCCTTAGACTTGGCCTTCTCTTGTTGCTCAGTCTTGAGCTTGCGGCAGTCTTTGATCATGTGACCAGGTTTCCCACAGTGGTGACAGTTTCCTTTGAACTTCTCCGCCGCTTGGGTCTTGCCGTCTTTCTGGAACTTGCGTTTCTTGCTTGGGTTCCCTTTAGCCTCAGTCAAATTTTCCTTTGCCTCAGCTGGTTGTTTACCCCTAGGCAAGACCTTCTTATTATCTTCCTGAATTTGGAGTTTGATAATAAGTTCTTCAAAGGTCATCTCCTTTGTCTGGCTTTTTAAGTAACTCATAAACTCATTCCACGAAGGAGGTAACTATTCAATCAGTGATGCAACTAAAAGCTGTTCATTTGGCTTCATATCTTCCAAATCCATGTGATGTAAAATCATTTGGAATTCCTGGACTTGGGACATCAACTGTTTTACTATCCACTATTTGAAATTTCCCAACGATGAATTTTTAGCACTGCGTCTTGTGTGTTGTACTTCTTCTGCGGTTTCTCCCACAACTCTTTGTGATTGCCTACGGTGCAATACACCGTGTAGAGAGGTCGACAAGCGATTCAATTGATAGTTCTTACACATGAAATCAATCTAACTCCATGCATCAAGAACCATCTTCATGCCATTAATGATATGGATACCTAGGCCTCCTTCATCCGCTTCAAAGAGGGCGAAGGGTCCATTTCATCTCCAGCTTGTGGAGGATCTTCTGTTAGAAAATGAGCCATTCCCATAACAGTCAGTTAGAATAACATCTTTTGTTGCCATCTCTTGAAGTGGGAGCCCATGAACTTTTCAGGGCGTTCATGGTGGAATCCAGCTGGTGGAGGAACGACAACGTTCCCTTGAGCAGCAGTAAATGTGTTGGATGAGCCTTGAGCAACCGGAAAGGCATTAGGTGTGCCTTGAGCGATGGGGAGGCGGAGGGATTGCCTTGAGTAGCAACAACAGCAGAATCAGGCACAATTTGTTCTTTTCCAGTCATATTTCTAAGTACTTACATCAAATCTTGACTTAAAATTGTAGGATACAATTGTTATAGGGAATGGAAAGTAAGTAACTATTAAAATGGTAAGAAATGATAAACTAAATATTACAATAAAGCGAAAATCAATAACTTAACAAAATGTTTGTGTGATTTGCTGAGTCGAGTGATGACACTCTGTCTTTAAGACAAGATTGCCCCGTATATCTCTTTGTACGTTGTCGGGCAATAGTCTGCCAAGATACAATAACAACTTAACAATTGAGCAAATGAAACTCAAGTGTTACTCTTGAAGAACTTTGAGTATAGTGACTTTGCTAGAGAGGAAGAAGATGAATTCAGAAAAATCTTGAGTATTTTCTAAGTGTTGTGTAGTGTTCTTCAATTGAGCCAAAGGCCTCAATTTATAGTGTAAGGAGAAGACCCCTTAACTAGCCAACTAATGGCCTTCAATAGCCATGTAATGACACTTAATTGAGAGGTTACATTCAGCTAAATAATGATTGAATTCATGTGCCAAGTAATGGAGAATCAATGCTCCAAAACTAGCCCAAAGGTCAGAACTTTCCAACTTCCCGTCGCAGCATATTTCCTCTTCTTCCCGGTATTCTCGGATGAGGTGGTTTCGTCCATGGCGAACTGCTGACAGAATTCCCCCAACTGGGTTTTCTCAGTAAGCCTTTGCTTCTTCAGCTGCTTCTGCAATTTAATATCATTGCATAAGGCTAAGCATTCTTCCATGCACTTGCCTATAAGCTGGCCGTATGAGAACATATCCCAATAAATGAAATTGGCTCGACTCTCTGTCTTGGTTACGATTTCGGTATACCTCCCTCTCCCTTTTATTTTCTATTTTTAATATTCATATGTTATGCTAATAGCCTATACTGTCTAAGAATGCTCTGGGAATATGAATTGAATAAGTAAGGTTTCAGATTCAAGTTCTAAAGCAGTGCATCTCACTGTGAGTTATCTTAATACTTGGGTAGGCTATCCTTAAAGATGACCGTACGCTTTGCTCGTACCAGCCGCTAGCCGAGGATAGGCGTTTAGGCATTTCTTGAGCTAAAGTACAGGTCTGGTGGATAGCTAATGTACTTGTATTGACAGGGTAAATCTTATGTGAACAGTACTGCTTAATGCTTGAATTCTGGAGTCAAATTCCTTACTTGTTTCTTATTTCATAATAAGATCCTTACAGTCCTACGTATCAGGGGCATTCCTTGATTCCATGATTGTTCCCCCGTGGATATCTGAAATATCTAACTTATGCACTAAGAAGCGATAAGCACTACTGTTATTTGCATATCCGATGAATATGCAATCTACAGTCTTAGGCCCAATCTTGACATGTTTTGGCTTGGGTACTTCAACCTTTGCCAAACAACCCCACACCTTTAAATATTTATAGGTGGGTTTTTTTCCCTTCCATGATTCATATGGAATTTTTTCCTTACCCTTATGTGGGACTATGTTAAGAATCGTATTAGCAGTAAGGACAGCTTCTCCCCACATGTTTTGTGGAAGACTGGAATTGATGAGCAAGTCATTCATCATTTCCTTCAATGTGTGGTTCTTACATTTTGCCACACCATTCGACTGAGGTGAGTATGGAGCTGTCGTTTGATGAACAATGCCTGATTCGACACAATATTCCTCAAATGGCGCTACATATTCTCCCACTCTATCGCTACGAATGGATTTAATCTGCATGCTTAGTTGGTTCTCAACTTTTGCTTTGTAACGTCGGAACACTTCAAAAGCTTCATCATTACTTTTCAACAAGTAAAGGTAACAATATATTGTGCTATCATCAATGAATGTCACAAAGTACTTGTTCCCCCCTCTAGTTTGTGCAAACTTTAAATCACATATATCTGTGTGAATGAGTTCTAGAGGAGTGGTATTCCTTTCGACGGATCGAAAAGGAAGCTTTGTGAGTTTGCCTCTACGCACACCTCACACTTATGTTGAGGGTTTACGTCAATAGACGACAACAACTCTAACTTTACCAACCTTTGGATGGACTTGTAGTTGACAAGTCCTAATCTATAATGACATAAATTAGAGGACTCAAGCAAGTAAGAAGAAGCTTCAATATTATTGCTTGTACGTAATACAGATATGGCGTTAACTTTGAAGAGGCCTTCATAAACGAATTCTTTTCCCATAAACGTTCTATTCTTAGTGATTACAAATGTTTTGGACTCAAACAGTAGCCTAAAACCAGCATTAAAAAATAAATGACCTGAAATTAAATTTCTTCTAATCTCAGGAACATGCATCACCTCCTTCAGAGTGAGCTCTTTTCCAGAAGTCATCTTCAGGACTACATTTCCTACCCCCAGCACGTTAGAGGAAGCGTTGTTACCCATGAACAACTTCTTGTTTGTAACCGGTGTATAAGTGGAGAATGCATCTTTATTGGAACAGATGTGTCTTGTAGCACCTGTGTCCATCCACCATTGCATGAGATTCTCAACAAGGTTTGATTCTAGCACCACCGCTGAGAACTCCTCAATTATGTCATCCAGAAACTTGTCTTTGACGACGTTAACCTGTGTCTTGCCCTTAGACTTGGCCTTCTCTTGTTGCTCAGTCTTGAGCTTGCGGCAGTCTTTGATCATGTGACCAGGTTTCCCACAGTGGTGTGATTTCCTTTGAACTTCTCCGCCGCTTGGGTCTTGCCGTCTTTACGGAACTTGCGTTTCTTGCTTGGGTTCCCTTTAGCCTCGATCAAATTTTCCTTTGCCTCGGTGGTTGTTTACCCCTAGGCAAGACCTTCTTATTATCTTCCTGAATTTGGAGTTTGATAATAAGTTCTTCAAAGGTCATCTCCTTTGTCTGGCTTTTTAAGTAACTCATAAACTCATTCCACGAAGGAGGTAACTATTCAATCAGTGATGCAACTAAAAACTGTTCATTTGGCTTCATATCTTCCAAATCCATGTGATGTAAAATCATTTGGAATTCCTGGACTTGGGACATCACTGTTTTACTATCCACTATTTGAAATTTCCCAACGATGAATTTTTTAGCACCTGCATCTTGTGTGTTGTACTTCTTCTGCAGTTTCTCCCACAACTCTTTGACAGTGCCTACGGTGCAATACACCGTGTAGAGAGGGTCTGACAAGCAGTTCAATTGATAGTTCTTACACATGAAATCAATCTAACTCCATGCATCAAGAACCATCTTCATGCCATTAATGATATGGATACCTAGGCCTCCTTCATCCGTTTCAGTAGGCGAAGGGTCCATTTCATCTCCAGCTTGTGGAGGATCTTCTGTTAGAAAATGAGCCATTCCCATAACAGTCAGTTAGAATAACATCTTTTGTTGCCATCTCTTGAAGTGGGAGCCCATGAACTTTTCAGGGCGTTCATGGTGGAATCCAGCTGGTGGAGGAACGACAACGTTCCCTTGAGCAGCAGTAAATGTGTTGGATGAGCCTTGAGCAACCGGAAAGGCATTAGGTGTGCCTTGAGCAGTGGGGGAGGCAGAGGGATTGCCTTGAGTAGCAACAACAGCAGAATCAGGCACAATTTGTTCTTTTCCAGTCATCTTTCTAAGTACTTACATCAAATCTTGTCTTAAAATTGTGGGATACAATTGTTATAGGGAATGGAAAGTAAGTAACTATTAAAATGGTAAGAAATGATAAACTAAATATTACAATAAACTGAAAATCAATAACTTAACAAAATGTTTGTGTGATTTGCTGAGTCGAGTGATGACACTCTGTCTTTAAGACAAGATTGCCCCGTATATCTCTTTGTACGTTGTCGGGCAATAGTCTGCCAAGATACAATAACAACTTAACAATTGAGCAAATGAAACTCAAGTGTTACTCTTGAAGAACTTTGAGTATAGTGACTTTGCTAGAGAGGAAGAAGATGAATTCAGAAAAATCTTGAGTATTTTCTAAGTGTTGTGTAGTGTTCTTCAATTGAGCCAAAGGCCTCAATTTATAGTGTAAGGAGAAGACCCCTTAACTAGCCAACTAATGGCCTTCAATAGCCATGTAATGACACTTAATTGAGAGGTTACATTCAGCTAAATAATGATTGAATTCATGTGCCAAGTAATGGAGAATCAATGCTCCAAAACTAGCCCAAAGGTCAGAACTTTCCAACTTCCCGTCGCAGCATATTTCCTCTTCTTCCCGGTATTCTCGGATGAGGTGGTTTCGTCCATGGCGAATCACACGTAATTCCCCAACTGGGTTTTCTCAGTAAGCCTTTGTTTCTTCAGCTGCTTCTGCAATTTAATATCATTGCATAAGGCTAAGCATTCTTCCATGCACTTGCCTATAAGCTGGCCGTATGAGAACATATCCCAATAAATGAAATTGGCTCGACTCTCTGTCTTGGTTACGATTTCGGTATACCTCCCTCTCCCTTTTATTTTCTATTTTTAATATTCATATGTTATGCTAATAGCCTATACTGTCTAAGAATGCTCTGGGAATATGAATTGAATAAGTAAGGTTTCAGATTCAAGTTCTAAAGCAGTGCATCTCACTGTGAGTTATCTTAATACTTGGGTAGGCTATCCTTAAAGATGACCGTACGCTTTGCTCGTACCAGCCGCTAGCCGAGGATAGGCGTTTAGGCATTTCTTGAGCTAAAGTACAGGTCTGGTGGATAGCTAATGTACTTGTATTGACAGGGTAAATCTTATGTGAACAGTACTGCTTAATGCTTGAATTCTGGAGTCAAATTCCTTACTTGTTTCTTATTTCATAATAAGATCCTTACAGTCCTACGTATCAGGGGCATTCCTTGATTCCATGATTGTTCCCCCGTGGATATCTGAAATATCTAACTTATGCACTAAGAAGCGATAAGCACTACTGTTATTTGCATATCCGATGAATATGCAATCTACAGTCTTAGGCCCAATCTTGACATGTTTTGGCTTGGGTACTTCAACCTTTGCCAAACAACCCCACACCTTTAAATATTTATAGGTGGGTTTTTCCCTTCCATGATTCATATGGAATTTTTCCTTACCCTTATGTGGGACTATGTTAAGAATCGTATTAGCGATGGGAATGACTTCTCCCACATGTTTTGTGGAAGACTGGAATTGATGAGCAAGTCATTCATCATTTCCTTCAATGTGTGGTTCTTACATTTTGCCACACCATTCGACCGAGGTGAGTATGGGTGTCGTTTGATGAACAATGCCTGATTCGACACAATATTCCTCAAATGGCGCTACATATTCTCCCACTCTATCGCTACGAATGGATTTAATCTGCATGCTTAGTTGGTTCTCAACTTTTGCTTTGTAACGTCGGAACACTTCAAAAGCTTCATCATTACTTTTCAACAAGTAAAGGTAACAATATATTGTGCTATCATCAATGAATGTCACAAAGTACTTGTTCCCCCCTCTAGTTTGTGCAAACTTTAAATCACATATATCTGTGTGAATGAGTTCTAGAGGAGTGGTATTCCTTTCGACGGATCGAAAAGGAAGCTTTGTGAGTTTGCCTCTACGCACACCTCACACTTATGTTGAGGGTTTACGTCAATAGACGACAACAACTCTAACTTTACCAACCTTTGGATGGACTTGTAGTTGACAAGTCCTAATCTATAATGACATAAATTAGAGGACTCAAGCAAGTAAGAAGAAGCTTCAATATTATTGCTTGTACGTAATACAGATATGGCGTTAACTTTGAAGAGGCCTTCATAAACGAATTCTTTTCCCATAAACGTTCTATTCTTAGTGATTACAAATGTTTTGGACTCAAACAAGAGCCTAAAACCTGCATTAAAAAATAAATGACCTGAAATTAAATTTCTTCTAATCTCAGGAACATGCATCACCTCCTTCAGAGTGAGCTCTTTTCCAGAAGTCATCTTCAGGACTACATTTCCTACCCCCAGCACGTTAGAGGAAGCGTTGTTACCCATGAACAACTTCTTGTTTGTAACCGGTGTATAAGTGGAGAATGCATCTTTATTGGAACAGATGTGTCTTGTAGCACCTGTGTCCATCCACCATTGCATGAGATTCTCAACAAGGTTTGATTCTAGCACCACCGCTGAGAACTCCTCAATTATGGCATCCAGAAACTTGTCTTTGACGACGTTAACCTGTGTCTTGCCCTTAGACTTGGCCTTCTCTTGTTGCTCAGTCTTGAGCTTGCGGCAGTCTTTGATCATGTGACCAGGTTTCCCACAGTGGTGACAGTTTCCTTTGAACTTCTCCGCCGCTTGGGTCTTGCCGTCTTTCTGGAACTTGCGTTTCTTGCTTGGGTTCCCTTTAGCCTCAGTCAAATTTTCCTTTGCCTCAGCTGGTTGTTTACCCCTAGGCAAGACCTTCTTATTATCTTCCTGAATTTGGAGTTTGATAATAAGTTCTTCAAAGGTCATCTCCTTTGTCTGGCTTTTTAAGTAACTCATAAACTCATTCCACGAAGGAGGTAACTATTCAATCAGTGATGCAACTAAAAACTGTTCATTTGGCTTCATATCTTCCAAATCCATGTGATGTAAAATCATTTGGAATTCCTGGACTTGGGACATCAACTGTTTTACTATCCACTATTTGAAATTTCCCAACGATGAATTTTTAGCACTGCATCTTGTGTGTTGTACTTCTTCTGCAGTTTCTCCCACAACTCTTTGACAGTGCCTACGGTGCAATACACCGTGTAGAGAGGGTCTGACAAGCAGTTCAATTGATAGTTCTTACACATGAAATCAATCTAACTCCATGCATCAAGAACCATCTTCATGCCATTAATGATATGGATACCTAGGCCTCCTTCATCCGTTTCAGTAGGCGAAGGGTCCATTTCATCTCCAGCTTGTGGAGGATCTTCTGTTAGAAAATGAGCCATTCCCATAACAGTCAGTTAGAATAACATCTTTTGTTGCCATCTCTTGAAGTGGGAGCCCATGAACTTTTCAGGGCGTTCATGGTGGAATCCAGCTGGTGGAGGAACGACAACGTTCCCTTGAGCAGCAGTAAATGTGTTGGATGAGCCTTGAGCAACCGGAAAGGCATTAGGTGTGCCTTGAGCAGTGGGGGAGGCAGAGGGATTGCCTTGAGTAGCAACAACAATGAATCAGGCACAATTTGTTCTTTTCCAGTCATCTTTCTAAGTACTTACATCAAATCTTGTCTTAAAATTGTGGGATACAATTGTTATAGGGAATGGAAAGTAAGTAACTATTAAAATGGTAAGAAATGATAAACTAAATATTACAATAAACTGAAAATCAATAACTTAACAAAATGTTTGTGTGATTTGCTGAGTCGAGTGATGACACTCTGTCTTTAAGACAAGATTGCCCCGTATATCTCTTTGTACGTTGTCGGGCAATAGTCTGCCAAGATACAATAACAACTTAACAATTGAGCAAATGAAACTCAAGTGTTACTCTTGAAGAACTTTGAGTATAGTGACTTTGCTAGAGAGGAAGAAGATGAATTCAGAAAAATCTTGAGTATTTTCTAAGTGTTGTGTAGTGTTCTTCAATTGAGCCAAAGGCCTCAATTTATAGTGTAAGGAGAAGACCCCTTAACTAGCCAACTAATGGCCTTCAATAGCCATGTAATGACACTTAATTGAGAGGTTACATTCAGCTAAATAATGATTGAATTCATGTGCCAAGTAATGGAGAATCAATGCTCCAAAACTAGCCCAAAGGTCAGAACTTTCCAACTTCCCGTCGCAGCATATTTCCTCTTCTTCCCGGTATTCTCGGATGAGGTGGTTTCGTCCATGGCGAATCACGATGAAATTCCCCAACTGGGTTTTCTCAGTAAGCCTTTGCTTCTTCAGCTGCTTCTGCAATTTAATATCATTGCATAAGGCTAAGCATTCTTCCATGCACTTGCCTATAAGCTGGCCGTATGAGAACATATCCCAATAAATGAAATTGGCTCGACTCTCTGTCTTGGTTACGATTTCGGTATACCTCCCTCTCCCTTTTATTTTCTATTTTTAATATTCATATGTTATGCTAATAGCCTATACTGTCTAAGAATGCTCTGGGAATATGAATTGAATAAGTAAGGTTTCAGATTCAAGTTCTAAAGCAGTGCATCTCACTGTGAGTTATCTTAATACTTGGGTAGGCTATCCTTAAAGATGACCGTACGCTTTGCTCGTACCAGCCGCTAGCCGAGGATAGGCGTTTAGGCATTTCTTGAGCTAAAGTACAGGTCTGGTGGATAGCTAATGTACTTGTAGTGGCACGGTAAATCTTATGTGAACAAGATCTTGCTTAATGCTTGAATTCTGGAGTCAAATTCCTTACTTGTTTCTTATTTCATAATAAGATCCTTACAGTCCTACGTATCAGGGGCATTCCTTGATTCCATGATTGTTCCCCCGTGGATATCTGAAATATCTAACTTATGCACTAAGAAGCGATAAGCACTACTGTTATTTGCATATCCGATGAATATGCAATCTACAGTCTTAGGCCCAATCTTGACATGTTTTGGCTTGGGTACTTCAACCTTTGCCAAACAACCCCACACCTTTAAATATTTATAGGTGGGTTTTTTTCCCTTCCATGATTCATATGGAATTTTTTCCTTACCCTTATGTGGGACTATGTTAAGAATCGTATTAGCAGTAAGGACAGCTTCTCCCCACATGTTTTGTGGAAGACTGGAATTGATGAGCAAGTCATTCATCATTTCCTTCAATGTGTGGTTCTTACATTTTGCCACACCATTCGACTGAGGTGAGTATGGAGCTGTCGTTTGATGAACAATGCCTGATTCGACACAATATTCCTCAAATGGCGCTACATATTCTCCCACTCTATCGCTACGAATGGATTTAATCTGCATGCTTAGTTGGTTCTCAACTTTTTGCTTTGTACCGCCGGAACACTTCAAAAGCTTCATCATTACTTTTCAACAAGTAAAGGTAACAATATATTGTGCTATCATCAATGAATGTCACAAAGTACTTGTTCCCCCCTCTAGTTTGTGCAAACTTTAAATCACATATATCTGTGTGAATGAGTTCTAGAGGAGTGGTATTCCTTTCGACGGATCGAAAAGGAAGCTTTGTGAGTTTGCCTCTACGCACACCTCACACTTATGTTGAGGGTTTACGTCAATAGACGACAACAACTCTAACTTTACCAACCTTTGGATGGACTTGTAGTTGACAAGTCCTAATCTATAATGACATAAATTAGAGGACTCAAGCAAGTAAGAAGAAGCTTCAATATTATTGCTTGTACGTAATACAAATATGGCGTTAACTTTGAAGAGGCCTTCATAAATGAATTCTTTTCCCATAAACGTTCTATTCTTAGTGATTACAAATGTTTTGGACTCAAACAGTAGCCTAAAACCAGCATTAAAAAATAAATGACCTGAAATTAAATTTCTTCTAATCTCAGGAACATGCATCACCTCCTTCAGAGTGAGCTCTTTTCCAGAAGTCATCTTCAGGACTACATTTCCTACCCCCAGCACGTTAGAGGAAGCGTTGTTACCCATGAACAACTTCTTGTTTGTAACCGGTGTATAAGTGGAGAATGCATCTTTATTGGAACAAATGTGACTTGTAGCACCTGTGTCCATCCACCATTGCATGAGATTCTCAACAAGGTGTGATTCTAGCACCACCGCTGAGAACTCCTCAATTATGTCATCCAGAAACTCGTCTTCGACGGCGTTAACCTGTGTCTTGCCCTTAGACTTGGCCTTCTCTTGTTGCTCAGTCTTGAGCTTGCGGCAGTCTTTGATCATGTGACCAGGTTTCCCACAGTGGTGACAGTTTCCTTTGAACTTCTCCGCCGCTTGGGTCTTGCCGTCTTTCTGGAACTTGCGTTTCTTGCTTGGGTTCCCTTTAGCCTCAGTCAAATTTTCCTTTGCCTCAGCTGGTTGTTTACCCCTAGGCAAGACCTTCTTATTATCTTCCTGAATTTGGAGTTTGATAATAAGTTCTTCAAAGGTCATCTCCTTTGTCTGGCTTTTTAAGTAACTCATAAACTCATTCCACGAAGGAGGTAACTATTCAATCAGTGATGCAACTAAAAACTGTTCATTTGGCTTCATATCTTCCAAATCCATGTGATGTAAAATCATTTGGAATTCCTGGACTTGGGACATCACTGTTTTACTATCCACTATTTGAAATTTCCCAACGATGAATTTTTTAGCACCTGCATCTTGTGTGTTGTACTTCTTCTGCAGTTTCTCCCACAACTCTTTGACAGTGCCTACGGTGCAATACACCGTGTAGAGAGGGTCTGACAAGCAGTTCAATTGATAGTTCTTACACATGAAATCAATCTAACTCCATGCATCAAGAACCATCTTCATGCCATTAATGATATGGATACCTAGGCCTCCTTCATCCGTTTCAGTAGGCGAAGGGTCCATTTCATCTCCAGCTTGTGGAGGATCTTCTGTTAGAAAATGAGCCATTCCCATAACAGTCAGTTAGAATAACATCTTTTGTTGCCATCTCTTGAAGTGGGAGCCCATGAACTTTTCAGGGCGTTCATGGTGGAATCCAGCTGGTGGAGGAACGACAACGTTCCCTTGAGCAGCAGTAAATGTGTTGGATGAGCCTTGAGCAACCGGAAAGGCATTAGGTGTGCCTTGAGCAGTGGGGGAGGCAGAGGGATTGCCTTGAGTAGCAACAACAGCAGAATCAGGCACAATTTGTTCTTTTCCAGTCATCTTTCTAAGTACTTACATCAAATCTTGTCTTAAAATTGTGGGATACAATTGTTATAGGGAATGGAAAGTAAGTAACTATTAAAATGGTAAGAAATGATAAACTAAATATTACAATAAACTGAAAATCAATAACTTAACAAAATGTTTGTGTGATTTGCTGAGTCGAGTGATGACACTCTGTCTTTAAGACAAGATTGCCCCGTATATCTCTTTGTACGTTGTCGGGCAATAGTCTGCCAAGATACAATAACAACTTAACAATTGAGCAAATGAAACTCAAGTGTTACTCTTGAAGAACTTTGAGTATAGTGACTTTGCTAGAGAGGAAGAAGATGAATTCAGAAAAATCTTGAGTATTTTCTAAGTGTTGTGTAGTGTTCTTCAATTGAGCCAAAGGCCTCAATTTATAGTGTAAGGAGAAGACCCCTTAACTAGCCAACTAATGGCCTTCAATAGCCATGTAATGACACTTAATTGAGAGGTTACATTCAGCTAAATAATGATTGAATTCATGTGCCAAGTAATGGAGAATCAATGCTCCAAAACTAGCCCAAAGGTCAGAACTTTCCAACTTCCCGTCGCAGCATATTTCCTCTTCTTCCCGGTATTCTCGGATGAGGTGGTTTCGTCCATGGCGAACTGCTGACAGAATTCCCCCAACTGGGTTTTCTCAGTAAGCCTTTGCTTCTTCAGCTGCTTCTGCAATTTAATATCATTGCATAAGGCTAAGCATTCTTCCATGCACTTGCCTATAAGCTGGCCGTATGAGAACATATCCCAATAAATGAAATTGGCTCGACTCTCTGTCTTGGTTACGATTTCGGTATACCTCCCTCTCCCTTTTATTTTCTATTTTTAATATTCATATGTTATGCTAATAGCCTATCTTTGTCTAAGAATGCTCTGGGAATATGAATTGAATAAGTAAGGTTTGATTCAAGTTCTAAAGCAAAGGCATCTCACCGTGAGTTATCTTAATACTTGGGTAGGCTATCCTTAAAGATGACCGTGACTTTGCTCGTACCAGCCGCTAGCGAGGATAGGCGTTTAGGCATTTCTTGAGCTAAAGTACAGTGCGGTGGATAGCTAATGTACTTGTATTGAGTGGTAAATCTTATGTGAACGATCTTGCTTAATGCTTGAATTCGAGTCAAATTCCTTACTTGTTTCTTATTTCATAATAAGATCCTTACAGTCCTACGTATCAGGGGCATTCCTTGATTCCATGATTGTTCCCCCGTGGATATCTGAAATATCTAACTTATGCACTAAGAAGCGATAAGCACTACTGTTATTTGCATATCCGATGAATATGCAATCTACAGTCTTAGGCCCAATCTTGACATGTTTTGGCTTGGGTACTTCAACCTTTGCCAAACAACCCCACACCTTTAAATATTTATAGGTGGGTTTTTTTCCGTTCCATGATTCATATGGAATTTTTTCCTTACCCTTATGTGGGACTATGTTAAGAATCGTATTAGCAGTAAGGACAGCTTCTCCCCACATGTTTTGTGGAAGACTGGAATTGATGAGCAAGTCATTCATCATTTCCTTCAATGTGTGGTTCTTACATTTTGCCACACCATTCGGTGAGGTGAGTATGGAGCTGTCGTTTGATGAACAATGCCTGATTCGACACAATATTCCTCAAATGGCGCTACATATTCTCCCACTCTATCGCTACGAATGGATTTAATCTGCATGCTTAGTTGGTTCTCAACTTTTGCTTTGTAACGTCGGAACACTTCAAAAGCTTCATCATTACTTTTCAACAAGTAAAGGTAACAATATATTGTGCTATCATCAATGAATGTCACAAAGTACTTGTTCCCCCCTCTAGTTTGTGCAAACTTTAAATCACATATATCTGTGTGAATGAGTTCTAGAGGAGTGGTATTCCTTTCGACGGATCGAAGGAAGCTTTGTGAGTTTGCCTCTACGCACACCTCACACTTATGTTGAGGGTTTACGTCAATAGACGACAACAACTCTAACTTTACCAACCTTTGGATGGACTTGTAGTTGACAAGTCCTAATCTATAATGACATAAATTAGAGGACTCAAGCAAGTAAGAAGAAGCTTCAATATTATTGCTTGTACGTAATACAAATATGGCGTTAACTTTGAAGAGGCCTTCATAAATGAATTCTTTTCCCATAAACGTTCTATTCTTAGTGATTACAAATGTTTTGGACTCAAACAGTAGCCTAAAACCAGCATTAAAAAATAAATGACCTGAAATTAAATTTCTTCTAATCTCAGGAACATGCATCACCTCCTTCAGAGTGAGCTCTTTTCCAGAAGTCATCTTCAGGACTACATTTCCTACCCCCAGCACGTTAGAGGAAGCGTTGTTACCCATGAACAACTTCTTGTTTGTAACCGGTGTATAAGTGGAGAATGCATCTTTATTGGAACAAATGTGTCTTGTAGCACCTGTGTCCATCCACCATTGCATGAGATTCTCAACAAGGTTTGATTCTAGCACCACCGTGAGAACTCCTCAATTATGTCATCCGAAACTTGTCTTTGGCAGCGTTAACCTGTGTCTTGCCCTTAGACTTGGCCTTCTCTTGTTGCTCAGTCTTGAGCTTGCGGCGATCTTTGATCATGTGACCAGGTTTCCCACGGTGGTAGTGATTTCCTTTGAACTTCTCCGCCGCTTGGGTCTTGCCGTCTTTACGGAACTTGCGTTTCTTGCTTGGGTTCCCTTTAGCCTCAGTCAAATTTTCCTTTGCCTCAGCTGGTTGTTTACCCCTAGGCAAGACCTTCTTATTATCTTCCTGAATTTGGAGTTTGATAATAAGTTCTTCAAAGGTCATCTCCTTTGTCTGGCTTTTTAAGTAACTCATAAACTCATTCCACGAAGGAGGTAACTATTCAATCAGTGATGCAACTAAAAACTGTTCATTTGGCTTCATATCTTCCAAATCCATGTGATGTAAAATCATTTGGAATTCCTGGACTTGGGACATCAACTGTTTTACTATCCACTATTTGAAATTTCCCAACGATGAATTTTTAGCACTGCATCTTGTGTGTTGTACTTCTTCTGCAGTTTCTCCCACAACTCTTTGGCGATTGCCTACGGTGCAATACACCGTGTAGAGAGATCGACAAGCAGTTCAATTGATAGTTCTTACACATGAAATCAATCTAACTCCATGCATCAAGAACCATCTTCATGACATTAATGATATGGATACCTAGGCCTCCTTCATCCGTTTCAGTAGGCGAAGGGTCCATTTCATCTCCAGCTTGTGGAGGATCTTACATTAGAAAATGAGCCATTCCCATATGATCGATTAGAATAACATCTTTTGTTGCCATCTCTTGAAGTGGGAGCCCATGAACTTTTCAGGGCGTTCATGGTGGAATCCAGCTGGTGGAGGAACGACAACGTTCCCTTGAGCAGCAGTAAATGTGTTGGATGAGCCTTGAGCAACCTGGAAGGCATTAGGTGTGCCTTGAGCGATGGGGAGGCGGAGGGATTGCCTTGAGTAGCAACAACAGCGAGAATCGAGCACAATTTGTTCTTTTCCAGTCATCTTTCTAAGTACTTACATCAAATCTTGTCTTAAAATTGTGGGATACAATTGTTATAGGGAATGGAAAGTAAGTAACTATTAAAATGGTAAGAAATGATAAACTAAATATTACAATAAAGCGAAAATCAATAACTTAACAAAATGTTTGTGTGATTTCTTTGAGTCGAGTGATGACACTCTGTCTTTAAGACAAGATTGCCCAGTATATCTCTTTTATGCGTTGTCGGCCACTAGACTGCCAAGATCCAATAACAAGTTAACAATTGAGCAAATGAAACTCAAGTGTTACTCTTGAAGAAGTTTGAGTATAGTGAGTTTGCTAGAGAGGAAGAAGATGAATTCAGAAAAATCTTGAGTATTTTCTAAGTGTTGTGTAGTGTTCTTCAATTGAGCCAAAGGCCTCAATTTATAGTGTAAGGAGAAGACCCCTTAACTAGCCAACTAATGGCCTTCAATAGCCATGTAATGACACTTAATTGAGAGGTTACATTCAGCTAAATAATGATTGAATTCATGTGCCAAGTAATGGAGAATCAATGCTCCAAAACTAGCCCAAAGGTCGAACTTTCCAACTTCCCGTCGCAAAGCATATTTCCTCTTCTTCCGGTATTCTCGGATGAGGTGGTTTCGCCCATGGCGAATCACGACGAATTCCCCAACTGGGTTTTCTCAAAGCCTTTGCTTCTTCACCGCTTACGCAATTTAATATCATTGCATAAGGCTAAGCATTCTTCCATGCACTTGCCTATAAAATTTGGCCAGTATGAGAACATATCCCAATAAATGAAATTGGCTCGACTCTCTGTCTTGGTTACGATTTGGTATACCTCCCTCTCCCTTTTATTTTCTATTTTTAATATTCATATGTTATGCTAATAGCCTATACCGTCTAAGAATGCTCGGGAATATGAATTGAATAAGTAAGGTTTGATTCAAGTTCTAAAGCGGTGCATCTCACCGTGAGTTATCTTAATACTTGGGTAGGCTATCCTTAAAGATGACCGTGCGCTTTGCTCGTACCCGGCCGCTAGCCGAGGATAGGCGTTTAGGCATTTCTTGAGCTAAAGTACAGTGCGGTGGATAGCTAATGTACTTGTATTGACAGGGTAAATCTTATGTGAACAGTACTGCTTAATGCTTGAATTCTGGAGTCAAATTCCTTACTTGTTTCTTATTTCATAATAAGATCCTTACAGTCCTACGTATCAGGGGCATTCCTTGATTCCATGATTGTTCCCCCGTGGATATCTGAAATATCTAACTTATGCACTAAGAAGCGATAAGCACTACTGTTATTTGCATATCCGATGAATATGCAATCTACAGTCTTAGGCCCAATCTTGACATGTTTTGGCTTGGGTACTTCAACCTTTGCCAAACAACCCCACACCTTTAAATATTTATAGGTGGGTTTTTTTCCCTTCCATGATTCATATGGAATTTTTTCCTTACCCTTATGTGGGACTATGTTAAGAATCGTATTAGCAGTAAGGACAGCTTCTCCCCACATGTTTTGTGGAAGACTGGAATTGATGAGCAAGTCATTCATCATTTCCTTCAATGTGTGGTTCTTACATTTTGCCACACCATTCGACTGAGGTGAGTATGGAGCTGTCGTTTGATGAACAATGCCTGATTCGACACAATATTCCTCAAATGGCGCTACATATTCTCCCCCTCTATCGCTACGAATGGATTTAATATGCATGCTTAGTTGGTTCTCAACTTCTGCTTTGTAACGTCGGAACACTTCAAAAGCTTCATCATTACTTTTCAACAAGTAAAGGTAACAATATATTGTGCTATCATCAATGAATGTCACAAAGTACTTGTTCCCCCCTCTAGTTTGTGCAAACTTTAAATCACATATATCTGTGTGAATGAGTTCTAGAGGAGTGGTATTCCTTTCGACGGATCGAAAAGGAAGCTTTGTGAGTTTGCCTCTACGCACACCTCACACTTATGTTGAGGGTTTACGTCAATAGACGACAACAACTCTAACTTTACCAACCTTTGGATGGACTTGTAGTTGACAAGTCCTAATCTATAATGACATAAATTAGAGGACTCAAGCAAGTAAGAAGAAGCTTCAATATTATTGCTTGTACGTAATACAGATATGGCGTTAACTTTGAAGAGGCCTTCATAAACGAATTCTTTTCCCATAAACGTTCTATTCTTAGTGATTACAAATGTTTTGGACTCAAACAGTAGCCTAAAACCAGCATTAAAAATAAATGACCTGAAATTAAATTTCTTCTAATCTCAGGAACATGCATCACCTCCTTCAGAGTGAGCTCTTTTCCAGAAGTCATCTTCAGGACTACATTTCCTACCCCCAGCACGTTAGAGGAAGCGTTGTTACCCATGAACAACTTCTTGTTTGTAACCGGTGTATAAGTGGAGAATGCATCTTTATTGGAACAGATGTGTCTTGTAGCACCTGTGTCCATCCACCATTGCATGAGATTCTCAACAAGGTTTGATTCTAGCACCACCGCTGAGAACTCCTCAATTATGTCATCCAGAAACTTGTCTTTGACGACGTTAACCTGTGTCTTGCCCTTAGACTTGGCCTTCTCTTGTTGCTCAGTCTTGAGCTTGCGGCAGTCTTTGATCATGTGACCAGGTTTCCCACAGTGGTGTGATTTCCTTTGACCTTCTCCGCCGCTTGGGTCTTGCCGTCTTTCTGGAACTTGCGTTTCTTGCTTGGGTTCCCTTTAGCCTCAGTCAAATTTTCCTTTGCCTCAGCTGGTTGTTTACCCCTAGGCAAGACCTTCTTATTATCTTCCTGAATTTGGAGTTTGATAATAAGTTCTTCAAAGGTCATCTCCTTTGTCTGGCTTTTTAAGTAACTCATAAACTCATTCCACGAAGGAGGTAACTATTCAATCAGTGATGCAACTAAAAACTGTTCATTTGGCTTCATATCTTCCAAATCCATGTGATGTAAAATCATTTGGAATTCCTGGACTTGGGACATCACTGTTTTACTATCCACTATTTGAAATTTCCCAACGATGAATTTTTAGCACTGCGTCTTGTGTGTTGTACTTAACCTGCGGTTTCTCCCACAACTCTTTGGCGGATTGCCTACGATTGCAATACACCGTGTAGAGAGGGTCTGACAAGCAGTTCAATTGATAGTTCTTACACATGAAATCAATCTAACTCCATGCATCAAGAACCATCTTCATGCCATTAATGATATGGATACCTAGGCCTCCTTCATCCGTTTCAGTAGGCGAAGGGTCCATTTCATCTCCAGCTTGTGGAGGATCTTCTGTTAGAAAATGAGCCATTCCCATAACAGTCAGTTAGAATAACATCTTTTGTTGCCATCTCTTGAAGTGGGAGCCCATGAACTTTTCAGGGCGTTCATGGTGGAATCCAGCTGGTGGAGGAACGACAACGTTCCCTTGAGCGGCGATAAATGTGTTGGATGAGCCTTGAGCAACCGGAAGGCATTAGGTGTGCCTTGAGCGATGGGGAGGCGGAGGGATTGCCTTGAGTAGCAACAACAATGAGAATCAGGCACAATTTGTTCTTTTCCAGTCATCTTTCTAAGTACTTACATCAAATCTTGTCTTAAAATTGTGGGATACAATTGTTATAGGGAATGGAAAGTAAGTAACTATTAAAATGGTAAGAAATGATAAACTAAATATTACAATAAACTGAAAATCAATAACTTAACAAAATGTTTGTGTGATTTGCTGAGTCGAGTGATGACACTCTGTCTTTAAGACAAGATTGCCCCGTATATCTCTTTGTACGTTGTCGGGCAATAGTCCGCCAAGATACAATAACAACTTAACAATTGAGCAAATGAAACTCAAGTGTTACTCTTGAAGAACTTTGAGTATAGTGACTTTGCTAGAGAGGAAGAAGATGAATTCAGAAAAATCTTGAGTATTTTCTAAGTGTTGTGTAGTGTTCTTCAATTGAGCCAAAGGCCTCAATTTATAGTGTAAGGAGAAGACCCCTTAACTAGCCAACTAATGGCCTTCAATAGCCATGTAATGACACTTAATTGAGAGGTTACATTCAGCTAAATAATGATTGAATTCATGTGCCAAGTAATGGAGAATCAATGCTCCAAAACTAGCCCAAAGGTCAGAACTTTCCAACTTCCCGTCGCAGCATATTTCCTCTTCTTCCCGGTATTCTCGGATGAGGTGGTTTCGTCCATGGCGAACTGCTGACAGAATTCCCCCAACTGGGTTTTCTCAGTAAGCCTTTGCTTCTTCAGCTGCTTCTGCAATTTAATATCATTGCATAAGGCTAAGCATTCTTCCATGCACTTGCCTATAAGCTGGCCGTATGAGAACATATCCCAATAAATGAAATTGGCTCGACTCTCTGTCTTGGTTACGATTTCGGTATACCTCCCTCTCCCTTTTATTTTCTATTTTTAATATTCATATGTTATGCTAATAGCCTATACTGTCTAAGAATGCTCTGGGAATATGAATTGAATAAGTAAGGTTTCAGATTCAAGTTCTAAAGCAGTGCATCTCACTGTGAGTTATCTTAATACTTGGGTAGGCTATCCTTAAAGATGACCGTACGCTTTGCTCGTACCAGCCGCTAGCCGAGGATAGGCGTTTAGGCATTTCTTGAGCTAAAGTACAGGTCTGGTGGATAGCTAATGTACTTGTATTGACAGGGTAAATCTTATGTGAACAGTACTGCTTAATGCTTGAATTCTGGAGTCAAATTCCTTACTTGTTTCTTATTTCATAATAAGATCCTTACAGTCCTACGTATCAGGGGCATTCCTTGATTCCATGATTGTTCCCCCGTGGATATCTGAAATATCTAACTTATGCACTAAGAAGCGATAAGCACTACTGTTATTTGCATATCCGATGAATATGCAATCTACAGTCTTAGGCCCAATCTTGACATGTTTTGGCTTGGGTACTTCAACCTTTGCCAAACAACCCCACACCTTTAAATATTTATAGGTGGGTTTTTTTCCCTTCCATGATTCATATGGAATTTTTTCCTTACCCTTATGTGGGACTATGTTAAGAATCGTATTAGCAGTAAGGACAGCTTCTCCCCACATGTTTTGTGGAAGACTGGAATTGATGAGCAAGTCATTCATCATTTCCTTCAATGTGTGGTTCTTACATTTTGCCACACCATTCGACTGAGGTGAGTATGGAGTGTCGTTTGATGAACAATGCCTGATTCGACACAATATTCCTCAAATGGCGCTACATATTCTCCCACTCTATCGCTACGAATGGATTTAATCTGCATGCTTAGTTGGTTCTCAACTTTTTGCTTTGTAACGTCGGAACACTTCAAAAGCTTCATCATTACTTTTCAACAAGTAAAGGTAACAATATATTGTGCTATCATCAATGAATGTCACAAAGTACTTGTTCCCCCCTCTAGTTTGTGCAAACTTTAAATCACATATATCTGTGTGAATGAGTTCTAGAGGAGTGGTATTCCTTTCGACGGATCGAAAAGGAAGCTTTGTGAGTTTGCCTCTACGCACACCTCACACTTATGTTGAGGGTTTACGTCAATAGACGACAACAACTCTAACTTTACCAACCTTTGGATGGACTTGTAGTTGACAAGTCCTAATCTATAATGACATAAATTAGAGGACTCAAGCAAGTAAGAAGAAGCTTCAATATTATTGCTTGTACGTAATACAGATATGGCGTTAACTTTGAAGAGGCCTTCATAAACGAATTCTTTTCCCATAAACGTTCTATTCTTAGTGATTACAAATGTTTTGGACTCAAACAGTAGCCTAAAACCAGCATTAAAAAATAAATGACCTGAAATTAAATTTCTTCTAATCTCAGGAACATGCATCACCTCCTTCAGAGTGAGCTCTTTTCCAGAAGTCATCTTCAGGACTACATTTCCTACCCCCAGCACGTTAGAGGAAGCGTTGTTACCCATGAACAACTTCTTGTTTGTAACCGGTGTATAAGTGGAGAATGCATCTTTATTGGAACAGATGTGTCTTGTAGCACCTGTGTCCATCCACCATTGCATGAGATTCTCAACAAGGTTTGATTCTAGCACCACCGCTGAGAACTCCTCAATTATGTCATCCAGAAACTTGTCTTTGACGACGTTAACCTGTGTCTTGCCCTTAGACTTGGCCTTCTCTTGTTGCTCAGTCTTGAGCTTGCGGCAGTCTTTGATCATGTGACCAGGTTTCCCACAGTGGTGACAGTTTCCTTTGAACTTCTCCGCCGCTTGGGTCTTGCCGTCTTTCTGGAACTTGCGTTTCTTGCTTGGGTTCCCTTTAGCCTCAGTCAAATTTTCCTTTGCCTCAGCTGGTTGTTTACCCCTAGGCAAGACCTTCTTATTATCTTCCTGAATTTGGAGTTTGATAATAAGTTCTTCAAAGGTCATCTCCTTTGTCTGGCTTTTTAAGTAACTCATAAACTCATTCCACGAAGGAGGTAACTATTCAATCAGTGATGCAACTAAAAACTGTTCATTTGGCTTCATATCTTCCAAATCCATGTGATGTAAAATCATTTGGAATTCCTGGACTTGGGACATCACTGTTTTACTATCCACTATTTGAAATTTCCCAACGATGAATTTTTTAGCACCTGCATCTTGTGTGTTGTACTTCTTCTGCAGTTTCTCCCACAACTCTTTGACAGTGCCTACGGTGCAATACACCGTGTAGAGAGGGTCTGACAAGCAGTTCAATTGATAGTTCTTACACATGAAATCAATCTAACTCCATGCATCAAGAACCATCTTCATGCCATTAATGATATGGATACCTAGGCCTCCTTCATCCGTTTCAGTAGGCGAAGGGTCCATTTCATCTCCAGCTTGTGGAGGATCTTCTGTTAGAAAATGAGCCATTCCCATAACAGTCAGTTAGAATAACATCTTTTGTTGCCATCTCTTGAAGTGGGAGCCCATGAACTTTTCAGGGCGTTCATGGTGGAATCCAGCTGGTGGAGGAACGACAACGTTCCCTTGAGCAGCAGTAAAGGTGTTGGATGAGCCTTGAGCAACCGGAAAGGCATTAGGTGTGCCTTGAGCAGTGGGGGAGGCAGAGGGATTGCCTTGAGTAGCAACAACAACAGAATCAGAAGCAATTTATTCTTTTCCAGTCATCTTTCTAAGTACTTACAACAAATCTTGTCTTAAAATTGTGGGAAACAATTATTATAGGGAACGGGAAGTAAGTAACTATTACAACGGTAAGAAAGGATAAACTAAATATTACAATAAACTGAAAATCAAGAACTTAACAAATTGTTTGTGTGATTTGCTGAGTCGAGTGATGACACTGTCTTTAAGACAAGATTGCCCGTATATCTCTTTGTACGTTGTCGGGCAATAGTCTGCCAAGATACAATAGCAACTTAACAATTGAGCAAATGAAACTCAAGTGTTACTCTTGAAGAACTTTGAGTATAGTAACTTTGCTAGAGAGGAAGAAGATGAATTCAGAAAATTCTGGAGTATTTTCTAAGTGTTGTGTAGTGTTCTTCAATTGAGCCAAAGGCCTCAATTTATAGTGTAAGGAGAAGACCCCTTAACTAGCCAACTAATGGCCTTCAATAGCCATGTAATGACACTTAATTGAGAGGTTACATTCAGCCAAATAATGGTTGAATTCATGTGCCAAGTAATTGAGAATCAATGCTCCAAAACCAGCCCAAAGGTCAGAACTTTTCAACTTCCCATCGCAGCATTCTGCCTCTGAAGCGCCGCGGCTCTGTGAATTAGCGCCATGGAGCCGCGGCTCCAGTGACTGGCCACCCATTTAGCATTGTGGCGCTGTATGAGAGGCGACGCGGCGCTCCGGCGCCTTGGCTCTGACGGGGTTGCGTCGCGACCTTTCGCGGCTCCGCAGCGATTTCCGATTCGTTTCATCCTACACTTCGTACATTTCTTCCTTCTTTTACCAAATTGGAATTAATTGTCATTTGGCCAATAACCATCCATAATTCTATGTCTCAAACGTATTACATACGTACCAATATCTCTTTCACTAATGAAATTTGCGATACTTGGCACTACGTGTGCACATCTGTGGAAACAACGTTTCCGACGTGCGGGGCCCCAATTGTTTGAGTCTTAAATAATAGGATATACTTAATTCCACATTAGTAAATTTTCAACAGTATTAAACTCATTGTAATTCAAAAAGTATGGATTTACACCTGCTATATATTGTAAGTTTAGTGAACTTCTATATACGTGCATATTTAGTTTCGCATCAAAAGTGTTGTGGGTTTAGATGACTTTGGTGTCGAAGTGCTGTTAATGCATTGTAAATTGGATATCTACATAGATGCAGGACATGTGTTTGCACGTATAGATATTTAGCACTTAAATTATAGTTAATTAACATGTATTCTCACATTATTAAATCACTTAAATATAATAAATTTACATAATTTGATATCAACGTGGGTATAAGTATTTGCCGCCTTTCAACATAGTGATTTTCAACTCAAAATGGAACCTATATAGAGGAGAAAATTAATTTTCTTTAAAATCAATGGCTAGTACTTAACAATTGACCACAAGAATGAATGATTGGGTTTCTATAAACCTATTTTTGTCCAATTAGAATACGAATAATCCTTTATTATATTTACAAGAAATAAATACAAGCAAGTAGTTATACTTTCTTAAAGGGATAATTTACACAAATGACTATATTTTAGGATTTATTAACGTGATATAGCTACAAGTTTTAAAATTACCATTCATAGCTAGTTTATGGCAATTCGCATGTATTTGAGTGTATTTAAATACATTTTCAGTTGTATCCAACCTTATCTGATGTCGCGTGTATTTAACTGTAATCGAGGAAAACTCTGCTTCGCCTGCTCCCTCCCAGTGTCCACTAGCGCTCCTGTCCAGAGCGAAGAGAGGGCGAAAAAGCGCCGCCGAAGCATCATAAGCAGACTTCTATTGCTTCTAAGCCATCTCTGACGATTAATAAACAATCTGAAGTGTTTTTCTTGCATATTCTTGATAAACCAGCGTTTATATATAGATGTAGGAGGATCTATTTGGGAAGTAAGAAGCCCCTCGGCTTTTTTCCTAAATTCCCGAGAAAATGAAATGAAATTCTTTTCGTAAGGCAAGAAAGTCGCCTGAGGAAAGTAGAAGTCTATGCACACTAACCGAGCCCCTACTGAAGATAGGTCGCCAAACTACGACCGAGAGTTTTGCCTTTTGAAGCGCCAGTTTGAATACATGCAATCTTAATTTCATTGAATGCATGTGTATTCAAAATGATTCTATTCCAATGCATTTAAATACGCGAATGAGCTGTGTAATTTAGTGTATTTATATATTGATATATCTTTTTATTTTGGTTGTATTTGAATGTATTTGAGCTCCGATCAAGCAAGGTCGTCGATGGACGTCGCAACATTGAATGTATTTACACTCAAAAAATGACGAAACTGAAGAGTGAAGTCAAAATCCGATCAAATATCCGACGAATACAAAATAAAACTGGAAGAATACAATTAAAATCGATCGAACCTCCAGTAAAATACATACCACTATAGTTACACTAAAATTGAGAAATACATTCAAATCCTATTAAAAATATATTGTTTTTACTAAAAAACAATTAAGATATATTATATTCATATTATATGCAATAACTCCATTGGAGATCATACAAATGCGACCTTGTTGAATAATATATTCACGCTATATTTACAGTAAGAAAATGAAGAATACACTCAAAAGTACATTGTATTTCATACAGATCTTCAAAAAAATGCATAACAGAGATTGATGGAGGCACAGGCTGTGACGGTGATTAGTTGTACATTGTGTGCAAAGTTCTTGTCAGAGGTCATTAGAGCAGATCTGGAATCGTGAGTGAATTGGAGAAGAAGAGGACACTTTTATTTTTGAATGAAATACGATTTGAATTTCTTTGGGCTTTTCCTTTTTGTCTTCTTTAACGCACTAATACCAAGAAAAGGTGATCCCCAATAGCATCATTGTAAGAATAATTATGGGGCAATCCCATAATTATCTCCAATCACTACTAATTAAGAAGATTGTAATATTGTAATTAGGAGTGTAAATCAATTTGTCATCAATTAGTTAGGATGATTAGCATTTTATATTTTAGGTAAACTTAGATTAGTGCTACACTGTAATATTGTATATATTTGCTATCATTTGAATGAAATACTCAAGGAATTAATCTTCCTACATGGTATCAAGAGTCAAAGATCTTTTGCCCTAATACATCTCTCTTTCTAACTGAATTTTTTCCTCTTCTTTCTCCTAAACCCTAAATATTTCGACAACCTCTCCTAAAAACCCTAAACCACTTCTCATAAACCCTAGCCGACAATCCCCCTCTTCCTCGGCTTACACTTATCCGAACCCTAAGGATTTTTTACTTCCTAAAGCATCAACCTATACTTCTTTTCTTCTCTAGGTTTTGATTTGTTGTGGAACCTATGGCCGAAAAACAAATTTTTCATCCCGCTCTTGCCGTCAATAACGCCAAGAATTTTATCTCTATAACACTTGAAATGGAGAAAGGGCAATATACTTCTTGGCAGAATTGTTCAAAATCCATTGTTGTACCTATGAGGTAATCGATCACATCATACCTTCCGAGTCATCCTCAGACGCCGGTTTGGTGAACAAAAAGCTATGGTCCCGATTGGATGCTATTGTCCTTCAATGGATTTATGGAATTATATACAATGACCTTTTACATACCATTTTGGATCCGAATTCTACGGCTCAACAGGTGTGGGAACGTCTACAAAATATATTTTAGGATAACAAACTTTTTACATCAATTTATCTTGAACACCAGATTACGAATGTTAAACTGGATGATTTTTCCAATATCTCTTCTTATTGTGAGGAATTGAAGATGCTTGCGGACCAATTATTCAATGTTGGTTCACCCGTGACAAATCACAGGTTGGTCATTCAGTTGATTGTAGGATTGAATTAACAGTATGATGGGGTTGCTACGTTCATTCAGTAAAGTAATCCATTGCCTCCTTTCTATGAGGCCCGTTCGAGGTGAATTCTCGAGGAAACACGGAAGGCAAAACATGCATCTTCTTGAGCATCCACCGCCGGCACTGCTCTCGTCTCCACCAACTCATTTTCCATGGATTCGGAGCCCTAAAATTCTGGTTCAGAGGCAATAATAATAGTCAAAATAATGGCAAAAACGGGGTTCAAACCGTAACAATAACAAAGGAAAAATAATGGTGTAAAAGGACGAGGCCGTGGCGGCGGCAGCGGGCAGTCCGGGTAGTGGCATCCAGGCAGTGGAGGTAATCAGTGGGGGCAGTACCCACCGTGGGCTGCCCCGCCATGCCCATACCCAACTTCTTCGTTGGCCAGGCCTCCACCTTCAACTCGCCAACCCGACACTCTAGGGTCTCGTCCCCAATATGCATTTGCGGCTCAAGCACCATCTTCGGTAGGCTATGCGCCCACTGATATCGAACATGCCATGAACAACATGAATCTAAGTGTTTCAGATAAATCATGGTACATGGATACAGGGGCTACGTCACACATGACGACATCTCAAGGTAATCTCTCATCTTATTTCAATATGAGCAATAATAAAAATATTATTGTCGGCAGTGGTCAGGAAATTCTAATTCGTGGTATTGGTCAGGTAACACTACCCTCTCCACACCCTTCATTATACTTGAAAAACGTCCTACATGCTCTAAAGTTAATTAAGAACTTGATATATGTTAGACGTTTTACAATTGACAACAATGTTTCTGTGAATTTTGATCTGTTTGGCTTTTCTGTGAAGGATTTTCAGACGGGATGCCACTCATGAGATGTAATAGCACGGGGGACCTGTATCCCATCACCTCTGTTTCCAACAACCGCATAATCAAACCATCCACTTTTGTTGCCATGTCTCCTATTGATTGGCATAATCGGTTGGGCCACCCAGGAGCACCATTTTTTAATTCTCTTAGAAAGAATAATTTGTTTTCTTATAACCGAACTTTGGACTCTTCTGTTTGCCAATCTTGTGTGGTTGGTAAACATGTTAAGCTCTCTTTTGCGTCCTCTACTTCTCATACTTTTATGTCATTTGACATTTTGCATTGTGATTTGTGGACATCACATGTTTTGAGTACTGCAGGTCATAAGTACTATCTGCTAATTCTAGATGATTATTCGAATTTTTTGTGGACTTTTCCCTTAGGACATAAATCACAAACCTACACCATTTTTAAACAATTTAGTGTTTTTATCAAAATTCAATTTGACAAATCCATTAAATATTTTCAGTGTGACAATGGGGGGGGGGGATTCATAAATAACCAATTCAAAGATTTTTGTCACCAAAATGGAATGTCTTTGCGTGTTTCGTGTCCACTTACATCACCACAAAATGGGAAAGCCAGAAGAAAAATTCGAACAATTAATAATATGATTCGCACCATCCTTGTGCATTCTTTCACACCACCGAATTTTTGGCACCATGCACTTCAAATGACAACGTATCTTTTAAATATTTTTCCTAGTAAACTGCTTTCCAATGTGTTTCCTACACAAATATTGTATCATCGTCTTCCATCTTTTACACATTTGCGGGTGTTTGGGTGTGTGTGTTATCATTTATTTCCTTCTACTTCCATTAATAAGTTTCAGGCTAGGTCAACTCCTTGTATGTTTTTGGGATACCCATTAAATTATAGGGGATATATATGTTATTATATGGTGATAGGGAAAATTATTATCTCTCGTCACTTCATTTTTGACGAGTCTAAATTCCCGTTTGCTAGGTCTCATGTGGCATCCTCACCTTCATATGATATTTTAGACAACATAATACATCCCATTTTACACCACCATCTCAATAATCAACCACCAGTTGACCCGCCACAACCCAATAACGACATTACCCCCACCCCACCACTACACGGGACTGGACCAGTGGTCTCGGCCCAGTTGAGTTCCCGTAATAACCAGGCCCATGTGGAGGAGCCCACTGCTCCCTCACCGGTAAATTGAGACAACCCATTACCCCAACCCAATAACCACTGGGTAACCCACTCCCACACACCTTTGAACTTGAGCGATAATACCTCCACTCTACCCCCTGCCATACCCGAGATCCCTACTACCCAACCGATGATGGTACAACCTCATACCATTGAAACCCGTGCCATGTACAAGATGTTTTGGCCCAAACGTCAGTTTAACTTACTATCATCGGTTCAACCATCACCCATACCAAAAAAATCCCAACGCAGCCTTATCAGACCCGAATTGGAAAACTGACATATTAGACGAAATTAATGCTCTTATTGAAAATAAGATGTGGGAATTAGTCCATCTACTGTGAACATTATTTGGTCTATATGGGTTTTCTGCCATAAAAAGAATTCTGATGGCTCTTTTTTGAGTTACAAAGCTTGTCTTGTTGGTGATGACAGGTCTCAGCAGGTTGGAGTAGATTGTGGAGAAACCTTTAGTCCGGTGGTTAAGCCAGCAACTATCCGGATAGTTATTAGCCTGGCACTGTCCTAATCCTGAACCATTCATCAGTTAGATGTCAAAATGCATTTTTGCATGGCCATCTACATGTGGCAGTTTACATGTACCAACCGCTGGGTTTCCGAGACTCTACACATCCAGATTATGTTTGCCTGCTGAAAATGTCCCTATATGATTTGAAACAGGCTCCACGGGCATGGTATAACATGTTTGCAGGTTTTGTATCCACTCTTGGTTTCTCCCACAGCAAGTCTGATCAATCATTATTCATTTATAAGAAGGGAAGTGGCATGACGTATATCCTCATATATGTAGATGACATCATTTCATTGCATCATCTACCTCACTTCGCTAGTCTATTATGTCCTTTCTCGCAACAGAATTTGCGATGAAGGATTTGGGTCCTTTAAATTAATTTTTGGGCATTGCTGTCACTCAATATGCAAGTGGTTTATTTCTAAGTCAAAAGAAATACGCTGAGGAGATCCTTGAAAAAGTCAGTATGTCATCCTGCAAGTCATCGCACACTCCAGTGGATACAAAAGCCAATTGAGTAACACTGCAGAGACTTCATACAGTGATCCTACTCACTACCGCAGTCTCGGAGGGGCCTTGCAGTACCTCACGTTCACGAGACCAGATATCTCCTATGGTGTTCAGCATGTATGTTCACATATGCATGATCCGAAAGAAGAACATATGGAGGCTCTCAAAAGGATTTTGCGGTACATCCATGGTACTATTCATTTTAGATTACATCTATATAAATCCTCCATCTCGACTCTCTCCTCTTATATTGATGCGGATTGGGGTGGTTGTCCAGACACACGACATTCCACCTTGGGTTATTATGTGTTTTTGAGAGATAATCTGATTTCATGGTCATCCAAAGTAGGGTGAGCGGGTTCGGGTACCCTAACTTTTTTGAACTACCCGAACCCTACCCAGTAAAAGATCAGTTCCTAAATTTACTACATGAAACCTACTCGTAGCAATCATTACCCGGAACCTACCCGGACCTTGCGGTTCCGGGTAGGTTTCGGGTACCTGGAATCGGTGTTCTTTGTACAAAATAATGTCTTCGTATAACAGTTTTGGTTTAGGAATAAACTCGTCTGCTTATCCTCTGAAAGCTAGTGCCACAAAACCCATAAAGAATCATTTCGGAGCAAATATCCCAAGAATGTTTCAAAGATTTGCTTTGGTTTTCGTTTCAACGTTCTTTTTCAATAACTTAAAGGAGTACATAGTTTTAAAAAATTCAATTTTTCAGTTTTTTACCGCTTTTGGCTTTTTCTCTGCTTCTGATTGTCACTTTGTATTATTTGATTTATTTCTTGATGGTGAAAGTGACTATTCTGCATTTGGTTTTTCCCCCCTTAAATGGTGTGCTTTAGTATGGCCTTTTTTCATTTTTTTTATTAACTAAAAAATAATGGAATTAAAAAAGTAAAAATATTTAATATTTCATAGGTTTCAGGTATTGGTTCCGGGTCCGGGTATCCTGTCTCTATTTGTCAGACCCGACATTGATCGGTTCCTAATTTTACTACCCGGAACCTACCCGTTATTATAATATATCTACACGGAACCTACCCATTAGTGTCGGTTCCGGTCGGGTATCTGGGTACCCTACACCCGTGCTCACCCCTAATCCAAACGCCAGCCAATTTTGTCTCGGTCAAGCGTTGAGGCAGAATACCGGGGGGTGGCCAATGTGGTCGCTGAATCGTGTTGGCTCCGTAATCTTCTCTTAGAGCTTCATTGTCCGATTGAGAAGGCAACCGTTGTTTATTGTGATAATGTGAGTGCAATATACTTATCCGGTAATCCTGTTCAGCATCGACGCACAAAGCATATCGAAATGGACATCTTATTCGTCCGAGAAAAGGTTGCTCGTGGACAAGTCCGTGTTCTCCATGTACCGTCCCGTTATCAGATTGCAGACATCTTCATGAAAGGTCTTTCACGCGTACTTTTTGATGATTTCAGGGACAATCTTAGCATTCGAGAACCTACCGCTAAGACTGCGGGGACTGTAAGAATAATTATGGGGCAATCCCATAATTATTTCCAATCACTACTAATTAAGAAGATTGTAATATTGTAATTAGGAGTGTAAATTAATTTATCATCAATTAGTCAGGATGACTAACATCTTATATTTTTGGTAAACTTAGATTAGTACTATATTGTAATATTGTATATATTTGCTATCATTTGAATGAAATACTCAAGGAATTAATCTTCCTACATGTATGAATAATTATGGGGCAATCCCATAATTATCTTAATTAGGAGTGTACATCAATTTGTCATCAATTAGTTAGGATGATTAGTATCTTATATTTTAGGTAAACTTAGATTAGTACTACATTGTAATATTGTATATATTTGCTATCATTGGAATGAAATACTCAAGGAATTAATCTTCCTACATGGTAGCGATTTGATAATCATCGACGGATATGGAGTGGTCGACAGTAGGGCACCTTTTTTAGATCTGGTCGATAGCGACAAAGAAGTTTAGATCTGGTCGATGGCGGCGAAGAACCAGGAGGAGATTGAGCGGTCGATGGAAACGAAGGAATTGACGGAAGGCAGATAGTGACAATAAAGAACAAAATGAGGAGATTTAGTGTTTGATGGAGGGCACCATAGGAGTTGACGGAGGGCACCGGAGAGAGGGAGAAAAGAGAGATAAGTGAGGGAGAAGAGAGAGGGGTGAGGGAAAAACTTTGATACAATGGAATAATTCTGTGTATTTGGTATAATTATGATAGGCAAATTGAAAATTCACAATAGTTATGAAAAGTAATTAAATTAAATGATTGTTACTGTTAAGAGTCCCGCATCAGATATGGAATGAGAACATGAACTCCTTATATGGACTTGGACAATCCTCATCCTACGAACTAGCTTTTGGGGTTGAGTTAGACCCAAAATCCATTCTTTACATGGTATCAGAGTCAGCCTCATTCCAATTCTTTGTCCACCGATGTTGGGCCCCCAAATTATATTATCGACGCTCCAGTTAACAAGGTCTGGGCGTGCCGGGGAGTGTTAAGAGTCCCACATCGGATATGGAATGTGACATGGACTCCTTATATGGACTTGAATAATCTTCACCCTACAAGCTAGTTTTGGGGTTGAATTAGGCTCAAAATTATTTTTTTACAGTTACTAATTATAAATATCTCTTAGAGTTAGTTATGTCTTTTTTTGTTTACAGAGAAACAAAACTACTGGGATTGAAACAAATGGCCCAAATAGGGGAATCCAATAATTGTTGCTAAAGTAGTTGGGCCAAGAACATGCTTCGGTTTCCTTGCTCCACAAAAGTTCCTTTCAATTTGACTATCTTACTTCCTTTTTAATTTATTTTAAGAGGGTGTATGGATTGATTTTTAAAAAGTAGCTTATAAGTTAAAAGTCAAAAGTTATAAGTTGGTAATTTTCAATTTTTGGCTTATTTTTGTACTTTTCATGCCTAAAAATAAATGTTTTAAACACTTTTATTCATTGTCAAACACCACAAAAACTATAAAAGTGTTTAAAAGCCAATAAACACTTAAAATAAGTCAATCCAAACACCCTCTAAAATACATTCACGTTTCTGTATATAGTAGTAATTCTTTAATTTTGATATTTACATGTACACTTAATAACACACTTATAAAAAAAATTAGGAATGATATAATAAATTTAACACCATAGCGTCAAAGATAATTTTGGTACGTTATGTACGTCTTTTATTTTAAATCACACTATTCAAAAATATTTCTTTTACATTCTTAAAATTTGTGTCCAATAGAACTAGCAGATATAAAATTAATGAAACCAATGATATATCTAATATATAGGGTAAAATTCGTGTTATATAGATGGACGAATTATGTCATGACACGTGACAATGAGGGATGAATAAGATCTAAGTCAGCTTTCAGTGCTGCCGGTAGCGTTGGATTTGCACCGAGAGCACCAAGGAGTCACATGTATCGAAAAGCAGAAGGATCAGGGGGCCAATTCGAATCCCAACAGGCGGTCGTTACTTACCTGATTATACACCTTCCAAGAACGCATTAAAGACATTTATGAAGACACTAATTTTCCGATTATTACAATATTTATGTATTGATATTATTAGGGGCATAATTCATGGAATGTATACCCATGAGTCCAAGTATAAATAGAATCAATTAACTCATTGTAAATGTATCATATTCAAGATATCACATACTAGTTTTCGGTTCTCACTACTTGTGTCGATATTTGTGCTTTAGAAACGTCTAGTCTAGAGGCTCATCACAAAGCTTCTTTCAGGCCCAGGCTAATTACACTTTAACCTCACTTTGATATTCATTATTTGTTAAATTTATTTACTGATTAATAAGCTAATTCAGTCACTTGAGACCCACGTGTATAAATTCAACTGTACCAATGTATGAGTTAACATCTAATGGTATAGTAGTGCACGAAGAGTGCCTCCCATAGTACATTATCTACTCTAGCTCATCAATAGGTTAACAGAATGTTTATCAAAAATTATTACTTCATCCGTCTCAATTTATGTCATATAGTTTGACTGGGCACAGAGTTTAAGAAATAAAGAAAGACTTTTGAATCTTGTGGTCTAAAACAAACCAAAGATATTTGTGTGGCTATAAATCATCTTGTTAAGTATAAAATGTAAAGTTTAAAGTTAAATTAATGTCAAATAAAAAAATATATCATTTTTGTTTGGACGGACTAAAAAAAAAGTATACTACATAAATTGAGACAGAGGGAGTATTTAACATTATGCTTCAAGAAAATAAAAATAATGTGTATGTATGCGTTTGTTAAGAAAAAAATACAATAACAGTCGTAACTGATTGAAATATGATAAGAGGAGAATACTTTGAATAAATGTTGATGGAGAACTAGAATCGAAGTAGTTATGGAAAACCAAAAGAGTAAGTAGGCGTTTGATCGTAGGTTCGAAACAATTTTCACCTTATTTAAAATTAGTGTCTGCGCTTCGTGCGGTCATAAAAACACCACTAATTTACTAAATATAAAAAAAAAAGCACTTTCAATTATATGCTGACAATTTTCATACTTCAAGCAATATTAGATGTTAGAATTTGTCCATAAAAGCATACATATAGCTTGACTTTTATAAATGGACTATAGTTAATATGTAATTTCCAATCAATTATCTCCTTGATTTCTTAAAATGTTGAAGTTTGAAGAAAGACTATGTCCTTTCTCATATAAATAATAATGTCATTACCTAATATTTATTTAACGTATGCGTATCTAAGTCAGGATTTAAAAAACTTTTTAAGAGTTTTTCTTTACATAAAAAATATAAAATGAAAAAGTATAAAAAAAATAAAATACACCCACTTGACCGTTTATATATAAATACTCAGATGTACAATTGACGACACAGAAGAAAACATTTGGTTAGTAGCAGACTTCCAACAAAGCCATAAGTTACTAGTATTTTGAACCAAAAGAATATAGACTTACGCTGATAAAAAATTATAGAAAAATCAAACTAAAGAGGAATTATAGAGAGGACATACAAAAAATAAATAAAGAAGAAGATAATACAAAATTCTTACGACTTTTTCAAGCTCTTGTCGACATCAGTACCACAAGCCGATCACCATTCAAGAGCATTCGTCTTCTTCAAGCCAAATTAAAGCATGAATATAATTATGTAGTAAATATAATAATATTACTACTTCAAACATGGAATAACAAAATAACAGAATAACATTAGGTAGGATCTCATGAAAAAAAAAAGTACTTTTCATTATCTGATGCTCGATCAAGAAGGATGACCTTCTGGACTAATGCGGTCACTTTTTTTTTTTTTGCAATAAAGACTTACAATGTCTCTATTTTTAGGATTACAATATGAAATACCATTCATGAATATTAATTATTTAGGTGTTATTGTAATAATAAGTTGTGGAAGTAATGAAAATAAAGATCAATAGTTTTTTACATTAAAGAATATGGAAGAATGGTTAATTAACACATTTATTCTTGCATAACAAAAAATAAAAAAGTAGAAAATATTAACAACAAATGAGAAAAAATAAATATAGATGTGTCACATCACTCTTCTTTATGCCTAACTTTTCTTCTTTATTTGATGCGTTTTAATTTGTGTTTTGCTTCTATATGTGAATTGTTGACACTTATGTTTCATATTTTCTCATTTCTTTCTAATAAAATTTTAATTTTTTTAAAATGGAAATGAATAAAGGAAACAAAAAGAAAAAGACGAAAAAGATAATCAAATATATATCACTTACGCTCACTTTGATGACACATAGAAATAGTCTCTAATTAATTGTTAAACGTAAATATATCTTTTTTTTGCAGTATTGCCATGATTTTTTTTAAAAATAGTCTGATTTATAAAGTGGCCAGAATTTAATTTCTTCAAAATACTAGAGTGAAAAAGTATCACTGGAATCACCATCATTAAACAAAATACCCAAGAAAATCATCAGCTATTCAAATTCCTATATATGCAAGTACATTCAGTACCAAAATTTAGCATCTACAACATGTTGGAGGAGAGAAAAAACATCAAATGGATATCACTTAAATTCACCATGATAGGGATCTGATCTAGTAACTCAGTTGGTTGGTACATGAACTTTCACCTTGCGAGCTGGAGCTGCCATAGCTTATGGCTATATCGATGGGAGGGCCCAACAAAGAGAAAAGTTGTAATCCCCTCCCCATTTCCTCTTTTCTTACCCTCTATGTAATTAAAAAAAAAAACTTAAAATTCATCATGACAATATGATAAGTAAATAAGTAAATAAATAAATAAATAAAGCTCAATAAAAGAGCCACCTTTCAAATTCCTCTCCTATGTATTATCCAATTGAAATTCCATAACATGCCAGAGAAAAAAGAATACTCATCATAGACCCAAGAAATTATTTATTTAACTTCTATGTTTTCTCATATATACATACGAATTCAGTATTCACAACATGCTAAGAGGAAAAAAACATATCAAGCGAATAACAATTTAAATTTTCTATTATCACAAAGTACAAGAAAAAAGAATTACGTATATAAACCACTATATCCGCATACACTAAACCATTTTTGCTCCCAAATGCATTGATCCATACTGAGGAAAAATGACCAAACTTTGCACTTGACTATTTCTGCATGATTTATCTTTTGTGCTCTCACAGAGATGCACCACTATATCTATATATGAAAAAGGGAACATAGAACATATGCAAATAAAACGTAAAAATAATATAACGCAGGCACATACAATAATTGCAAGAGTTATTGGTGTCTTTTCAGATTTTTGACGTTACCAAATGTTCATAGGTATTAAATTATTACTTTAACACAATAAATTATAAGTAACTTTCTATTATCTCTCAATTTATAATATATTTAGTTAAAGTCTGCTACTGGGAGAGAGGAGAAGAGGAAAAAACTTATTATATGCATTAACTATCACACGTTGAAATATGAGGATTAAAAGAGTTTTAGTCTCCTCAAATCCCACATTAAAGAATATAATTGAATGGTTAATTGCCATATTTATTTTTATATAATAATAAAGGTAAAGAAAATTGTCAAAAAAATGAGAAAAATGTTAAATAGGATCCTTGGTCATAGAAATGTACCACATCACCTTGTCTATCCCTAGCTTTATATTATATATTGATATTGATTGATTTATGATTTATAAAGTTGAAATTGAAGATGAAGTTATGTGCAATTATACTTTTTGCAAAGGAGAAAAGAGAACATTTTATTTGGAGTTATAAAGACGAAGTTGAAAAACAGAGTATAATCTTTTTTTGAAGTTGCATTTATAATTTTTATAACTAATTAAATTTTGAAATAAAATATTTTTTTTTAAAAATGAATAATTTTCGTGATCAAACGAGTTTTAAAACAGAGGGCATAAGAGTCAAAAGAGAATAAGAAAAGGAAAAAAACTACTTCATCCGTTCACTTGTACTTGTTACTTTAACATATCAAGAGAAGAACAAACATTTCTTCTTACTTTATTCTTATTATTAATTACTTATTTTAATTTTTATTTAAAATTTATTAAAATTATATACTAATTAATATGAATATTATGATAAAATGTATATTCATTTATTAATTATTAATGTACGTGCAAAGTGAAAGTGGGAAAGTAAAAGGTGAACTGAGGGAGTAAAAAGAAAAAGTAGCTTATTGTTTAGGTATGCAGTTTAATTTTCGTAACATTCAAGGGCTACTTTTAACAATTACAACAAAATACTGAAAACTCCTCGACTTCGCCGGAATTTTATCGCCGGCGCATCGATCCCTACGATGGCGGAGGAAGACGATGCGTTTCTAATGTTATCCGATCTTGATTCCGAGGATTCAATCCCTATGTTCTTCGATAAAAATCGTCATATTTGCTATTTAGAGATGATGCTTGAGTTATTACCTTCACCTTATCAATCGCAAGAGATCAATCGCCTTACTCTCGCTTACTTCGCGATTTGCGGTCTCGATATCCTTCGATCGCTTGATCGCGTACGTATTTCTCTCGTACTTTCAATTCACCGTTACTTTTAGATATTTGAGTAATTTTATTCCAATTTATGTCCATATTTTGTGTAGTAGGTTAGCAATTTCCTCATTTTTTTTAATATACTCTATTTGTGCTGTCCATTGTATTTTGATTATCGTATTAGTTGCTGTAATTACTGTTTCCTTTCTACATAATGCTTTGTTATGTTTTCTATTATGTTTCACGATGATTTCCTTAAAATGCTTTTCTGACCTTATTTGAAATGTCTTTTTTGAGACGAGTCTATAGGAAACCGCCTCTCTACCACCTAAGTCTGTGAACACTCTAGCCTCCCCAGACCCACTTGTGGGAATATACTGGGTATGTTGTTGTTGTAGTACTCCATTTGTCCTGATTATATTACACTTATTTGTATTTTAGGATGCTTAATTCATTTAAATAATCAAATTTCTTAAATTTTGATGTGATATCCATATGTACGTGTTTCTCTCTACCTTTCAGTTTACTGTTGCTTTTAGATAGCAACAATAATTGTCACTACTCTCAGAGAAGTGCCCTTTTTTTGTTCTATGTTGGCTAGTTAATACTAACTATATTCCAATTGATGTTTGTATTTGCTTCTCAACCATCTATTGAAAGAGAAATTAGGAAAATTACGCTCTATGTCTATTTTTGAAAATATTTATGCCGTGTAGCCCATACTGTGTATAAACACCTGATTTTTAACATATTTGTGTATAAACACCTTTTATACACTATTATACACTTTATACAAGGTTGAAACGTTATGTATAAGGCTTTCCCTAGGTATAATGTTGTATAATAATATTGTATAATGTTGAATATTGGGTTACGTGGCGTAAATATTTTCAAAAGCTGTATATTTTTTGAAAATATTTATGCCACGTATCCCATACTGTGTATAAACACCCGATTTTCAACATATTTGTGTATAAACACCTTTTATATACTATTATACACTTTATACAAGGTTGAAACATTATGTATAATGCTTTTTCCCCATGTATAATGTTGTACATAATATTGTATATTGGGTTACATGGCGCAAATATTTTCAAAAGCTGTATATTTTTGAAAATATTTACGCCACGTAACCCATACTTTGTGTATAAAACACCCTATTTTCAACATATTTGTGTATAATAGTTAATACTCTCTTTATCTCAATTGATATCTGTATTTGCTTCTCAATCATCGATTGAAATGATTCTAATTATAAAATTGTTATATACTCCATATCTGTGCTGATTATATTACTTGTTTCTAAATTTTAGGATGCTTCATTCGTTTAAATAATCAAATTTCTGAACTTTGTGTGATATTTATCGATCGAGTACGTGTTTCAGTTCACCAACAATATTTCTCAATACTCTCAGAGAAGTGAATTTGTTTTGGTCCTAATTGGCTAGTTAATACTCTTTTTATCCTAAATGATGTTCATATTTTGAAATAATTTTGGTTATAGTCTTATGTAGTAGGTTAGCAATGTCCCTATTTTTTAGTATACTCCATCTGTGCTGATTATATTACACTTTTTTCTCTTTTAGGATGCTTCATTCGTTTAAATAATCAAATATCTGAATTTTGATGTGATATTTATCAATGTAATTTTTTAACTAGCACGTTTTTGCTGCCATTAGTAGAATAAATTGGTCATATCAACACGTTAAGTTTGTCCTATAAAAGTGGAATGGAGGGATAGTATGATTCATGTAATTTGTAAGTATTAAATTTGTTAAAATATACTCCTAATTCTTATAATACTATACCAAAATAGATGCATTTCCTTGTATTATGATGTGACCTCTTCCTTTGGGATGAGGTAGTACTTCCTTCTTGTTTTTTCATGTTATATAGTTTTCTTTTGATATATAATCTGAAATGATTGCGATTTCCTAGTAACTTGGAGTTAACTAACCCAGCTAGGGTGTCCTGTTTGAGTGCAGCACTGAGAATTCCCCTGCTTTTTGATATTGCATAACTATAAAACATAATGCGGCATAATCAAATGTGGAACTGTTTGAAAACTTGAAAAGCCTAAAGTACTATAATTATACATTTGTGAATGTATAGAGGAGTTGGCCAGCAAAAGTAATCTTTTTGTCCATGCCAGGTTGACAAAGAAGGTGTGATTAATTGGGTCTTATCACTGCAAGCTCATCCACGAGACGAGGCTGAACTGAGCAATGGTATGGTTCAGTTAATGTAGAGAAGTGACTTTGATTAGTCAAGCAGTCCTTAAGTTGAACATACGTAGAAATTTATTGGGGACTTCTGGTTTTATGCAGGACAATTTTATGGCTTCCATGGTTCTAGAAGTTCTCAGTTTCAACCAAATGACGATGGGGTACAAGAACATGGTTATTGTTAATTGTTAATTGTTGTTGAGGATAAACAAGCCGATCTAGAAAAACTTATTCCCCTGGATTTACCGGTGTTATGGTCTGTACACAGGATACAATCCCCAATGCCAGTCACTTGGCGAGTACTTACTGTGCGCTTTCCATATTGAAGACTCTTGGCTATGACTTTTCACTACTGAATTCCACATCAATCATCAAATCAATGAAAAATCTTCAGCAACGTGATGGGAGGTACACTTTTAAGGCTTCCCTTTCTATGGATTTTAACTCTTCGAGCTATGATACATTCTGTATCTAAAATTGCTGCCATATTGCTCTCAAGCAAAGTTCTTCGTTAAACTTCAAATACCTTTTTTTTTATGAAGTGTTTTATATTCACAAAGGCATCAAGGAGATGCATAGTTACAAAAGAGTAGGGAATATCAGCTCATACAAAGATATCAAAAAACCTATGATGAGTCTAAAGAGCTGACAAATCCAAGGGCCTATCATAAGATTAAAGAGCTAATAAAAATCAAAAAAGAGTCTGGGTTATTTACAGGGGTAAGATTAACCCAGCTAAAAAGAGTAGTCAGGCATATGGCCTTGAGATTGGAGCTGGAAGTTGCAATACCATCTAAACATCTTTGGTTCCTTTCCAACCATAAGCACCACAAAATACAAGCAGGGACCATAGACCAGATTCTTTTGATGGCCTTCCCAACTTTCCAAGAATTCCAACAGAAAAACTTCCCTGACAGTGCGAGGCACAGGCCATTGCAATCCAAAAAGAGTGAGGAACATATTCCACACATCTGCACCAACTGGACAGTGTAAGAACAGGTGGTTAATGGACTCAGAGGTGCAATGGCAGATGTAAAATCTATTAGCTAGGTGAAATTTCCTCTTATCGAGATTGTCCAGAGTTAAACAACCCCATTTTAGAGTGACTCAACAGAAGCAGGAGACTTTAGGTGGTAATTTGGTTTTCCAAATGAGCTTCCAAGGCCATTCGTCAATCAGGTCCTTGTTGGAGCTCAGAAGCAGGTAACCTTCTTTGACAGAGTAAGAACCATCCTTATTACTGCCCCACTTGAGTCTGTCACTTCTATGAGTGAGAACTGGACAGTTCTGTAAACTCCCAATCAAGGCTATCATGTCCTCCATTTCGCAGTCATTTAGGTGTCTTCTTAGGTGCAAATTCCATGAGTTGTCCCCCCAGTTCTGAGCAATTGTTGAATTTGGATTAGTAGTTATAGGGAACAACCTGGGAAGGCATCCTTAAGAGTAGTAGAGCCAAGCCATTTATCTTTCGAGAATAGAAGATGAGCCCCATTTCCCACTCGAAAGGAAGATCTGAGAAAGAACTCATCCCACAATCTTCTGATATCTTTCCACAATCCAGTCCCATAAGGTGTTAGGACTGGGTTGGAGCACCAACGGCTAGTGCTACCATATTTAGCTTGGATAATCTCCTTCCAAAGACCAGCATCATCTTGGTTAAACCTCCAATGCCACTTCATTAACATACATTTGTTGTGTAGTGCTGAATCCTTTTTACCAAGACCGCCTAGATGTTTTGGGAGAGTTGCTTTGGCCCACTTGACTAGATGAAATTTGTGACTTCCACTATTACCTTCCCACAAAAAAAACCTCCTTAATTTGTCAAGTTGATATTGAACCTTTGTTGGTAATGGGAATAGAGACATGAAATAAGTAGGAATACTATCCAGAACACTATTGATGAGTGCTACTCTGCCACCAAGAGAAAGATACTGTTGTTTCCAGGAGGCCAATCTTTTCTCAAACTTCTCAATGACCACATTCCAAATCTCTATTGATCCGTGACTCGCACCCAGGGGGAGTCCTGGATAGGTGGTGGGGAAAGTGCCAGTGCTACAATACATGATGCTGGCCAGAATCTCCAAATTAGGGACCATATTAACAGGGTAAATAATGCTTTTCGACATGTTAATGTGGAGCCCTGATAAGGCTTCAAAGATCATAAGGGTGAGGTTGAGATACCTTACTTGAGACTCCTCGGAAGAGAAGATGAGAAACGGGAACGTTAAGATCAGGGTTGTTACCCACTTCAAAACCACTGATCAACTGCAATTGCTTAGCCTTTTCCAGCATGCTACTGAGATCCTCCATGGCCAAAATGAAAAGGAAGGGAGGTAGGGGGTCACCTTGCCTTATCTCTCTCATAGGGGAAAAGAACCCTACAGGGCTTCTGTTAACCAGACAGAATATTTAACTGTAGAGAAGCTGTATTTAATCCATTTGATCCATTTCTCACCAAACCCCATTTGCCTTAGGATAGAAGTGAGATACTGCCAATTGAGTTTGTCAAAACCCTTCTCTATATCCAACTTGAATAAGAGACCTGGGACATCACTTTTTTGCCTCCAATCCAAGACCATTTTCTATAAGAGCTGCCTCAGTGATCTGTCTGCCTCTTATAAAAGCATTTTGATAACCTGAGACCAATCTCCCGATCACTTTTTTCAATCTTTCAGTTAGCACCTTGGCCACCAACTTGTAGACACTACCAATAAGACTGATAGGCCTATAGTCTTTAAGTTCTATAACTCCTTTCTTTTTTGGGATAAGGGCAATAAAAGAAGGATTGAAGGATTTTACCATGTGGCAGTTGTTGTGAAAATGATGAAAGGTTCCCATAAGGTCCTGTTTAATAGTGTCCCAACAATTCTGATAGAAGGCCATTGTGAAGCCATCTGGTCCTGGGCTCCTGTCAGGGGCACACGAGTTAAAAGCACTCAAGACTTCCTCTTCTTCAAAAAGTTGTTCAAGAGCATCCCTATCATCTTGGTTCAGATAACCCTAGCCTTCAAAGGTTGCTGTAGGCTTCCAAGCTTCATCCTCAGAATATAACTTCTGATAGAAGTCAAGAATAGTATCTTTTACTTGCACTTTGTCATCAATGATGTTCTCCCCCACCTTCAACCTATCAATATAGTTGCATCTCCTATGAGAGTTGGCAACCCTTTGGAAGTATTTAGTATTTCTGTCCCCTTCTTTCAACCACAAGCATCTTGATTTCTGTCTCCAAGATGTTTCTTCAGCCTTAGCTAACTGTTGGATCTCCATTTTCAATTGCAATAATTTGTTCTTTCAGCTTGAGTCTGTGTCCTCCCTTCAGTGGTCTGTTCAAGAATTAAAATTTCTTCCAAAGCTTTGTTAGTTCTGGTAGAAACTTTGCCAAAACATCCCTGTTCCATGTAACCAGATCCTTCTTCAAAGATTTCAACTTTTGAGAGGATGAAATCCGGAGAACCATTAACCGCATAGCTTTCCCACCACTGCTTTACCAAGTCAGTAAAACCTTCTTGCTGGAGCCACATATTCTCAAATTTAAAATAAGAAGGTTCATTTGACCAGTCACCGCTCTCTAAGGAAATGGGTTTATGATCCGAGATAACCTTGGGGAGAGCCAATTGTTTCACAGAGCCAAAAGCATCATTCCACTCTGAAGAAGTCAAGAACATCAATTCTAGAGGCTTGTAGTGAATTTTCTCCCCTGGTCCAAGTATAGAATGCCCCTTGCAGTGGTAAATCAACTAAGCCCATGTCTTGAATAAAATCAGAGAAGCATTTCATAGCCCTAGATCTTCTTACACAGTTGAATCTTTCACTTTCAAATCGACATACATTAAAATCTCCTCCGATGACCCAACTTTCATTCCAAAGACCCCTGATACCGGCTAGTTCATTCCAGAAGTCATCCCTTTCCCAGTTAGTGTGTGGCCCATAAACCCCAGTAAAACAGAATCTGAAATTAGTTTGAACACCTTCCATCATAGTTGACATAGTGTGTTGCCCCTGATGTGCATCAATACAACTCCAATGTCTTTTATCCCATAATATAACTGTGCCCCCTCTATTGCCACTGGCTTTCAGTTCCACCCATTCAACCCATCTTGAACCCCATAACTGTCTAGCAATCTCCACAGAACAGCCTTCGATCTTAGTTTCCTGCAAATATAGAATGTTGGCTTCCACTTCTGGAAAAGAGAATTGATGGTGCTCCTCTTGCTCATATCATTGAGCCCCCTCACGTTCCAGCTAATGATCTTGGCTTTCATTCTGAGAAGGCTTTGAGTTGCCTGCCCCTGCTGGATCCTTCACCTCTGTCATATGTAATAGTGCAGACCAATTTCTTTGCTCTGATTCTCCCTTCTTTTTTGGTTTCTTGGTCTCGCTACTTCTCACCTTTTGTTGCTGCAATTGAGATTGCCTTTCCTGCTCCATGCGCAGAATCATATCGAGGATTTCATGCTCGAAACCTGAAGAATTCACCCCAAAAGCCTTGCATGCTTTAGTCATGGTAATTTTTGTCCAGCGTGATGTCTCAATTACTGTTGGAGTATGAATAGCCTGGTGTATATCATGATTATACCCATCCCATGTTAATCTCAAAGTATCACTGCCAGAGGAAGGGGAAACATCAAAGGCCTGAGAATTGGGCAAGTGAGATTCTGGATACAAAGAAGGGAGAGTGAGAAGTGAGAGGGATTGCATGTACTCCGCTTCATCATCTGCATCGTCATTATCCGCCATAGAACCATCGTGATCAGCTTTGACAAAAGAAGTCGTCACTGCTGGATCTATACAGAAAGTTTCATCTGGGCCCTTTCCTTTTGTGAGAAAAGCAGGGGTTTCCTGATAAAGAGTTTGGACCGGCCCTTTTGATTTCCACTCATGTAATTGTGGCCTTCTCTTAATAAAAGGAGCTTTATTCCGTTTCTTTCTTCTGGAATAATATAAGTGGTCCACTCTGGGCTGGACTGGAGCTTGGGCCCGGCCCTGCTGTTGGGCTGAAATAGAGGATGGCCCAACCCTAGGAGATTCAAAATTTAAAAACTCTGACTTTGCAGACATTAGACACGCTGACTCTGTATTCTTGGACTCCATCGCCTTTTCTTACTCTCGTAGCACATATAGTAGAAGGTAGAATGGAAAGTGCAATCTTTACCTAGGCATCTACCCCGTTGATTCTCATTTGGTATCATTCTATTATATTAAAAATCAGAAACTAGTTAACTTTAGTTTAAAAGCATGTTGAAAAAGAAAGTCTAGGAGACAAATAGGGACCTTACTATTTGCATCTCCTACATCAGGAAAATGGTGTACCGGTCTGGCCTTGACATATGACCACTTATGTTATAGTAGCATTTACAAAGTGAAGCAGCACATTTCAGCAGGCGGGCGTTGCTTTATGCAGCCTCATAATGATATCATTTCAAAAAAAAAAAATTGGTTAAGATTACAGAACACAGACAGAACCATCTACTCGTCTACTGCAACTAATGTCTAAAACCCTTTCATTTACATGCAATATACCATTGTAGTTCACCAGGCGAAGCTTCATTTCTTTTGTATGCTCCAAGCGACTTCTAAACCTGAAGCTCCCCATAACCGGTATCTCAGCATGTAAAGATCATGTGGTGAGCACTGTTATGTTCACTAGAACCATGGCATGTTCGAAGGGTGCACACTGTACAATAAGTATTTGCTGTTCATGATTGTCAAATATTAAATGGACTAATCTTTTCAAGAATACTAAAATGTGATCAAATAGGAGTATGGGCTAAAAGGTGAGTGAATGAAATAGAGGGACCAATGCTGTTACTCAAGCATGTTTGGGCTTTAATTGTTATATTGATGACAAGATTAACCTTCCCAACCTCCTTTCCAGTAAAAAAGATTAACCTGCACAACCTGTTCCACGTCCTATTCCAATCACTTTTGATAGAGAATCTCTTTTTGTGAGAGTTCTACCCTTTATCCTGACTGCTTCCCTGAAGCTAAAAGTTCAGAGGTCTTTTGGCCTCATCAGGCTTCTTCACCCTTCCTGCTCAAGGCCACATCAACTGACCATACTGGATGACTAAATTGTATCTTTCTTTCTTTGTGTCCTGCAAAGTCTAGGAAACAGAGTTATCATTTTCTTAGCTCATGACCTTAATATTTCTCCAAATCATTGTGTAATAGAATTTCCTGAATCAGCCCCTTATCTACTATTTAGGAGTATGATTTTCTTTGCTTTTTTTCCATGCAAGCATGATAAAATCCAATAAAGTCTAAGACCTACTGGAACGGAATGGGCTTGATTTAAATGGCCAACTGATTCTACATTTTTGAGAAACAATTGAACAATGGCCAGAAACAATTGCTTCTATCTTTTATTCAGCATGTCCTTTCTTGGATTATGTTGTTTTGTTATTTCTGAAGGTCATTGATTTTCTTCATGCTAACTAATTCAATTATCCTGTAGAACCTGCTGGAAATGATAACTCCACCCAATCCCTCCATGAAAAGAAACAAGAATAAAAAGGGAAAAAAAGAAAGCCAAGAAAAGGACAAAGGCTTACTCATTTTTTTTGAAAAAATTGGCCGAAAGTACTTAAGCTATGATATATACACCTTTTTATATGTCAATTATACATCTCCTTATGTATAGGGACATCAATCAATTGCTGACTGAAAGCTAGGACAAACAGATTGTTATATACATATTATTGATTCTGCCAACAAGTCTCGAAAGCTATACCATTAGATGCATCTTTTACATAAGACTATTGATAAGGCTCCATTATACATGTCCCAACTGTGAAATCAGTATGTCATGTTTCTTCCACTTCCATTTCCTAAAATACAACAAATTGGAAAAGTTTGAAATGCAAAAGAGTGTGCCATAATCTTGACCTCAGAATATATGAGGTGTTTGTTTATGCCTATTTAGTCTCTTTTTAATTAACTACTGCTACTACTCTCTTTTTTCCATTCTCCAGCTTTATGCCCATTCATAGTGGAGCAGAGACAGACCTCCGCTTTGTATATTGTGCAGGTATGAAGATACATTGCTTTTGAGCTTATTGAAATTAAATACTTCAGAATGACAATTGATTATTGCTGACCTGCATACCAGCGGCAATCTCTTCCATGTTGGAAAACTGGAGTGGCATTGACAAAGAGAAAGCCAAAGAGTACATTATAAACTGTCAGGTAAGCAGAGCATGAACAACTGTTTTCACTTAACTTTTTATTCTGTATCACTGATATAGTTAGGCGCTTGGATGATGTGAATTTAAATAAGTTAATCATTTCTCATATTTGTCATATACAAAATTCATTCCATTTTCCAACATTACTATGTTTAGTTTATTGGTTGTAAACAAACCCAGTTCAATATTTAAATTTATATAGTCGAGGTGCACGCAAGCTGTCATAGACAACAATGTCATTAGGGAATACTTTTACTTTCACAGAGAACATTTGAGCATTCACATCCTTATTTTGAAATTCTAGATTTTGTTCAATGTTTCTGTATTCTCGTTGCTCCCGAACCGTTACTCTTTCTTGCTTTACTTTTGCTTTTGCTTTTGCTTTGCTTTGCTTGTGCGTATGCTCTGTCTTGAGTCGACGGTCTCTCGGAAACAACCGCTCTACCTACCAAGATAGAGGTAAGGTCTGCGTACGCTCTACCCTCCCCAGACCCTACATTGTGGGATTTCACTGGGTATGTTGTAGTAGTTTCTGTATTCTCGTTGCAATTTAAGGCTGCCACCTGAAAAACCTCGCAAAACTTTTCAGGATTAAAGGTCTTAGAAATGGATAAGTATTATAAATGACGCCCTTATGATAAATAAGTCTCTCATTCCTTAGATTTTTAATGATTAGAATAAATGTTATAGATGCATCACTTTTATTTTCAAATTGCTAGAGTTTTCTTTTGTTATGATTCTTGGTAATGCTTCTCATGTCAAACACTGTTATCTGGTTCATGCAGTCATACGATGGTGGCTTTGGTTTAACTCCTGGTTCAGAATCACATGGTGAGTGAATACTCCGTCTGATGCATCTAGTTAGATCCCTAGTTTTTACCATTCATGCAAGTCATGTCCTACTCTTTTGAAGTCTCATATAAGGATCTTCTAATTTGATGATTTTGATTACTAGAAACAATTTCTTTCTTCATTTTTTGTTTGGAAGGGGAATAAATCGTGCAAGTTCATTTCAGAAAGATTAAAATGGGTGATAGAATTAAAAGGATATTAGGAAAGCAATTAAGTGGCTCCTTCCATTTGCTGAAAAGTATGTGTATCATTCAATATGCGGATGATACGCAATCTGCTTCCTCATCTTCCTTCTTGGACTCCGGAAACATCGTCCAATCCAGCTGGCCGAAAGGAAAAAAAAGGGAAACAGATAAGCACAACTTCGAATGTTTCCTGCTGCGGGTAGCCTGTAAATCGGATGACATAACTTGGGTCAAAAGTTTAAAGTGGTAAAAGTGAAAGATGGTTCATTTCCCTATTTCTAGATTTGCTTTTGTTGCAAATCAATCTATTATCCTAACTCGGAAAAATATTTGTCTCTATGAAAGTTTGGGAAAGAGTTGTGGAGACGAGGGTGAGGAGAGACGTGTCTATTTTCGAGAACCGGTTTGGATTCATGCCGGGGCGTTCGACTACCAAAGTCATTCATCTTATTAGGAGGTTGGTGGAGCAGTATAGAGAGGAAGAAAAACTTACATATGGTTTTTATCGACCTCGAGAAGGCAAACGACAAAGTTCCTAGGGAGGTTCTATGGAGATGTTTGGAGGTTAGAGGTGTACCTGTGGCGTACACTAGGGCGATCAAGGATATGTATGATAGAGCCAAGACTAGAGTACGGACAGTAGGAGGAGACTCGGAACACTTTCCAGTGATGATGGGGCTGCACCAGGGATCAGCTCTTAGCCCATTCCTATTTGCCTTGGTGATGGACGGACTGACGCGACAAATCCAAGGGGAGGTACCATGTTGTATGTTATTCGCAGACGACATAGTCCTGATTGATGAGATTCGCATCGGAGTGAACGCCAAGCTGGAGGTTTGGAGACAAACTCTGGAGTCTAAAGAGTTCACGTTGAGTAGGACCAAGACAAAATATTTGGAGTGCAAGTTCAGCAACGAAAGCGACCCTGAGACAAGCGTGGAGGTAAGGCTTGGTACTCAGGTCATTCTAAAGAAAGGAAGCTTCAAGTACCTAGGGTCTATTATCCAAGAGAATGAAGAGATTGATGACGATGTCACACATCGTATTGGGGCAGTGTGGATGAAATGGAGGCTCGCATATGGAGTCTTGTGCGACAAAAAAGTGCCACAAAAACTTAAAAGGCAAGTTTTATAGGGTGGTGGTTAGACCGATTATGTTGTATGGAGTGTAGTGTTGGCCAGTCAAGACTTCGCACATACAAAAGATGAAAGTTGTGGAGATGAGGATGCTGAGATGGATGTGTGGGCATACAAGGAGATATAAGATTAGAAATGATGATATCCGGGAGAAAGTGGGAGTGGCCTCGGTGGATGATAAGATGCGGGAAGCGAGGTTGAGATCGTTCGGGCATGTGCAGAGGAGAGACACAGATGCCCCAGTGCGGAGGTGTGAGAGGTTGGCTATGGACGGGTTCAGGAAGGGTAGAGGTAGGTCGAAGAAGTATTGGGGAGAGGTGATTAGACGGGATATGGCGCAAGTGTAACTTACTATGGACATGACCTTAGATAGGGGTTGTGGAGGACACAGATTAGGATAGAAGAGTAGTAGGTACTCGAGCGTAGTCCTACTTATGCTTACAAATTGATAGTTGTAGTGTTATTACTGAAGACCCGATTAGCCTGTCACACTTATAGGCACATTATTGCTTTATAATCCACTGTAGTTTGATTTCTGCTGCTATGTGTTCTTTAGTGTATTTTGTTTAGCTTATTTAGTTGTGTTAGCTACTGCTCCCTTTTGTTCGAATGTACTTTATACTGCTTTAATTCCTTATCTGAGTCTGAACGTTTCTCTTGCTTTACTCTTGCTTTTTTTTGATTGCCTTGCTTGTGATTATGCTTTGTCTTGAGCCGAGGGTCTCCTGGGAACAACTGCTTTACCTACCAAGGTGGAGGTAAGGTCTGTGTACACTCTACCCTCCTCAGACCCCACACGGTGTGGGATTTCACTGGGTATGTTGTTGTTGTTGTTGTTGAGCCGGAGGTGGGGGTGGGGATGGATTAGAAAATAAAAAACATTTTGCTGGGCTCCAACTGAATTTATCTGTCATTTTGTTTTTGTTTTTTGTCGACGGAAAGCTGAAAGTGAAATATATATGCTAGCAATAGCATGTTCTTAAATCATCTTTTAGTTTCCTTGAAGTGGTAATATGATAGTTCTCATAGAGGGTGATTGTTTAGTATCACAGGTGGTGCCACTTTTTGTGCGGTCGCATCTCTCAGACAGATGGGATTAATTGAAGACGATATATTGTCGAAGAATGTATCCTCTTGCTTCATAAATGTGCCTTTGCTTCTAGACTGGAGCCTACAGGTAAAATTCATCGAATACTGTGTGAACAGGTTCTTATATTGCTCTGCTAAATATGCTTTTTTGTATTTCTCCAAAGAATAAACATAATGATTTTAAGATAACGGATGATTGGTCCAGATTACAACCAGAAAAACAAAGTAATGTAGAACAAAGGAAGGAAATGACTGTTTATGCAAATCCGGTCCTTTGACCAAGAAATGGGCCACATGATCTACTGTCCTTATTTGGTGTGACTTAATCTTTCCTTCTTGCAGAGACAGGCAGCCACCGATGGTGGATTCCAAGGTAGACTAAACAAAGTTACTGACACCTGTTATGCTTTCTGGTGAGTTCTAATAGCTTTATCTTCAATAGATATCACTTTTGTTTCTTCTAAGCTTGACAAGTTGACGCCCTTTAGGGTTGGAGGAGTTCTAAAGATCTTAGGGGCTCATAAGTTCATCGACTATGAAGGATTACGGAAATTTCTTTTCACCTGTCAATCACAGGTGCTACGGCTTCTCCATTTTCTTCTCTCATCTATGATTCTATGAACGTTTCCACTGACCTTTTTTTTTCTACTGCTAACATTCAAACATTTTTTTTGGTTCTACAGTATGGTGGTTTTGGTAAAACTCCGGATCAGCTGCCAGATCTTTACCATGCCTATTATGGATTTTGTGCATTTAGTATGTTAGAGGAACCAGGCCTCAGTTCAATCTGCACTGAACTGGGTATACCAAATGGTGTTTACCCTGGATTTTGATCCAATTGTCATTTGGACCTGTGCAGCTACTGTGAATCTCGCCGCGCCCTCATGATCACAAGTGTTTTCAAGGCCCAGGTACAATCAAGTTGCACTCTTAGTTGCCTGGAGATAGAAGTTGGATAGTATTATGAACTATCATATTTGATTCAAGATAATATTTGGCATAGATGATATAACTTTATTTTCACCTAGCTATGTTCATTATCTTTGAAAGGGATCGCCTAATTATTGTAGCATTTTTGACATTCGACTCCGAGATGTTAAGGATACTTTATTGGTTTTGTCACAAGTAATCACTTATCCTGTCTGTTTAAGTATGGATTTGATTACCCCAGGGCTTTGGTATAGTGGTAAGAGGGCAAATACATTTATACCAAACCATGTAAACTTGCTATAGTGAAGTGATATAATGAGGTGAGAGTACATCTTAATTAGCCATAATTAATTCTTAAAAGTCTATGTGCAAACACATGTCATGCATCTATTGGCTAGAAGCATGTCATGGGTTCGAATCCTCCCGTAAACAAAAATCTGATATTTAAGTGGAGACGGAGAGGGTATTGTATAAATGTGGATGACATCAAAACAAAGCTTTGGGATGGTGATGCACGAGAAGTCACAAAGTTTCATCAAGGTATTTTGTTTGTTATTAGTATATACTTCCAAACATGTGATCGTTAGCCATGGTTATTTGATACGGGGTCGCAATACGTTTTTGTATTTTTACTTTTATTATAGTAAATTCCTCCAATCCCATAAAAGTTTCTTTCGCGTTGGTTTTAAAATCAGGAATGCGCAAAATGCGTTTAATTCACACGTATCACCAAAATGAGGCTAAAATGCATTATGTTGACCCACTGGAATTGCTTTTTTCTTTTATTGAATTGATCCCACCAGAACAAAATTCACTTGATTGATACATGTACATACACCTAGCAATTCAACATAAAATTCAAGATATTTCATCGAATCATGGAATGAAGAGATTCTACTTGTCTTGTGAATTAAATTCTTGGAGAAAAAAGAAATTTCTGCTTGATCCGCTTACTAGATTTTTCGTTTATTAAGTTCAGAACGAACGATCGCTGTAAGGAGGTAGCTCCAGGAAGATAGTTCTTTAACCCAGTTCAATGAGACCGGGGCTTAGCTCTTTGAAGCAGATGTTTAAGGAAGTTTCAAAATCCTTACTCGAAAGAGCAAGGAAGAAGAGCTGCTTTTTAACGAGAGGAGCTAAGAGGAACAAGGGATTCATCCAAAATCCTTATCCTCTTGCAAATAAATTTAATTTTCATGCAAGGATGCACTTTGGGCCATATAACTTTTATGGTCACTTGACTGCTGCTTAACATAATAACATAACAATTTCTCCTAACAACTATGTCTTAATCTTAGATAAGTTTGGGGTCGGCTATAAATCCTCAATGATTATATTTTTCATTTAAATATCTGGCTAATATTATACAAAATAAAGTAAAAAATAATTAAAAATTTCTATACAAACAAGTTGTATTTTGCCTCCGATGATTTGAACAAGAGTCCTTATGGTTCTTCCACACTTCATTGATGGCTCTTCCACACTTCATTGACAATTAAGTCACACCCTTGAGTGTCAAAATTTCCTTCCAAGATCAGGATGTTTTTCGGGAGACTTATCCCTTTTTTTTGTTTCTCATTCAATGTTTGATACACTTTTGAGGTTCGATTAATTTGAATTCGTGTTGCGTAAGACAGGTTAAAGGAGGAACTTTTTACAAACACTTTTCCATTTAAGGGTAAACTATTAGATAAGGGTGAAATAATTTTATGTAATCCACCACAATCTTTGACAGTAACTTACTCCTCAACCCTTTATCACTCGAGATCTATAAGTTTTATGTTAAAACAAAATCTACATATCTTATGGTCAGTTGACCATTTATTATATTTTCAATCTAGAAAAAAGTAAAAAGGCTCGTACGTAAAGGCAAATGGACCAAATGATTCTTTAAGGTGATTTTTACCTTTCGGCCTGCGACACGAGATATAATCACGGGCAAGTGTACATATTTGTTCTTAACTGAAAACTCCAATTCATCACACTCCACAAACTTTTATTATCTCTTCCTCCTTTTGTCAATATGTTTTGGTACCTTTTTTTAAGTCCAACTTTATATAATCACTAAAAAAAGGTAGTAAAAGAAACGGCAATTCCAAATATTGATGCACATGAATCCACTTAGGTGTGATGAAAAGAGTCTAGTCGATCAGGCTCGACGATTGAGAGAAGCAAAATAAAATTAAGATTTGGTAAAAAATGAAGTAACACTATAGATATCATAATCATCACCATCAATAAATAAGAAAAATCTTTCTAAATTATTTCAAGTCAGTGGTGTTTCAAACATCCGAAATATGTCAGGATTATTGAAAATGCATAGCGTTCCTGGAGATAGTTATGATCCTTTTATTATTAACTAGATATATTGAGTTTGAGCTCGGAAAATAGAGAATCTTTTGATAGGGAGCATTTTACCCCTAAGTAAAATTATTCAACACAAGTATAAATTAGTCGAGTCGATAGACTTCGAAAATCGAGTATTAATTAGAGAAACAAAAGTGTTCCCCAAATTATCGAGGAGTGATGGGATCATACTTGAACTTTTCTCATTTTTTATTAAGAGGTTTCGAGTTTGAAAATTGAAATAGAGAACTTTTCAGTTGAGAATGCTTGAGCACATGATGAACTTACATATACAAATTTAAATTAGTCAGATTAATAGATCCGGAGTACCGGGTATTTTAAAGAAGAAGAAAAGGCATTTCAATTTTAAACATTTTACTAGTGGGGAAAAATCTAAAAAGTTAAAAGGAAGGCTTTTCTTGATCTTTGTCTGGGTAAAAGAAACTGCTTTGTGGTGGGTCAATCAATTTTCAAATGAAAATGTTACACTGTTAAAGAAATTAGTGAAGGATCATCATGATTCAATAGCATGCATAAAAAGATGGGGAAGATCATGACCTGTAAATGAGATATTAACACAAAGCAATATAGAAAGTAAAAAGGCTTAGCCCTACTACATTCTACTTATGCCAGGTGAATTCAGAATTTAAAATTTATATTTTTAATCAAAAATTAAGCTAATATAATAATAAGTGAGTTCATGTTTAAATATTTAATAAAATTTTAAAATATATATCTATCTATATATATATTATATAATTTGAGCAAAAATGATTAAATTCCTATAAAACTCATGTATTGTACTTTAGCTATGCTTCTGCCTATAAACATAGGTTGCTCGTACTCTTAAAAATGTTGCTACATTCTAATTCTTTAAAAATATTTTATTTTTAGAGAGTTTGACACATTCACACGTTGAGCCGAGGGTCTATGGAAATAGTTTTTCTATCCCACAAAGGTAGAGGTAAGATTTGCGTATATCCTATCCTCTTCAGACCCTACTTATGGGATTACACTGAGTATATTGCTATTGACATATATCCGCACGATAATATTTTTTAAAAAATCGACAGAAAAATGAATATAAACAAACCAACCACCTCCCCCGCCCCCAACCCCCACAAAAAATAACCACTTCTCCCACTTGCATCAGATACATAGTGGAATCTGAGACATCATTTGCAGTGCAGCAGTCTGCAAAGAATTTTCCCCTTAGAAAATTCCAGAAAACATTGCACTATGAGTCTATGACTAAGGTTTTGTCATTAACTTTACAAAAGATGTCATATTAGTATCGGCATCAGAAAATATAAATGATCGAAAGATCAACTTTCCGGCATCAGGTTATGACTCATCACTAGTCACGTTAACGCTTTGCCACTATAAATTTCATGTCAGCAAAAAAAAAAAACTAAGAAATTCACTAATATTGCACTATGACTAGGCTTTTAGTCATTAACTTCACCTCCAAAATCACCAAGTAAAGATGATGCAAGCAAAATAAGCTCTAAAATCGCACACTAATTAAACAAAGAAAAATGAGTCATTTTTAATACAATCAAATGGATGGTTGGTTGGGGGGGGACAAAATTTACTCTTGTTGGTTCACCTGTTGAATTGGCAACTTCAAGATTGGAGGTGAAGAAGCTAAAGGTAGTACTTGTGAAGAGCTTGAGTGTTGTACATGATGTTGATCAGGTTGTACCTCTTTGTTCTTAGGGAAAATCAATGTAATGTTTTCCTCATCTTTACACAACTTTGAACTTGAACAAACTTCAAGATTTTGATCAACTTTAAATGACACATCATCATCATTCTTGATGACACTTCTTCCTCTATTATTATTATTATCATTTTCCTCCACAAATCTTCTACAAAACTTGTCCTCAGCATCCCTCAAGAATTGAAATGTTGGAGGTGAATTAGACCTTATAAACTTGTTGAACTCAAGATCACTTTCTGATTCAAGAAAAGGGTTGAAATTGAAACCATTTTTTTGCATTATTGGACTTAAAGGAGGTGTAAAAGAAGAAGGTGAAGCAAGTGGAGTTAAAAAAGGAGTTTCAATACTTAGACACAAATCACTCAAACTCCTAGTTCTTGATCCTTTTCTACTCTTATTTTCATTTTTAGACTTTCCATCTTCACACTCCAAATCTTCTTTAGTTTCCTCTTTGATAGTAAACAAAAATCTTGGTGGCCCACAAAGCCCCATAAACTCATTATCCATAGCATCATCTCCAAAGGGTTTGAACCAAAAATCACTATTTGAATCAACATTTGATTGAACTTGAACTTGAACTTGAGTTGGTTCATGAACTAGTTGTGTATCAGAAGAACAAATTTCTTGGGATTTTAAGGCATTGGGGTTCAAAGAAGTTCTTGATTTCCCACAAAACATATAACAAAACTCTCTTACTTTACCATCTTCAAGATTTGTTTTAACAATCCTATTTTTCCACCATAATAAGTAGTAGAGTTCAGCAACAAGAGCTAATAAAAGACAACCAAATACCACACTTAGAGCAAGTCCCACTGAGCTTAAAGATTTCATCTTTACATCTATTTGAACCAAAATCAAGAAATTAATAAGACAAAATAAAAATCCAATCTTTCACCTCAAAATGCCTCAAGATTCTTGAATAACATCTCCCCACATTGCTAGAAATGGATACTTTGAAGAACAGCCTAATCGAGGATCTTTGCTCTCAAATTTTCAAGAATTGGTTCAGAGAGAAGAAACAAATAGTCGGCAAGTTGTCTTTCATGTTTATCTGAACCTGAAGCTGTAGAGAAAGTATATACTAAACAAATTCAAACCACCAATTAAAATGAAGGTTTTTTATTTAGCATAAAATTTAAGAAATAAAGAAAAAAAATTTAAATTTATAATTTAAAATAACTTATAAAATTTTATGTGACTATAAATTATTTTATTAAGTATATTAAAATAAATTTAAAATTAAATTATAAATAAATATAAAAAATATCATTCTTTTAGAATTAACTAAAAAAAAAAAGGACGGAGGGACATGTTATAGAGAAAGAGCTTAGGCTTATTACTAAAACACCCATAGAAAACAAAAAAGAAGTTAAAAAACATCCATGGAATCTAAGTGAGCTGATGTGGACATTCTTAATTTAGTTTTTTAATTAGAGAATTAAACAAATCTGATTTTGGGGGTTTCTTTAAAATGTTTTTATGTGAAGGTAAATCTAACTAAAGAACAATACATGTCACTGTTATAAGGAGGGCTCTTTTTCTCCCTAAACAATAATAACTGGTTCGTCACGAGATTTGTATGTCAATAGATAATATAGAATTTTTGTACTAATATTCTTAATAAGTTGGGAATGTATTTTCGTGTTATTAGTAGTCTACCTTATGTCCTATATTTTTTAAGAGTTTTAGTTTTGTAATAAGCTTAACATGTCATTAGAAAATATAGGAAAATTGTACCTTTTATTGTAATATAGATTTGAGATGTGTTTAAATGGATCGACATGATCCGTGAAGCTTCACATAACCAATTCGAATTTTCTTGGGATTGAATCATTATTGCTGATGGTGATGCTGTAGGGTTTTTGTTGGGTTGTTGTACGCAGCAGATATTGAAAACTTAGAACTGTTTGACTATAGGATAATTTTAGACTGTAAACATAATATTTGAATGGTACTTACATGTTTACAATAACTGAAATCTTTATCAACTGTGGGTGCGCACGCGAATATCCTTTCGATTGCAAGCTCCAAGCTTCAATGTATTCCTCATTTGGAAAGCTAGGAAATCCGGCAGATGTTCGAGAGAGTGTTTTGATTCTGAGTCTCTAAGACTTAGAATAATGATATGAAAATCAAGTGTAATGAATAATGAAGCTTGGCCCTACACTGTCTCATTTTATTTTCCACACATTCTAAATTAAATCCAAAATCCAATTTTGACTTAATTAAAACAATCATTATTCATTTAAATATCTCGATTCTATATCGAATATTTAATACTCTCTCAATACATCATTAGATCGAAAAGACAATCGTCATAGTGTGACCCTACAGACCTTCACATATCGACATTAATTAAATTAAGGTTTACGCGAAACTCCTAGACTGCACCGCAAGATGAACTCAATATGTGAAGTATGTTTACACGAATCCAGTAAACTTAACCTCTATGTGTAAGATAAAGTCCTTTCATTCACGACACACCCGATCAAGCTTAGGATTTGTCAAGTGTCTATCAAAATGACTTAATCATTGTATCTCATCTATATTAGTTGACAACTAGACCATATTCTAAATATGTCTATTGCGTTGGCCAACTACTTAGTCAACTTAATATCACTAAGAAACTAAGTGTTCTCTCAAATATACATTCGAGGAATGAATTCTTATCTTGGCTCAACTTCCACATTTAATCCACATCAATGTACCAAATACAAGCCGTATCTCAACCTATAAGGCATTTGAGCTTAGGACAGGATCAAAGTATATTACTTTATAGACAAGGTGCGCATTGACCTCAAGTCTAAGGACTTCTATTTCCCACAAGCTGATCATACTTTAGACAAGTATAACAAACAGTATATCAGCAGGGTATACCAATACTTCCAAAGTATCCATGTGTCCATCACGAGTAGCCATTACTCGTAGCAGGTGAGACATACTACATCCTCTAAGGATGTGATGCAGACCACATGTCTATTTATCACATATCATCGATATCCCATTCTCGATGATCATTAGTCGAGGCTATTTTAAGAGTTACGTTATAATATTAATAGCTCACATTATTAATAACAACGTAACCTCTAGGGATGCATATTATAGAATATTATAAACAATCAACTAATAATTCAATAATTGCAAATGCCAAAATATTAATCTCCATTAATAATAATACGAATGTGTATAAAGTACATTTGTCCTAATACATATTGTCCCTAGGACATGCATATACTCTCAGATGCTCGAACTAATTTATGTGCACTTAGACTACTTCCCTAAGTATTTGCTATCTCTTACCTGCATAAATATCAAATAACTCTTATTACCAAAATTTAAGTAGATAAAAAGTGATTATCTAAACATTTTTTGTCTATACATATAGAAGTTTAAACTCTAATCTCTCATAATCTTTTATGCACTTTATTGATCACAGTGTCACACCTTCATTGAACTCTAATAGGTAATAGAGTGAAGGTTTGGAGAGAGAGTGGGAAAATAGTAGGTAAAAAAACATCGTCTAGTCTTTTTTTTGGTAGAAAAGAAAAAATTATCTAATTTATACTTTATAATAGCAAGGTCACATCTCTCTAGAGATGTTCACATCGGATCACGTAGAAAAGTGCCCTGTCTTTCATCAATAGTTGCTTCTCTCTATGGCTGGCCAGTGGGCCGGGTCGGCCCGATCGCGCCCCGACACCGCCTCGATCTCGCCCCGAATCCGATTGTTTTTAAAAAAAAATTGTGGTATCGGGACAAGACATGGTCTCATCCCAATCCGTCCCGTCCCGCCCCAGACCCGCCAGTCCCTACCCGATCCGGTCCCGCCCCGATCCCGCCCGAAACCTCCCCTTTTTCCAAAATAACTGTTACACCAACGACCATTTTTTATCGTTGTGCAACGGCTATTTTTGGCCTTCCCTCCCCCAACCCCTACCCCAACTCCCCTACCCCCTTAATAATTATTTTTAACCCATAAGTTATTATATTTACACTTTAACCCAATTTTCCAACTATAAATACCTCATTTTTCTCTTATCTTTCTCACAAATCTTCCTACAATCTCTCAATCTATCTCTTTACAAGTCTACATTGTCTACTAAATATTCAATTTTATTTATTCATTTGGGAGTGAAGTTGACAACTAGCTTGAGGATCGTCCATTGAGCAAAGTTTCAATTTTCAACCTCTCGATTACACGTCGATGTTACGTCGGTGTTTGGTACATTCGTTCCTTCATTAAATTATTATTGTCTGTTTATTTTATTTAGCGCACTTAATTTCGTTTACTTTAATTATTTATTAGTATAATTATAAATTTATAATGAAATGATTTAAACGTATGTTTACGGGTAGGGGTCATGCTTCTTCTAGTAGGGGCAACAAGGGCAAGGGTCCTATTTCTATACTGAATCATATTCCTACACATGATGATTTTGTTGATACTGAACATTTTTCTACAATACCATTAGATTTAGATGAAGAGCTATTTTCTGAAACTCAAGAAGACTTTAATTTAGATGATGATCTAGATGATACACCTACTAATGTAGATGACAACACATCCACTAGTGCACCTTCAACTGAAATGCCTCCTATTGCCCTTAGTATGAGACGAGGTCCAACAAAAAGAACATTAAAATCAAATGCATGGACATTTTTTGATAGGGACGTAGAGAATCAAGTAGTTAGATGTAAAATTTTTAAAGATGTTTTAAAATTTAAAATTGGAAAAGGTCAAGGTGGGACGGGGTTTTTTAATGAGACACGTATCAAGGTCTCATCCTGCTAGGTATGCCCAATACGAGGCTTCAAAACCGGGTGCGCAAACGTCCGCTCCATCGGGACAAGGTTCACATATTGTCCCGGAACAAGTACAGGGTCAAATTAACCCTCTGACGGGGGGAATTATAGGCCTTAAATACGATAAACATAGAGATAGGGAAGTAATAGCAAAATTAATTGTTGTGGAGGGTTTGCCTTTTTCATTTCCTTCATCTCCCTGTTTTATTCATTACATTAGAGATATGTATAATCCCGCTTTTAACGGTTTTCCTAGATCAATTGTTAAGAGAGATGTATTTAAATTCGCACATGAATATCAACAGTATTTATGTTATTCATTATATCATTTTAATGGCAAAGTGGCTATCACTTCTGATATAGGCCGTAGTATTAACGACCATGGTTATTTAACGGTAACTTGTCATTGGATATATTATAAATGGTCTATGCAAAAACGTATCTTAGCGTATAGATATATAGATGATAGGCACACTGGTACTTTTATTGCAGAAAATATTTATCAAGTGTGCGATTATTACGGAATAACTGATAAAATTATGACTATTACATTAGATAACGCTTCTTCTAACAATTACGCTATTACACTTTTAAAAAATAGTTTAACTCCATCTTTTCCAAATCATTTTCATATAAAATGTGTGTGCCATATATATAACTTAATTGTAAAGGATGGTCTATCACTTTTTGAAGACATTCTTAGTAAAATACAATTTGCTATAAACTTTATTTTAAAAAATAATAGAATACAATGAATAAAAGAATATAAAAAAACTTGTCACGATTGCCAACTAACATGTAGAAAAATTTCCGATGTACCCACTAGGTGAAATTCTTTATACGAGCAACTACTTGTTGATTATGACTATAGAAAACCTATAATTTTATTTTTTAACTCTCATAATCAAAATCCAGCTAATATGGTTGTAGATAGGGATGGCAACGGATCGGATCTGGACCGGATCCTACTAGATCCAAATCCAAATCCAAATTCGTTTTTCACACCTGAATCCAGATCCATCGGGTCCATAAAAATCATATCCAAATTCGGATCCATCAGATCCGCCGGGTCCACGGATCGGATCTGGATCCACATGTAAAAAAATTGCCTTGCTAAAAATGTAATCTTGCTAAGAATTTTTTTTGAACTGACAAACGATTTTTGCTTAGCTAACAGTTTACTGTGTTTCAATTTTGAAATGTCCATATGAGATATTTTGTTCGTTGTCTCATTTTGATTGTGAGCTATTAATTGAAAGTGTTGGACAATGACAATAGTTGTGGAGAATGCTGACTAGTATTTCCACAATGCAGAACTTGCATGTGCTTGGAATCTTCACAAATGAAGTGAATATAATTTTAACTGCTTGTCTATGGAGATGTTAGTCATTCAGTAATATAACATTGATTTTATTATCGAAGTTACCTCTTTATTTTTTGGTTTTTGAGTTAACGCGGGGATAAATTAAACTTGTTTTGAGAATTAAACTTGTAAGGATGTGCTTAGCAATTTTAAGAAAATACTTATAAAATTACATTCTATGTTATGAATATATTTAATAAAAAATGGATCCACGGGTCAGATCTGGACCGGATACGGATCTCAAATACAAGATCCAGATCCGATCCGGATCCGTCGGGTCCAAATTTTGAAGATTCATATCCTATAAAACGAATCTGGATCCACCGGGTCCAGAATTCACTGCCATCTCTAGTTGTAGATAGCGATTGGGGAAAAATTTCCGAACTTATTGTATTTTTTTAGTAAGTTTTTCAAGCAACAAAAGAATTTTTCGGTATATATTATCCTACTATTTCAACTATGTTGTTTTATATAGCTCTAATATTTTTACTGCTTAATGAATATATGGATAAACCAGCTTATAAGGCAACTATTAAAAAAATGTTTATCAAAATAAAAAAATATTTTATTCCTATTCCCACCATTTATATTATTAGTGTTGTATTAAATTCGACTATTAAAATAGACAGTACTAAATCACTTATTGAAACTATTTACGATTGTATAGCAATACTACCACCTCCAAGTCTCAAAAATCCAAATCACCCACCACCTATTGAACAAACTAAAGAAGAAATGTTGTCTAGCGTAAAAGACGAATGTAAAAAAGTATATAGATTTTACCAATAAGAAAGTGCTAGCAACCTACCGGCTTCCATACCATCTTCTTCTTCTTCTTCAACACAACCTCACAAAAGACATGCTGTTTCTGCGACTAGTATTGAAAGTCATAGAAATAGAATGTGCGGCCGTACCGCTACTAACCAAATTAGCGAGTTTGATATTTTTGTTTTGCAGGGTTCTGTACCGTACCAAACAGTTCTTAATGAAGAAGGACGTGAAGACTTGCTGAAATACTGGAGGGGGAATGAGAAGACCTTTCCGACACTTTCAATGATGGCCCGAGATGTTTTGAACATTCAAGCGTCATCAACGGCGTCTGAAAACGCTTTTTCTGTCGGCAGATATCAAATAGGAGAGCACAGACACTCATTAGCCGGAGACAACTTGGAGATTGTAGTATTATTCAGAGATTGGATATTAGCGGAGCGGAGAAGGTGCGGTCAACCAGAGATCAACGAAGAAGAAGATGAAAACTACAATGAAATCTTATCCGAATGTGGTGGAAGCGACGTGGAGTAATTTGACCAACAAATACCAATTTCAACCGAAGAACCACATGAAATTATCAAGAAACTAGAACATGTTTTTTTCAAAATGTAATTTTTTAATTGCAATTTTACTATATAATTTGCAACTTTTGAACAACACCACAAAGTTGCAATTTTGACAATTGTATTTATATTACAAAAAAAATCATGTCTATTAAATAATATAAGAGGCACAAAAATAGTCTTGGGATATTTTTATTACACTATCTTGTTTAATTATTGAGTTTTTTTATATATATATATTAATTTTCAAATTAAGTGCAAAAAAAAACCCCGATACCGATCCCGCCCCGACGGGATCAGGATCGGGATGATACTTCGGTGAATCTCGCCCCTTCCCTCCGTCCCGCCCCGACCCGATCCTTCCAAGCCCGTCCCGACGAACCCGAGCCTTACCCACTGGCCACCCTTACTTCTCTCTCTCTTTCCTTTGCCTTTTGCTATTTTCTTTACCCTTCATTTTCTTTCATTTCCTTTTCCTTATCCTCTTTTTTTTTCCACCCATGTCTATACTGTTAGGAATAAAAAATAGACCCGCAAAAATAATATTCACGATATTAGTGATTAACGTGAAACACTAAGTTATGATTAATTAACAAGAATAAAGAGCAATAATGACACTGAGAATTTTACGTAGAAACCCTTCTGTATAAGAAAAAAATTACGGGCCAATAGGAGCAACTGATATCACTATGGCAATGAATTTTACACTTTGTAGTCACGAGTATAAATAATCCAAATACCACTACATACTCAAAAGAAATAACCCTCATTTAATTTTTTCGCTTACTACAATATCGCTCACACTCTATTTTTCTTCATAGACTATTTTCTTACACAGTCTATGAAATACCTCACACTGCTATCTATGCTCTCAGATATATTTCTCTCTGAGTTTTGGTGTGATAAATGAGAAGTTGAATCCTTCCTTTTATAGGCAAGGCCACCGATCTTTCAACCAATAGAATTGGTTTCAGCAATTCACAATTGGCAACTTTGCAAATTGCAGCCGCAAGTATTGACAATTTGGCAACTTGGTTTGCCACTTTTTATTTTATTGAATTAAGGAAGGACCCCACAACTCTTCCCCTCCAGACCCAAACACCTGAGGGAGGTAATACTGGACTTTTAGCTTGAATGCATGTCGACAAGTTTTTTGCACAATTCGTACTTGTCCCTTGGTACCACCTTAGTCAGTATATCTGTAGGATTTTTATTCGTGTGAATCTTCTCGACCTGGAAAAACTCATTCTCCACTTGCTCACGAATCCAATGATATCTCACATCGATGTGTTTTGTCCTTGCATGGTACATGAAGTTTTTGCTCCGGACTATTTTACTCTGATTGTCACAATAGATAACATATTCCATTTGCTGCAATCCAAGCTCTTGAAGGAATCCTTTGAGCCATATCATCTCTTTGCCAGCGTCAGTAGCCACAATATACTCTGCTTCTGTTGTAGATAGTGAGACACACTTCTACAACTTCGACTACCATGATATAGCTCCCCCTGAAAAAGTAAACATATATCCAGTAGTGAATTTTCTGTTATCAAGGTCACCTGCCATATTAGAATATGTATAGCCCTTCAAGGTCACCTGCCATATTAGAAAGCTTTTAAGATGTACTTCTCCCGTGACAAATAAAACTTCCTTTCATCTTTGAAATGAATAATTTTCATGCCCAAAATCTGCTTAGCATGACCCAAGTCTTTCATAGAAAAATACTTACTCAATTGTTTTTTCAACTCGTCAATCTTGAAAGCATTCTTGCCCACAATCAATAGATCATCCACATATAGCAAGAGGATGATAAAGTCATCATCAGAAAATCTATTTGCAAACACACAATGATTTTAAGATGTTTTCTTATAGACTTGCTCCCTATAACAAATTCAAACTTCTTGTACCATTGTTTGGGAGCTTGGTTGAAGACATAGAGACTTTTATTAAGTTTGCACACATGATTTTTTTACCTTTTGCTTTGAAGCCCTCAGGTTGTTTCATATAAATCTCTTATTCTAAGTCATCATGAAGAAAAGCAGTTTTCACAACCATCTGCTCAATCTCCAAATCTAGACTAGCATCCAAACCAAGGACTGTATGAATGGAGGACATTTTCACAATGGGAGAATATATTTCATCAAAGTCAATACCATTCCTTTGACCGAATCCCTCAATGAACAATCTATCTTTATACCTGGGCTTCAAGCTGTGTTCTTCAGCTTTGACTTTGAACACCCACTTGTTCTTTAAAGCTCTCATGTCTTTAGGAAATTTTACCAACTCATAAGTTTGGTTCTCATGTAGAGATTTCATCTCATCTTGCATGGCTTCAATCCATTGATCCCTGTACTAATCTTTTATGGCCTCCTCATAACATTCAGGTTCTTATCCTGTGAGTAATACATACTCATTAGGAGAATAATGAGAAGAAGGAATGTGTTGTCTAGTAGACCTCCTGAGTGGAATATTTAACTCATCCACAACTTCATGAGTATGAGTATCTACCTCATCAACAACGACACCGTTATCATCAACATCAATATGATGATCTAGAACATGATTCTGGGCATCATTGTCATCATTGAGCCCACCGATATCATCAACGTTTGTATGAGGAACTTGATCAAGATTAACTAAATCATCAAAACTTGAAGATTTTAGCTTCTCCGCTTTATCAATATCTTCAATGATTTGATCCTCCACGAAGACTACATCACGACTTCTCACAACCTTCTTATCAATTGGATCATATAACTTGTAACCAAACTCATCAAGGCCATAACCAATGAAGATGTAGTGCCTTGTCTTGGTAGCTAATTTTGATCTTTCTCTTTAGGCACATGTACAAAATCTTTTCAACTAAATACTTTCAGATGGTCATAGGAAACATCCTTGCCATGCCAAACTCTATTTCGAACATCACTTTGCAAAGCAACAACAAGAGATAGGTTGATAATATGTGCATCGATCAATAAAACCTCACCCAAAAGGAATTCGACAACTTTGCTTCAGAAATAAAACATCTGACTCTTTCCATCAAGGTCATGTTCATCCTCTCTGCCAAATCATTAAGTTGAGGAGTCTTTTGGTGTCTGATACCCTGTTGCTTACAATATTCATCAAACGGTCCACAATAATTACCACAGTTATCAATATGAATACACTTCAGTTTCTTTGAACTGAACCATGAAACTGATTAAAGACATCCAACACTTGGTCTTTAGTCATCAAGACATAGACCCAAAATTTTCTTGAACAATAATCAATAAACGTAGCAAAGTAAAGTTCACCACCCAAATTCCTTGTCTTCATAGGACCACATAAATCTAAATACACTAACTTAAGCACCTTTGTTTTTCTTGAAGAAGGATGAGATTTGAAAGAGACTGTATTTTATTTTTCAGCCAAACAATACTCACACTTTTCTAATTTAGCACTTTCGAAATTTGACAACAATTTCTTCTTAGCCAGGACATTGAGTCATTTCTCACTAATGTGGCAAAGCCTCTTGTGCCATAACGTTGAAGAGTTATCGCTCTCAACTGCATTCACCATATTAGCACAAGTAGAAACTGCAATCCATTATACCATGATGCTTTGTACCACAAGCCACAATCAAGGAACCCTTAGTGAGTTTTTACTTTCCAGCACCATTGGTACTAACATAACCTTCATCATCCAGAACACCAATAGATATCAAGTGCAAACAAACATCAGGTGCATGCTTCACATTGTTCAAAACTAGTTTAGTTCCAGTACTAGTTTCCAAACAAATTGTTCCAATACCAGCCACCCTAAAGACAGTCTTATTACTCATACTTAAGGTTTCAAAATCACCTGGAGTATATAATGAGAAAATATCCTCTCTTGATGTCACATGAGATGTGACACCAATGTCCACAACCCAACTTGACTAATCACAAGCAATATTTATCAGATTTTGATCATGGACAGTAACAAGATCTTCAGTAGTGACAGTGGCTACATAATTGTCATCTTCTTTCTTTTCCTCTTTATCTATGTTCTCCTTCTTCAATATCCGGCAAAACTTCTTTGTGTGTCATTTCTTCCTACAATGATAACACTCAATATCTTTAAGTCTGTCTCTAGATTTACTTCTATTATGTTCTCTGTTTTGAAAACCACGATTCTTGTTTCTCCCCCTAGATTCAGTCATCAAGACATCTGACAAAAAGGAACCTTGAGACTTTCTTCTATTTCTTCATTTAAAACACTACTATTGGCAAGATCTATAGAGATCACACTATCCGGAGCAAAATTTGACAATGAAGTTCTAAAAGTTTCCCAAGAATCTAGTAAGGAACCAAGTAGAAACAAATCTTGAATTTCTTTATCAAATCTAATGCCCATAGCAGATAACTGGTTCATGATTCCCTGAAAGTTATTAAGATGATCTGTCATCAGAGAACCATCAAGGTATTTTAAACCCAACATCTGCTGAATGATAACGTCAAAATCTACTCATCAAAGAGAAAGTGTAAACGGTCATCGCAATATAATTTACCCAACTAAAAGTCGGGGTCAAATCCATAGGGAATAATATACTAGGCGATCAAACAAGTAAGGAATTATCACTTTCTATGCTAAGTCAAACACTTTTTCAATATTTGATTTTGAAAAGATTATAACTAATACAAAAATATAAACTAACCTAGAAAGCAAGTAAAATGATCAATGACCACGAGTATGGATACAAGGGAAATTACTCTCAAGTAACGATCTAATGTATTTCAAGATTTTACAACTAAGATCGAGTCTATGCTAATAGATAATGATTTCTAAAATCTCATTGAAAGTCTTCCAACCAAATCAATTAATTTCACTCTAAACTCTTCCAAGTCTTAGAGTGTGTAATTAAGCACAATCAATTTAACTCTAAGTTAACTATCATATTCCTAGCTCAAGTTATTAAATGAGGTTTAAAGCCTCAAATCCTTGTTAATTAATCTTTCCCAACCTCAATTTTCCTATTCCGAACTCAAATTAAAGTAAATGGGCAAGTCCTAGGGTTACCTAATCCCTTAAGAAACATTAAATAACAAGATTAATTAAAACAACAAAGATTCACTTCATTAGACATAAAAATCATTCAATACATAAGCAAAACAAGAGTTTCAAACCAAACTTTAATAATGAATATTTTCATACACAAGATTCAAGTAAAGGAATGAAATACTACACACTTAAATATTTAATACATAGTAAGGAATTGAAGAGAGGGTTAAGAAATTTCTCATTATAGTGCTCCAATGGTGTGGTGTAAGAACCCTAGCTTCCAAAGCTTGAAAACATGGCCAAAGATGAAAAATATTTTCTCCAAGTCTTTCTTCTATAGTTCCCCAATTTTCAAGTCCAAAAATGACGAAAATAGCCTCTAACTTTTCAAATTCACAAATCTGGCAATGTTTTTGCATTTTTAACCACTTATGTCACTTTCTTCAATTTGGCTTTTTTTGTCTCGTTTTTACTTGGTTTCTTTCCGATCACTTCTAAATCACATAAAATCTGTAAAGGAATCCGATCACTTCTAAATCACATAAAATCTGTAAAGGAAAGTAAGCGACATTAAATGCACTATTTTCTCAATCAAACATAACAAAAATTTAAGATTAAAGAAGAGATAAGTTGATAAAAATACCAACTTATCACTTAATCAAGAACATCTTGTTTTTCCAGTCTTCCGAGTATACAAACTTTCAAGTTGCTCCCATAGGGTCTGAGCATGTGACTCCCCAGTAAAATGGTTCAACACATTATCGTCAACCCACTGTCTAATAAAGTCACAAACTTGTCTGTGTAACAGATTCCACGTTTCATCTAATTTATTATCATGCTTTTTAGTGGCAAAGACTGGTTAATAAAAATTCTTGACATAGAGAAAATCCTCTATTTTGCCTTTAATTGACACCACTCAAAGTAACCATTAGTGTTGACTTCCATTGCTTATCATAAATACATATACTATTTATTAGCAGGATACCAAAGTAATTTTTTTATGATGTGAAATGAATCAGACTGTGCTGCAACCACAGAGCATACTCTGACAAAATCTGGCTATGATACTACTTGTTGGGAATAAAAAATGGACCCGCAAAAATAATATTCACGATATTAGTGATAAGCGTGGAACACTCAATTATGATTAATTAGCAAGAATAAAGAGTAATAATGACACCGAGAATTTTACGTGAAAACCCTTTTGAATAAGAGAAAAACCACGGACCAAGAGGAGCAACTGATATCACTATAGCAAGTGATTTTACACTGTGGACACACTTAAAAGAAATAATCCTCCTTTGATTTTTTCCCTTACTACAATATCACTCACACTTCATTTTTCTTCATAGACTATTTTCTTACACAGTCTATGGAATACCTTGCACTGCTCTGTATACTCTTAGATATATTTCTCTCTAAGTTTTGGTGTGATAAATGAGAAGATGAATCCTTTCTTTTTAGGAAAGGCATCCGATCCTTCAACCAATAGAATTGGTTTCAGCATTTCACAATTGACAACTTTGCAAATTGGGCCCGCAAGTGTTGACAATTTGGCAACTTGATTTGCCACTTTTTCTTTTATTGAATTGGGAATGGACCCCACACATACTCATTGGGGCCTGATTAAATTTAATTTATATCGAGAAGTTCCGCTTGAAGAGATAAAATGCTTTCTATCAAAAGATGATTTCTTTCTCAGCTTGAACTATGGGTGGCTAGTGGGTCGGGTTTCGACGGGACGGGATCATGCGGGACTGGGGAGTGGGTCGTGTTTGGGGCTCTGGCGGGACAGGCCGATGTCCAATTCCGTCCCTCATCTCGCCATAAAGGGGGATCGGTATTGGCGGGGCGGGGCGAGGTCGGGTCGGGTTCGAGTTTAATTTTTTTAGACATTTAATTTCAAAAAAGTTGTGAATATAAACACTTAAATAATTGAACAAGATAGTGTAATAAAAACACCACAAGCCTGTTTTTGTGCCTCTTATATTATTTAATAGAAATATGATTTTTTTGTAATACAATTTCAAAATTGCAACTTTGTGGTGTTGTTCAAAAGTTGCAATCACATAGTAAAATTGCAATTAAAAAAATTACATAGTTATAAATACCTTTTCTAATTTCTTCACAATGTCTTGTGGTTCTTCAGTTGAAATTGGAATTTATTGGTCAAATTGGTCGACATCGCTTCCAGCTCCCTTGGACAAAATTTTGTTGTAGTTTAAATCGCTTTCTTCGTTGATCTCTGGTTGACCGCACATTCTACGCTCCGATCGTATCTAATCTTTGAGTAAAACGGAAATCTCCAGGCTGTCTCCCGCTAATGAGTGTCTGCGCTCTCCTACTTTAAATCTTCTGGCAGAAAAAGCGCTTTCAGACGATGTTGATGACACTTGAATGTTCAACACATCTCGGGCCATCTTTGCTAGTATCGGAAATGTATTCTCATTTTCCCTCCAGCATTTAAGCAAGTCTTCACGTCCTTCTTCATTGAGAACTGCTTGGTACGGTACAACACCCTGTAAAATAAAAAACATCAAACTCGCTAACTTGATTAGCAGTGGTACCACTAAACATTCTATTTCTAAGGCTTTCAATACTAGCACTTTCTTGTTGGTAATGCATAGATACTTTTTTGCATTCATCGTGTATGCTAGACAAAACTTCTTCTTTAGTTGGTTCCTTAGGTGGTTGTTCATTTGAATTTTTTGAAGTTGGAGGTGGAAGTATTTCTATACAATCATAAATAGTTTCAATAAGTGCTTTACAACCGTCTATTTTAATAGTCAGATTTAATACAACACCAATAATATAAATAGTGAGAGTAAGAAAAAAATATTTTTTTAATTTGATAAACAGTTTTTAATAGGTGCCTTATAAGATGGTTTTTTTCATATATTCACTAAGTAACAAAAATATTGGAGCTATATAAAATAACATAGTTGAAATAGTAGGATAATATATACCAGAAAATTCTTTAGTTGTTTGAAAAAAATTCTCTAAAAATCCAATAAGTTATGAATGTTTTTTTCCAATCATTATCTATAAGCATATCAGTTGGATTTCGATTATGGGAGTTAAAAAATAAAGTTATAGGTCTTCTATAATCGTAAGCAACAAGTATTTGTTCATATAGAGAATTTCACCTAGTCGATACTTCTTCAGAAATTTTTCTAAAAGGTAATCCACAATCGTGACAAGTTTTTTTATATAATTTTTTTCTTTGTATTATATTACTTCTAAAAATGAAGTTTATAATAAATTGTACTTTATTAAGAATGTCTTCAAAAAGTGATAGACCGTCCTTTACAACTAAGTTATAAATATGGCACGCACATTTTATATGAAAATGATTAGGAGAAGATGGAGTTAATAGATCTTTTAAAATTCTCACAACATAATTATTAGAAGAAGCATTATCTAACGTAACAGTCATTATTTTGTCAGTTATACTATAATAATCGCAAACTTGATGAATATTTCCTGCAATAAAATTTCCAGTGTGCATATCATCAATATATTATATGCTAAAATACATTTTTGCATAGATCAATTATGATCTATCCAATGACATGTTACAGTTAAATAATCATTGTCGTTAGTACTACAACCTATATCAAAAGTGATAGATACCTTGCCAGGAAAATGATATAATGCATAACGTAAATATTGTTGATATTCATTTGCAAATTTAAAAACGTCTCTCCTAACAGTTGATCTAGAAAAACCGTTAAAAGCAGGATTATACATTTCTCTAATGTAATGAATAAAACCAGGAGAGGGAGGAAATGAAAAAGGCAAACCATCCACCGCAACTAATTTTGCTATTGCTTCCCTATCTCTGTGTTTATCGTATTTAGGACCTACAATTCCCCCCGTCGTCGGGTTAATTTGACCATGTACTTGATCTGGAACACTATGTGAACCTTGTCCGGATGGAGAGTGCATTGGTACACCCGACTTTGTAGCCTCGTATTCATCCCACCTAGCTTTGTGAAAGCCTTGTACATGTCTTAATAAACCTCCCATCCCACCCTGACCTTTTTCCATTTTATATTTATAAACATTTTTACAAATTTTACATCTAACTACTTGATTTTCTTGGTCTCTATCAAAAAAATCTCATGCAACTGATTTTAATTTTTATTGTGTGGGGCCTCGTCTCATACTAGGGGGAATGAGAGGCGTTTCAGTTTGAGGTGCACTGGTGGGTGTGTCATCTAAATTAGTGGGTATGTCATCTAGATTATCTTCTAAATTAAAATCTGGTTCAGTTGCAGAGTATATCTCATCATCTAATGATATATCATTAAAAAATCAGTTTCATCTATATGCGTGTAATCAATCGAATCATCCTGTCTAGGAATAGGATGACTAGAAGAAGTACCCTTGCCCTTGTTACCCCTACTAGAAGAAGCACCCTTACCCTTACCCATAATCGTACGTCTTAATCCTTCCATTTTAATTATGTAAATAAATAATTAAAGATAATGAAATTACGTGCGATAATTAAAATAAAGTAACAATAATAATTTAAAGAAGGAACGAATGTACCAAACGCCGACGTAACGTCGACGTGTAATCGAGGTTGAAAATTAAAACTTTGCTCGATGAATGATCCTTAAGCTAGTTGTCAACTTCAGTACCAATTTTTGAATTTTGATACAATTATACAAATGAGCAAATAAAATAAAATATTTAGTAGGCAATGTAATTGTAGTCTTGTATAGAGATAGATTCAGAGATTAGAGAGATTGTAGGAAGATTTGTGAGATAAAATGAAGAGAAAATGAGGTATTTATAGTTGGAAAATTAGGTTAAAGTGTAAATATACTAACTTAGGGGTTAAAAATAAATATTAAGGGGGTAAGGGGGTTTATGAGGTGGGGGGTGGGGGGGAATGGCCGTTTGTACCATTGCACAACGACCAAAATCTAAATTTGGCCGTTGTTGCAACGATTAGTTTTGCAAAGGGGGAGGGGGGACCGGGATTGGGGTGGGACGGGTCTGGGGTGGGACGAAGCGGTACAGGCCCGGGCGGGACGAGCCCAGATCCCATCCCGATTTCGAGTCCCGACACCGTCAATTTTTTTAGGGGGATCGGGGCAGGCCGGGGCGGGATCGGAGCTGGATCGGATCGGGATCGGGCCGGCCCGGCCCACTGGCCACCCTTAGCTTGAACACACTTCTAATAAAAATAGAGGAATACTTACGCGTGCGACCACCCTTTAAATATGAGTAGCTATTCCAGTTCATTTGCATGTGTTTGAAAAAACAATGGGGTAAGTTATAGGTAAGAATGCAAGGATTTCAACAAATGTTCAACTTGTATTGCAAATAACATATATATACTTGAAAGCTAAAACAATTATAGGGTAGAAAAGGATGATAAGAGTGAAGTGGGGTACAAGATTTTCTTTACTGGGCTCTATCTGAAAGGAACTTATAGGAATGGACATGCATGTCTGATTATGTGAGGATGGTTTCATCAATTAAGAAAATACTATTTATCGACCGATAAAATTTGCCGTAAAACTACTCTACTATTTTGTTGCTATTTAGCTACAAAATGCCATCCATCTCTAACTTTGACTCAGACGTAGCTTCCTTTGTTTTTTGAGTGTGAAGCGCTCCTCAAAAAGGTATAGTACCAGACCCGTTACATGCATTGTGTACTATCAAAAAAGCCATCATTCAGAGTTGTAATTATGCTTACTTGTAGAAAACTCAAACGTGATATCCAAATATATGCTTTAACAAGTATTACACAAGAATATAATGCCAGATCCACAATATGATGTGTAGTTTCACGGAAACCGATAGTTTCCGTCTAGATCCGCCTCTGTAAGAATAGATTATAAACCTATGATAAAATATTTGTTCGTAATCCAGCAAATAAAGTACATTACGTAATTCAACCACTGACGACTTATTTATTCAGTGACATTTTCACTAGACGTCCCAAAATGGGGACTATGAATTCTATATATAATTAGTGTGTATGTGTATTATACGCTTATTATATACTAAGTATACATCAATGACAGTTGTAAATCATTACGACTATGCGGGTAAAGGTTTTTTCTAGCTAGCTGAGTGAAAATGTTAAGATCCCGACTAACCTAATTTCTAAACCTATTAGACCCTACATAACATACTTTTGGTAGGGGCTGTTACTTTAGTGTTGCACCATTTATAACAGTCATTAAAATGGACCATATGATCCTGCTGTTTTTCTTTCTTATTTCTACCTTATTTTGCTTTCATATGCATGACATTTACTCAATTGGCTCATTTACATTGTTTTATGAACAACATTTTCATGTGCGCTGAGCTTTCAACTTTAAACCCCCACAGTTTAATTTTATACTTTAATTGCGTCTATTTTAGTTTCAATTTTGGTAGTCTAAAATGCTCGTACTTTTTATTAGGATATAGACTAATTAATATCATATTTACACTGATCACATTTAAGAATCTCTTTTGATCGCTATCTTGTTGTCTATCTTCCATTTTGCATCGATTTCTTTATAAATCTTATAAGTAAAACTTCAGATTATTGGTATGATCTCGATGACTTTGTTATTCCAATCTTTCTTCTTAGAACGTGTTGGTTTGATTTCATAAGCGGGATCAAGCATATTGCCGTCATAAGCAAAATCCCGTATAGAATCTCCTAATTGTTCTAGAACTACTAGAAAAAGATTCTTTAGATATAAAAAACATTGATTCAGATGGAGGATACCTATCCCATAAGTTTCCACAACTCAATCATAGATTATGAAATCATCAAAGTTTTGACATTTTTGAACTATGTCTCTAACTCACTAGAGGCACGGATAAAATTCACAAACAATCATTTTTCAATTGTTGTGATTGAAAAGTAACCATTGTTATGAAAGTTTAGATTTCAGAGGTAAAAGTCAAGCCAATGACTATACTTTTTTAAAGACATACCGAAAAGTGGCCAATAATTGCTATTTTCTAACATAAATGGACTTAGATGGGGCTCTAGTTTGGACCCTCAAACTTGGGCCCTATTATCATGTTTGCAAGACATCCTCTTAATCAATTAATGTTCCATGGAATTAGAGAAAAGCTTTATACTGCAATTTGCCAAACTGATTGAAGTCAAATAAAGGAAATAGTGTACGTGGAGGAATCCAAGGATTTGACAAAGAGAGCCAATTTACACAAATGTACTCTTTTTTCTTTTCGAGTCACCGTTTAGATTTTGTCTCTATTTTTAAAAATTTAGACAAATATAATCTTTAAAGAATTGCCTTCCAAATAACATTAGACTCGGATTTAGTGTTTGCTCATATGTTTTTCAATCTTATAGATAAAATATTAAATTGCCGTTTAACATTTGAGTAACTTACAAAATTTTAGACTATGAGCTAACATTTTCGATTTTCAATTTGGTAAAAAATAATATATAAATTGTGGTCTCCGTAATTTGTAAAAAATAAAAAGAGAATTATTTATTAAACAACTGTCCAAAAAAGAATAACTGGTCAAAATTTATCGACAAAGGATAAGAAGAAGTTTGTGGGGGAACAAGTGGGCAGTCTTATCAATGATCAGGCCCACATATGTCTCAATTTTATCAAATGGGAAGTTTGTTGGGAATTTGTTTGGATCAAGTGGGCCTTTAATGTTGTCAGTATGTTATCATTGATCTGGCCCGCATAGATAATGGGCTTGTTTGTAACCTTGAACGGCCCAGGGATTCACGTGTACAGTAGCCACTTTGAGGATCCTTATTTAAAGCATAGCTTCGATTGATGAGTTTTTGTAAGTCTAATTCAGCTTCAGATATATGAATTTGACTAAAATGTAGGTAAGTAATTGTTGTTATTCTAGCTTATAAGTAGTTCATATATTACTTTTTTTTAGGGCCTTCCCTCTTCGTAACTATGAATGAAAATTACACTAATAAAGCAAAATTAGGGATAAAAAAGTTGGTTTAAAATTTCATTGCTTTTACTTTTGCTTCAAGTCTTGATTAAATCGGCTTCAAGGACTTCCAAACATGGGATTTCAACAAGTTTTAGCAATATTTATTCAATAGATTTCTCCTTCTCATATTCAAGTCCCAAACAACAACCCACGAGTATTATCAGTTCAACCTATGAATTTCTAACTTCAACTTCTTTTCAAAATTGGACTATATGTTATACATGCAGCAAAACATTCAACTTAAATTAATTAATCGTTTTATTGTTAATTGCTTTGCATTTCACAACCAAATAAAACACAGAGTCTAACTGGAGCATGGTCTTATTAATGAACTGACACCCACATGTTCATATGATTGTTTTATTTAACTGCAAAAAGTAATAGACTTATAAATGGCAAAACAAAATTATATAACATTTGATATTTTTTGGGGCATTCCGTGAATTGAACTTGGAAACTCTCGCACCCTAAGCTAGAATCATACCACTAGACCAAATGCCCTTGCTGATACTTTATTCATTTCAATGGATTTGACTAAAATATGAACTGAAACAATCTTGTCAGCACCCCAATAGACATACTGAATTCATATTAAACCTAAATTATTAAATGTGACATTGTTCATACACTTAGACTAGTTTTCTATACCCCGAGGTCATTTAAATAAGAAAACATTCTAAGCCTTGGAAACCTATGCATACTCCCAACTAACTACAAATGATGTTCATGAATCCAAATAGATTTAGCATTACATATCAGGGACAAATAAGCATGTTGAATCCATTTTTAACTAGGTTAGGGGAAAATTCCCTCCAAAAGTTTTCGACCAATCAATATCGTCAAATTCAAATCAAAATAAGACAAAGAAGCATTAAAATCGTAACAGACGCGTGGGAGGGGTAGCCTCACTTTGGTGGCACCTCTGCGGTCTCTGATGAGATTAGGGCAAGGGCCATTAATGCCCTTTCCACGCTTAAGAAACGGCACTGGGCCGGGTCTGGGTCTTTTTAGACTGGGCTCGGCCTATTTTTAATTAAAAGGATCTAATCGAAATTTACAAGCTTTAAATAAATATGGCCATTTTTTAAATAAAAATGATCAAGCAATTTTAAAAATAGCGTAATTAGATTAAAAACTTCATTTTAAGCCCAAATTTGACATTGATTGGAATTTAAAAAATTTAAATCATGCGAAATCCTTCTAATTTTTAAAGACATACTTTAAAATTAAGAAGTAGTTTAATTATCCAATTTAATTAGTCATTTTTTCGATCGATTTTGACGGAGTAGAATATTAATTTCTTTAAATTGAGAATTTTAAGATAATTAATTTCACAATTCTAAAATTGCAATTAATAATCAAAGTAATGTGAAAAATAGGATATGATAAACAATAAATATACTAGACGATATTTTGTCAAATGAAATGACAAAATATTTCTGAGATAATATTGTAAAATCATTTTCGTCTTGTAAAAAATATATCTTACTCCGTCTGTAACTCGAGAACTTTAAATAATTAAATAAAATTATTAAAAGATAAAAATTAGGTGTAAACGCTGTCGCTTTTTATGAGCAGTGGGCCCCATCTCATTTCCTTTTTCTCTTTATTTTTTTTACATGTTCATAATTACCTGCACATTCTTCAAAAAATATTGTTTACCTTTTGGATCCTTCATGAAAATCATCCCAAAACCTAAATTTCTTCTTTTAAATCTGGCTCGAAATCTGTTAAAATCGAAGGTATTGGACTGATTGTTTGAAAGTTAAACTTGTGTTATAACATGGCTCAAAAAGAATTTGGAAGCCATTGTTAGAGTTTGAAGCGTTGAAGAAAAAACTTGAAAATGGATTTTGTTGATTAAGTATTTGTTTGGAGAAATTGGTGGTAGACATTTGTTCACGTAGTTATGGAGAAGTTGTATCTCAAATTTAAGCTCATTTAATTGAGTATTGGAGGAGATTGGATAAAAAAAATGTTGGTATTTCTATTGTACTTTATAAAGCAGTACGGGAAGTAAATAACTATTACAAGTATTCGAAAGGATAAACAAATATTCAATATTCAGTAATTGAATCTTGTTGAACAAATAGGCCAATCTTCAAAACTGCCGCAAGCTTGTTGTGTCTTGAATCTTGATAACCTGAAATCAAGAAACAACTAAATCTGGATGGTTACAAAGTTGTGTGTTGAGTCGAGTGATTGCTCTCTGTCCTTAAGACAAGATTGCCCCGTATATATGCTTTTATGTTAGCGGGCAATAGTCTCCCAAGATAAAACAACACTTTAATCTCAACGCTACAAAGCCAATAGGTTGAGCCTGGCGAATAAAACAAATATGAATTGACTTGCTGAAGAAATAGAAAAGAAAGTAAGAGTTTCTATCTTCTCTTCTGTTTTGTCTCTGTGTATATAGTGTGTCTCTGTTGTGTATATCGTGTGTATATGTGAGTGTTTTCTCACTATTTTTCAACACAGTTTTGCTCATTGTTTTGTGGTATGTTTGTGCTATTTCCTGTGTCTGTATCTTCTGTTTTTCAGTCACGAATTGAGCCAAAGGAGGCTCAATATATAGCATGGAGGAGGGGCTGTTCAACTGCCCAAAACATGGCTGTTCAACTGCCCAAAATATGGCTGTTAATGGCCATTAGGAGAGCTGTAAATGACAGTTTTAATGCCATTAGTGTGGTTGATTTATGGTCATAAAGGAGGCTGCAAAACTCCCCAAGCAATGGGTTGTTAATGGAGGAGTTAATCAGCCCAGTAATGGCTGGTTAATGCTCCAAAACACAGTCCAACGGTAGGCAGAAAGTTTTCTGCCTTCCGTCACCCCAAAATCAACTTTCCAGAAACTCTGGGGACCAAACTGTAAATATTAAGCACTTTGAGGTCCAAAAAGATAATATCAGAAAGTCCCCACAGCCCACGACCCGTGACCGGATGGGACGGGCGGGCGGCGGCGGCGGCGCGCGTGTGGGCTTAGCCTTGAACCCAAGCACATCTAGGTCCTCCCTCCTTTAAACACATGAGATACCCCTTGGGGTCCCAAACCCTTTACCACATTAGAGACTTATATAGAGAGCAATTCTTCCTATTCCCACCGATGTGGTAGATTTGTCCCACACTATATTTCCATGCCTCAAACACCTTACTTCGTGGACCAATATCTCTTTCATTTCTCAACGAAATTTGACGATTCTTGGCCCTACGGTCATCTACTCACTTCGTAGATCATGCATGTGCGAAGAGACAAAGGCTCCAATATGCAGAACACTAGTGTTTAATTCATTAAATATGGGTGGACGCACCTCCCCGCCAAAGACAAATTTCCAACAATCCCCTCTATGAAAGAGAGATTGTGGCGCACACACAAGGTGCCTACTTTCAGCAATCTTTCAGCGAAAAGATAATGCATCTGGAGAGGTAGCTTCCGCTTTGAACCTTCCCTAGTTGAAACCATCGGACTTACTTACTGCACGGTGAATGTGATATCTTGAACCGTTAGTGTTTAGTGTAAGCCAAGACAATAATACCAACACAATAACTTTCCTTATTCGTTTTCATTCTTACATTTTTGTCCGTTGTGGCCGTGGACACACTTGGATTCTTAAGTGCGTTCATTTGAGGCGGCCTTCCTCGCACTTAAATAGGTGATCTCCTACAAGGTATCCTGCTATACCCCACTTCACAAGTGTTAGGAATCATTAAAAGTTTCCCCAACCTTAACATCAACCGTTTGAGGATCGTTTAAAGGTTTGGAAGCTTAACCTTTACCCACCATGCAGGTAGCACTTTAACGTCTATTGCGGGAACAACTTTGGATTCATGTTTCCATACAGAAATCATTATCCGAAGTGCTTCTTGCTTCCACCGAAGCGCTCAACTGAACCTTTTGCCGCTTAGTTTTTCCATTGAACCAAGTTCTTAGGATCTCCAATCAGTATGGTTGGGTTTCCACCACAAAGGTTCATATTATTTAGGTTTGAAGCCCATTCTCCGAGACAGGCAGAACATTTGATCTCCGGGTAGTCCCTTAGTTAGTAAACAAGGAAGTGATACCCGTGATGATCAACTGCCATACGGTTTTATGTCTCCGACAGATCCTGACAGATATGACCAGACGCCGTCATCCGTGTCCTTCCTGAAGCCGACCGGCTAGCCACATTGTATAACTGCTGAAGGCACGAGTTTCTCCCAATAAGGGACGTCCTCTAAGGTGTCATAAAGTTACTCAACTTCTTTCATGCTTTGTATAAAGCGATAAACTCCGATTACATCATGAATCGGCCGATGCAAGTTTGCTTAGAGGTTTTTCCAAGACCCATCATACACATTTACTTGTGGCTTTGGTGTTCTTCAGATCTGATGTCCAGTTTGCATCACTGTGTTCTCCCAGAACCGCTGGACATCCAGAATACTATAATCCGTAGATAAGCGAATATTTCAGATATCGTCATATCCGACTTAACGCCTTCTATTGATCATGTATTAAGATCATCAGTGAACCTTAGTTCTACTGATCTGTTTGTAGGACGATACCAGGTCGGTTGTAGTTTGTACAATACATTGAAATACACATGACCTGTGCATATCGCTCCTTGTCTATGGATGCACCATGATTCCAATCAGTTCTATGATTTATATCCATTGGTGGCTTCAACGAGACTGTCAACTATCGACCTGTCCGTTAGATGTCTTAGAAATCCAATTCCTAAGATGTCATCTGTGATACTCATATCTTTCATATCGAGACTTTATTTTAATATGACTTTTACTTTCAGATTGTTGATTCTCCAACTGTTGGCTTTCTAACTTTAGAGTCAATGTTTCTGTGGTCAGATTCATTGTTTCTGTTTTATCTGAAACTTTCAAGACCAAAATGTAAATATTTCAAGGACCAAAATGAAAGTTCAGGAAGAAGCCCAACAGTTCAGCAAACCAACTTTGATCCTCTTCTTCCAACTCTCCGGGTGGGAAGGCTGTTTCAACATCCATGCCACGCAAGACTGCAATGGCTCTGGATGTTAAGCTACTCACAGGGGAGCACATCTTACAACCCAAAGGTTCTTTTCCCGGAGGAAGATCAACCATTACGCAAGTATGGTTCTATATGATGGAATCTATTTCTCTCTTTGTAGCTTCTTTCCAAAGCAGCGCTTCTGGAGATGATAATTATTTGTCAATTGTCCATGGTTCGTTCTCAACCATACAAGCTAGAAGGAATGGAACAAGTCTTTGTCCCCTTCTTTGCTCCGTCTCGGTTCAACATCTAGAATCCCTGAGTTCTGTAGATGTGGAATATTAAGTTTCGAATAGCCAGCAACTTTCGAGTCCTGTAGATATGGAATGTCTAGTTTCGGACAGTCAGGCCCTCGCGGGTTCTTGTTAACCTTGAGCAATTACTCATTTTTCCCTTTTCAAGGAAAGTTATCTTTAAAGAATTCAGCATTCTTTGACGCCAAGATGCGATAAGCAGTACTGTTATTTGCAGATTCAGTGGATATGCAAATAACAGTCTTAGATCCAACTTGACCTGTTTCGGTATTCCAACTTTTACCAAGCCACCCCACCTCACAACATTTGTATGTGAGATCCTTTCCATGTTTCACACGGAGAGTTATCCTTATCCTTATGCGGAGTTCTGTAGAGAATCGCATTAGCGGTAAGGATCACCTTGCCCCACATAATTTGGGCGTACGACTTTGCGCTTGGCTAACATCGTTAGACTGAGGTGAGTATTGAACAGTCGTTTAATAAATGATGCTTCACATTCTCCCCCTCTATCACTACGAATTTCTCAATCCGTAGGCTTAGTTGATTTTCAACTTCTGCTTTGTAGCGCTTATCCGCTTCAACAACTTCATCTTTGCTTTTCAACAAACAAAGGATTCCATACGTTGTACCATCATCAATGAAGATCACAACGTACTTGTCTCCCCCCTCTATTTTGTATAAACTTCAAATCACCCAAGTAGGTGTGACTAAGTTCTAGAGGAGCGGTGCTTCTTTCGCTATTCCCTTGACGAAATTTGAAAATGTGATTTTTCCTCTTCGGCTACCTCACATTCATTTTGAGGGTTTATGTCGACAGAAGACAACAATCTCAACTTCGTTAGCTTTTGAATGATTTTCTATTTAACGTGTCTTAATCTATGATGACATAGATGCACGAATTACAAATATATCATTCATATGGCTACAGACATATTGTACCATTCTTAGTTATTACAGACCTGTTGGACTAATCTCAAACCAGCTTGACCAACAACGTCCCTTAAACCAAGTTTGGGACATGTATCACCTCATTTTAGAGTGATCCCATTTCCTGAAGTCCTATTGAGGACAACCTCTCCAACCCCTTCTACTTTAGAGGTGGCGTTGCTTCACATGAACAACCTCTTGCCCGTGGTTAGGGCGTAACCGGATCATATGTGATCTGGATACTCTGGCCCACTCCAGTTGCTTTGGCAGACTGAGTGTCCAATTTCTTTTCTGCCTTTCTTTAGGCCTTCAGATCATTTAAGACCTGGAAACTCTGGCCCACCTTACTAGGTGTCCATTACTTTTCCTATGAAATGAATTCTGGACCAACTCCAGTCGCCCGGAATCATCATATCAAAGGAATTTTGGCCCACTCCAGTCGCCCGGAGGCTTTGTATGACTGAGTGTCCAACATCATCCTATGAAGGATCTTCTGCCAAATAGTGTGACAGGCTCAACGTCTTTAGGTTTTAGTCTTCTTCCATTATGATTGGTGTCCAGATAATTCTTGGCGCTTACTTAAGAGTGGTAACAGTTTTTCATACAGTTAGTGGATCTTTCTCCCTCGTATGTGCGAACATACTTTACACATTTTTAATAATTACACTTAAAAGAACGGATCTTTTTAAGTCGTTTACAAAATTCAATCTTTAAACGGGAAAAAAATGAGATTAAACTTCTGATTTTAAAGCGTAAGGAATATAAATTATTTTCGTGAAAATATTTTCATATTCCTCCTTACTTTAATCCATTTTTAATCAGACATCATTTAATCTTTATTCTTGACAAGTAAGAAAAAATACTTATCCCAATTTAGGATTCTGGCCCACTTCAGTCACTTCATCGGACTGAGTGTCCATTTCCTCCTTACCATTATTCAGATCCTTTGTCTGGGACAGATATAGGCCTTCTGCTGCAAGATAGAACCACATCTTCAACCTTCTCCTCTTGTCCCAGTTGACATCCTCAGGCTATCGTGAGCGCTTGTTCCCACCACTGTTGGGAGCGGTGACACCACGAAGACGTTGGCATCATCATCACTTTCTTCTACCCGAAAACGACAGTCATATCCAGATTTGGTCACACAACTTTTGACCGACATCTTTCGAACACTAATAGTAATACAATACGATCTTGTCTTAAATTGTTGGTATTTCTATTGTACTTTATAAAGCAGTACGGGAAGTAAATAGCTATTACAAGTATTCAAAAGGATAAATAAATATTCAATATTCAGTAATTGAATCTTGTTGAACAAATAGGCCAATCTTCAAAACTGCCGCAAGCTTGTTGTGTCTTGAATCTTGATAACCTGAAATCAAGAAACAACTAAATCTGGATGGTTACAACATTGTGTGTTGAGTCTAGTGATTGCTCTCTGTCCTTAAGACAAGATGGCCCCGTATATATGATTTTATGTTAGCGGGCAATAGTCTCCCAAGATAAAACAACACTTTAATCTCAACGCTACAAAGCCAATAGGTTGAGCCTGGCGAATAAAACAAATATGAATTGACTTGCTGAAGAAATGGAAAAGGAAGTAAGAGTTTCTATCTTCTCTTCTGTTTTGTCTCTGTGTATATAGTGTGTCTCTGTTGTTTATATCGTGTGTATATGTGAGTGTTTTCTCACTATTTTTCAACACAGTTTTGCTCATTGTTTTGTGGTCTGTTTGTGCTATTTCCTGTGTCTGTATCTTCTATTTTTCAGTCACGAATTGAGCCAAATGAGGCTCAATATATAGCATGGAGGAGGGGCTGTTCAACTGCCCAAAACATGGTTGTTAATGGCCATTAGGAGGCCTATAAATGGCAGTTTTAATGCCATTAGTGTGGTTGATTTATGGTCATGAAGGAGGCTGCAAAACTCCCCAAGCAATGTGCTGTTAATGGAGGAGTTAATCAGCCAAGTAATGGCTGGTTAATGCTCCAAAATACAGTCCAATGGTCCGTCACTCCAAAATCAACTTTCCAGCAACTCTGGGGACCAAATTGTAAATATTAAGTAATTTGGGGTCCAAAAAGATAATATCAAAAAGTCCCCACAGCCCGTGACTGGACTGGACTGAACTGGACGGGACGGGCGGGCGACGGCGGCGCGCGTGTGGGCTTAGCCTTGAACCCAAGCACATCTAGATCATCCCTCCTTTAAACACATGGGATACCCCTTGGGGTCCCAAACCCTTTACCACATTAGAGACTTATATAGAGAGCAATTCTTCCTATTCCCACCGATGTGGTAGATTTGTCCCACACCATATTTCCATGCCTCAAACACTTTACTTCATGGACCAATATCTCTTTCATTTCTCAACGAAATTTGACGATTCTTGGCCCTACGATCATCTACTCACTTCGTAGATCATGCATGTGCGAAGAGACAAAGCCTCCAACATGCGGAACTCTAGTGTTTAATTCATTAAATATGGGTAGACGCACCTCCCCGCCCAAGGCAAATTTCCAACAAAAAATTGAGCTTCTTCTTTGGAGAAGATGATGAAGCTGTAATTACAGATTTGCACAAAGTGTCACATTTTGGAAATGATCAAATTCTGCCACCATTTTGTAATTAACTACACATTTTTTTTCCAATAACCAATTTTCATCTTCGAACAAGTAGAAATTGGACACCAAAATTCGACTTGAAGCTCCGTTTAAGATTGAGTTCGGACTACCTGCCTTCCCCCATAAAATTAATTGTATTTCTAAAAAATTTAAAACTAATAAAATTGACTCTATTTCACAAAAAAAGAAAGGAAATTAATTAAAAAGATATCAGCTTAATTTAATATTAATTAATTATGTGTACTACTAATTAATTGTAAAGTGTCATATTAAAAAAGGACATGTGTCCATATTAATCATAAATTTTGCCTATTTATCATCTCACTAGCGTATTTATTACGGTTTAAAAAAATTTAAAGTGGATAATAGGACTCCCGTTAAAATAAAGTATGTCTCTGAAACTTCGAATATAGTACGGGGTACTTATGCCTTATTCCTATATTTCTATGGTTATGTTTTTTCATATATAATTACTAAACAAACAACTCAATTTATCCGGTAAACTACTAGATGAAATCCATGAATGAGTTCATTATGCTCCTTATTATAATCCAAAATAATTGTAATATTTTTTCCATAAAAAGTGTAAATTAGCGAAGGAAGAATCACATCACAAATATAACAGTAAGATTTGGTTAAGATACCAGGTAGCCACTTTTCAAAGGTAGACGAATCCACAATAGAAATTTAAGGAGGTTTCAATGTGAGGAATTAACTAATTACCTCTTCAACTTTAAAAGTTATAGGGATCGAGAACCAACAAAAACAAAAGGGAACACTTGTAATTTGCATCTTTGTCGGAGTATTAGTCAAAGTTTTTTTTTTAACTAACTTTTGTATCAGCATTAGTTAGTTAGTTTTTTTTTTTTGGCAAACAGTTGTGAAGTATAACCATTACTATCAAAATATTTACACTTTAGAGAGTACTTTTCAATTAACTACTACCCTTCCTATTAAGGGTATAGTTAATCATCTAGAGTTTAACAATTAACATCTATAAGCTATTTGACTATTTACATATTTGCTTGATCCAATATCTGCATTTAACTGCCCTCTTAGAACATTTAACTACTTCAATCCTAGTACAAATTTCAAACTGTATTTGGGTGCTTACATCCCTCACATCAGTTTCTATATTCTTGTATATCTTCATGTTTCTTGCTTGCCATGTATAGAATATCATGGCCCCCATACTACTGCAACAGTTTCCTTCTTGAATTGTCTCCAATGTCTTCTTTTTATCCAATCTATTCCTGCTTTCACTTCATTCTGCCTTACTGTTATGCCCAGCCATTTTGCAACTTCTTCTTGTAATGTTGTATTCCATTTGTAGTTTCCAAATAGATGTGTTTGGTTTTCATCAGTACCTGTAGAACATAAGCTGCACTTTGTATCATCCACTGGTATGTTCAACTTCTGGAGCCTCATCTTTGTTTGTAATTCATTTATATATGCTAACCATAATATGAATCTCTGCTTTGGTATAGCATTGTGGAGTTCCATATTAGGTCAGCTTCTTCCATCTTTGTCATTGTTCCCATCATACTGAGATAACTTTTGGTAACAGAGTATATTCCACTTGTTGTTAGCTTGTATTGTCCATTACAATACCATGTTCTCATCTTCCCTTTTATGGAATTTATTTACCTCCAATACTGGCTGATGTTTTGTGTAGGTTTGTGTTCCCATATGTCTTTACATGTTTTCATATACACTTCATGTACCCATTTCACCCATAAGACATCCTTTTTGCATGCAATTTGCCATAGTAGTTTCCCTAGTGAGGAAATGTTCCAGTTCCTGCTTCTTTTGATGTTTAAACCACCATATTTCTTAGGTACACAAACTGCATCCCAAGCCACTAGTGACATTTTTCTCTTTTCCATTTTTCTACCCCATATGTATTAATTGCATTTTCTGTCTACTTCTTTTAATACTCTTTGGAGTAGAATGAAAACAGCAGCCCAAAAGTTGTATATAGAAAACAACACAGAATTTATAACTTGTAGTCTACCTGCATAAGAAAGTTTCTTGCAATAGTCATTCTTTATTCTGTTTGTGATCTTAACTACCAATTGTTGACATTCCATTATACTCCATTTCTTGGATGATAGAGGCAATCCAAGATATTTGATTGGTAGATTTTCCAGTGTAAATCATGTCCTTTGTAATATATTTTCTTGAGTTACATTATCCATCCCAACTATGAATATATTAGATTTTTCACAGTTTGCCTCCAGGCCTGTGACTTTACTAAAATGATCAAGTGCTTCTATGACTCTTGATATAGATTCCATATTACCTCAAGATCATCATCACATAGTTGACTAATACTAATCAAATTAGCCATTAAGCCCTCAACGTGTAAGACATTTCATAAGGCTGGAAATCCAGGAACATCCAAGATCCATTTTTCAATTAATTTGCTTTTACTACCACCTCCATAAGTCACGTTTCCTCCATTGAATGACTTATAGTTCTTTAGAAAGCTTTTTGTACCTGTCATGTGGCGAGAACATCCACTATCAAAGTACCAAGAACCTGAAATGTTAGTTCTTAATACAATTATAGCAACATTACATGTTACATCATTTTTAGGAACCCAAACTCCCTTAAAATATTTTTTACCTTTTGGCTCAAAAATATTTCTTCGATTGTTATCCGGAATGTTGGACAACATTTTAGGCAACATTTTGCTCATAGAATTTTGAAGTTTGAAATAGTATGGTTTTAAGTGTCCAGGGGAGTTACAGCGATGACACACAAACTTCATATTTTTTTACATATATGAGAACCTATTATTCATCCCTTTTTCTTTTACAAAACATATTTTCTCATTTTTATGAAAGAGATTAGAGCATATGGTTAAAAGAGAGTTTTCGTACCCAATTCCTGCATGTGAAGGTTTACTAAAGTTCAGTATCTCATTCAATTTCAAAGTCCCCGTGTTGAGCTTATAGAAGGTTGCTTCGGCTAAATCTAATTTTGTACGGATCTTACCAAATTTGATATCCTTTTTGGTAAGTCCAACCTCAAGTCGGGTTATCATGCCTTTTAATACTAAATTCTCATGAGTTAAAGAGTTTACATTTTTATCAAGTTTTTTGGATTCTATGATTAAGGCTTTACAAATACTTTGTAATTCATTAATCATATCATCTTTGCATTCAACTTGAACTATACAATCAATCTCACTAACATAAATAGAACCACGAAAGCAATTAACAACAGAATATTTAAAAAATTCATACCTTTCGGATGTCGCTGAAGATGTTAATGTCATTGATGATGTTGGAGCAAATGTCGTGGCATCTGACACAACATTGTATACGACATCTTCATTATCCGATAGAGACTGTTTAAAAATAGTAGTCATCATTACTTGTGTTTCAATTTCACGATCTCATTCCTCTTCTCTTTCATCATCACTAAGAAAAACCCATAAGTTCTTACCAATTTTGCTAAGAGTGTTTGCACATTCGTTAGCATAGTGACCCCAAACCGAGCATACATGACACTGCACAGACTCAAATTGTTTGGGATCAAATTTCGTACAATCTGAGTTGGTTCTTCTTAGTTGATTTCCTTTTTGTACATTTGGAAGGAATCTAGTGGGCTTTTGATTGAAGACTTGGTTTTGCTGCTCTTTAGATTTAGATTGATTTCTCTCATTGTTGAACTTTCTCACCGTCGAATTGTATTTTCGAGTGAGTAAGGAAACATTTGCACCATCACCAATTTCTTCAAGATTCTCATCATCTTCTTCTATTTGACTCTTCGAGTATTGAACTTGAAGTGCCACATTTTTGCTTTTATACAATTCCTTTTGATTCTCAATGTTCATCTAATAAGTTTTGAGAATGCTCATCAAGGTATGAATGTCCATTGTGGCAAGATTGTGAGCTTCTTCAATAGTATAAATCTTTAAATTGAACTTTTCAGGAAGATAATGGAAAGACTTTTCAACAAGTTGAGTGTTGGTTAATGGTTCACCAAGCACTTGCCATTCATTTGAGATGTCAATCAACTTTTTAAAATAAGATTTAATATCATCCGCTTCTTCCATCCTTAAACTTTCATATTTACTCATGAGCATGTGTAGCTTTGTTCGATGAACACTTGAGCAACATTCACAGTGAATTCATAAAGTATCCCATGCATTCTTAGCCGTGGAGCAGTTTTGAATGAGTTTGAACATATACATATCAACCCATCCAAAAATTGCATTTAAGGATTTATCTTTAAAGCTAGCATTATTGGTTACTTCTGTAGTCCATTCAGACTCAGGTTTAACAAGAATGTCACCTTCCTTATCCGATGGCAACATAGGAATAATATACCCATTGGTTATAGATCTTCATGCCCTAACATCAAATTGATTTGATATGAGAACGTAGTCGAATATTTCAATAGGCATAATTTGATCCATCTAAAATAGGAAGCCTACCAATAGTTGGATTTGCCGGATCCATAGCTTATGACAACATGACTAAACACTTATTGTGTTAAGTGTCGGCTCTGATACCAATTGTAGGGGGTTCTGGAACAATAAAAACGAAATGAAATAAACTCGAATGCCAATTCTGTTTCCGAATGTCAGAAATTATGTCGTCCAACACCAGTAACAACACTTTAGCAAAACAAAAAACTTTGAAGAGTAAATACAACGAAAATTTAAAGAAGACAAGGGTTTTAAGTTTTCATAAGTCATATATATAATATAACTTATGATGGTCAATGACCAAATTTATTGTATATATATTATATACAAACATACAAATTCATTTCTTTACAGTTTTACAAGATAAAACAGAAAGAAATTAAAAGTTGAAGTCGCAGATGACTTCTGCCTGAAAAATCTAACTAAGTATACATAGACAACCTCTCATTACAATCGATCCATAAAAAACTAATCTAGAATCTAAACAACAATTGTAATGTTGGACAGAATGTTGTCAACACACTCAAGCAACATTGGTGATCCAGATTTCTGAGATGAAATCCCGAGAACTCTCTTGGTATTTTTAATTTCTAGTTCTGGATATCGATACTCTATAGTAGCTTCTCTATTTATTGTAGAAAGTCTTCCTTGAAAAGCTCATCTATCAGTTGTGGAAGTTGAGGGAAATGTGGAATGCTGGTGAGATTGGTTGGAGAAGATCATGGAGTAATAATCTCAACAGCTTTGGCTTGATCCTCACGATAAGGAACAACTTTTGACTTAGTCCTCATTCATTATTTACCAACTCCTTTTTACCTTGCCAAGTCATTTTTACTCAAATAATATTTACACAAATATTACTGCATCGCATGAAGACAAAATATGTTCAGAAAATGTTGGTCAGAATGTTGTGCAATATTTATCCCAACATACTTACACATTCATAACAATACTTTAAGAGATATGTTGGGACAAATGTCATAACACCAAATCCAACATTAACAGATCATGACATATTAATACATTATGAGTTAGTGATATATCCTCCACAAATGCAGCTTGGTTTTATGCTATTAGTACTTTTAATATTTTCCTTCGTCTTACACAAATCATTTTTGAAATGCATTTGTATACTACATTGCAACAAGATATATGTCTAAATTGACTAGCATTCTGTGGTGTTTGTTCCTTAGGAATCAGTGTGATGATGGTGGCATTGATTTGCTTTAACATCTTTCTATTCTCCATGAATTCTAATACAGCGTTGGTCATATCTTCTCTTATCACTCCCCATGCATCTTGGGAGAATCCACTTCCATACCCATCTGGTCCAGGACTTCTATTTCTTCCAATGTTGAATATTGCTCCCTTCACTTCCTTAGGTGTGTAAGGTCTTATCAGCTCAAGTTGTTCTTCTATATTCAGAGTGTGGACATTTTTCAAAAACAGATCACATGCTTGGCCTTTACCTTCTGCTTTTTCCCCACCATGTCTTTATAGTAATCCACAAAAATGTTAGCTATGGCTTCTTGATCAGTATTTAGATTACCCTGGTTATCTTGTAATTGTACTACTGCTTGTTGAAGTTTTCTATGCTTTATTACTGAGAAGAAATATTTGGTACAATTATCACAAAGTTTAATTCAATTAGCCTTACTTCTCTGTTGTAAGAATGCCTCAGCCAAGTATGATGATCTTCTGAATTTGATCTATTTTTCTCTTTCATTTTGTTGCCTCTTTGTATCCAATGGTCATGCTTGTAGTCCTTTTTGAGCTTTTTCCAATGCCAATCTATCTTCCTCTGCTTCTACAATTATATTTTTGAAGTGTTCCCCATTCAATTTCCTTCTTCATCCACTTTAATTTTTTAGCAACACCCATCAACATGCATCCTTCTATATTTTGTTGCCATACACCCTTCGCCTTGTCCAGAAAGCTAGGATGACTTGTCCAAATATTATAGTATTTGAATGGTTGTCTAGCTTTTTTTTCCAACTAAGGCTATTTTTACTGGACTATGGTCACTTATTCCTTCTGGTAGGAATTGTGCACTAAATGTTGGCATGTTGTTCAACCACTCATTGTTGATGAACACCCAGTCAATTTTTGAGTATATCCTTCTTTCCCCTTTTTTATCATTCCATGTGTACATATTCCCATGGAATGGTAATTCTATCAACACACATTGTTCTACACAATTCTTGAAATCCATAATTTCAGTTAGTTAGTTTGTTAGAAGTATAGTATAGTAGTAAAATAGTTGTAGTCCTTAAGAAAGAAGGAAAAATAAATATTTTAGTCCATGAATTACTGCTTTATTTTATTTTTTTCCTCCCAATTTAGTCGTTAAGCTAATGCCTAACAGGCGTCAAGCAAATTATTTGGTGGATTGAATTTCACTTTTTGTTTACAGTTCTATTGTATGCGTATGTTCGGGGCAGAAATTTTGTATTAATACGTCATCATTCTATTAAATATTTTTATTTAAGTTATTTTCCTTTTAAGAGGTAGAATAGAATAATCTGATAAAAACGTAATGATCATACGTCTCCGATGCATTGTATATCCTATAGATATTATAAATGCTTTGTTTCATTCTGTGATATTTTAATACACCATACTTAATTATTATCTAACACTAAAAATTCTCTAATATACCCTAGTGACAGTGTTGCTAACATTGAAAATGATCAGAGAAAGCGGATAACAAGTATCCTCCATATGTTACTACTTACACAAGAGACATTCAGCAATTTGAGATTTGAGCCATCTTGTATCCTAGCTACATTTGAAAACGCTTTGAATCAAATTTGTACAATTTTCGAAAACGTCTCACCTTTAAGTATTCTTACACCATATATCTAATTTCCATTTCTTAAATTATGTAAAATTTAGAACACTATTCTAGCTGAAAAGAATCGTCTAACTTCATTCTTTTCCTTTCATTTTTTCCATTATTTTGGATAATATCCCTTAATTATGTATTGTTGGAAATTTGCCTTTGATGGGGAGGTGCGTCCACCCATATTTAATGAATTAAACACTAGGGTTCCGCATGTTGAAGACTTTGTCTCTTCTCACGTGCATAATCTACTAAGTGAGTAGATGACCGTAGGGCCAAGAATCGTCAAATTTCGTTGAGAAATGAAAGAGTCCACGAAGTAAGGAGTTTGAGGCATGGAAATATGGTGTGGGACAAATCTACCACATCGGTGGAAAAAGAAAGAATTGCTCTCTTTATAAGTCTCTAAATTGGCTAAGGGTTTGGGACCCCAAGGGGTATCCCATGTGTTTAAAGGAGGGAGGACCTAGATGTGCTTGGGTTCAAGGCTAAGCCCACACGCGCGCCGCCGCCGCCCATCCCGTCCGGTCCAGGCTTGGGTCACGGGGTCTTGGGCTTCTTCTGGTATTATCTTTTTGGACCCCAAATTGTTTAATATTTACAGTTTGGTCCCTGGAGTTTTCTGCCTACCGTTTGAGAGGTCTCCCCTTATGCTATATATTGATGCCTTTTTGGCTCAATTGTGTGATACAATACAATATACATATAGAAAGTATATAGAATATGACACACAAAAACGAGACAGAAATATATACACAGAGACAAACAGAAGAGTAAAACACAGTCCAAAACGTGAGCAGTAACGTTGGGACGAAAAATAGAAACTCTTCCTTCTTTTTTCATTTCTTCAGCAAGTCGATTCGTATTTGTTTTCTTCGTCAGAATCAACCTATTTGCTTTGTAGTGTTGATTAAAGTGTTGTTTTATCTTGGAAGACTATTTCCCGTTAACGTAAAAGCATATATACAGGGCAATCTTGTCTTAAAGACAGAGTTCGATCACTCGACTCAGCACACAGTTGTAACAATCCAAATTTAGTATTTCTTGATTTCAGGTTATCAAGATTCAAGACTCAACAAGCTTGCGGCAATCTGAACATTGGCTTGTTTGTTTATCCTTTCGAACACTTGTAATATTTATTTACTTTCCGTACTGCTTTACCATAACCAACAATTTTAAGTCAAGATTTGTATTAGTGTTCAAAAGATGTCGGTCAAAAGTTGTGTGACCAAATCTGGATATGGCTGTGGTTTTCTGGTTGAAGAGAGTTGTGATTATAATGTTGAAGGTCAACGTGTTCATGGTGTCACCGCTCCCGAGAGTTGTGGGAACAAGCGCTCACAAGAGGCTGAGGATGTCAACTGGGACAAGAGGAGAAGGCTGAAGATGTGGTTCTATCTTGTAGCAGAAGGCCTATATCTGTCCCAGACAAAGGATCCGAATTATGGTAAGGAGGAAATGGACACTCAGTCCGATGAAGTGACTGAAGTGGGCCAGAATCCGAAATTGGGATAAGTAATTTTCCTTCCTTGTCAAAAATAAGATTAAATGACGTCTGATTAAAAATGGCTTAAAGTAAGGAGGAATATGAAAATGTTTTCCGAAATAATTTATATTCCTTACGCTTTAAAATCAGAAGTTTAATCTCTTCTTCCTTCCCGTTTAAAGATTGGATTTTGTAAACGACTTAAAAAGATCCATTCTTTTAAGTGTAATTATTCAAAGTGTGTAAAGTATGTTCGCACATACGAGGGAGAAAGATCCACTGACTGTGCGAAAACTGTTACCACTCTAAAGTAATCGCCAAGAATTGTCTGGGCACCAATCATAAGGGAAGAAGACTAAAAGCTAAAGACGTTGAGCCTGTCACACTATTTGGCAGAAGATCCTTCATAGGATGGTATTGGACACTCAGTCATACAAAGCCTACGGGCGACTGGAGTGGGGCAAAAAATTCCTTTGATAGGATGATATTGGACACTCAGTCATACAAAGCCTCTGGGCGACTGGAGTGGGGCCAGAATTCATTTCATAGGAAAAGTAATAGACACCTAGTGAGGTGGGCTAGAGTTTCTAGGTCTTAAATGATCTGAAGGCCAAAAGAAAGGCAGAAAAGAAATTCGACACTCAGTCTGCCAAAGCAACTGGAGTGGGACAGAGTATCCAGATCACATATGATCCGGTTACGCCCTAACCACGGGCAAGAGGTTGTTCATGTGAAGCAACGCCACCTCTAAAGTAGAAGGGGTTGGAGAGGTTGTCCTCAATAGGACTTCAGGGGATGGGATCACTCCAAAAGGAGGTGATACATGTCCCAAAACTTGGTTAAGGGACGTTGTTGGTCAAGCTGGTTTGAGACTGGTCCAACAGGTCTGTAATAACTAAGAATGGTACAATATGTGTGTAGCTAAATGAATGATGTATTTGTAATCCGTGCATCTATGACATCATAGATTAAGACACGTTAAATAGGAAGTCATTTAAAAGCTAACAAAGTTGAGATTGTTGCCTTCTGTCGACATAAACCCTCAAAATAAATGTGAGGTAGGCGAAGAGGCAAAATCACCTTTCCAAATTCCGTCAAAGGAATAGCGAAAGAAGCACCGCTCCTCTAGAACTTAGTCACACCCACATGGGTGATTTGAAGTTTATACAAAATAGAGGGGGGAGACAAGTACTTTGTGACCTTCATTGATGATGGTACAACGTATTGTATCCTTTGTTTATTGAAAAGCAAATATGAAGTTGTTGAAGCGGATAAGCGCTACAAAGCAGAAGTTGAAAATCAACTAAGCCTACGGATTAAGGAATTCGTAGTGATAGAGGGGGAGAATGTGAAGCATCGTTCATTAAACGACTTCTCATTACTCACCTCAGTCTAACAGTGTTAGCCAAGCGCAAAGCCATACACCCAAATTATGTGGGGCAAAGCGATCCTTACAGCTAATGTGATTCTCAACAGAACTCCGCATAAGGATAAGGATAACTCTCCGTGTGAAACATGGAAAGGATCTCACATACAAATGTTGTGATGTGGGGTGGCTTGGTAGAAGTTGGACTACCGAAATAGGTCAAGTTGGACCTAAGACTGTAGATTGCATATCCACTGGATCTGCAAATAACAGTAGTGCTTATCGCCTTTTGGCGTCAACTAATGCTGAATTTTTTGAAGATAACTTTCCTTAAAAAGGAAAAAAGAGTAATTGCTCAAGGTTAACAAGAACCCGCGAGGGCCTGACTGTCCGAAACTAGACGTTCCGTATCTACAGGACTCGAAAGTTACTGTCTATCCGGAACTTAATAATCCAGATCTACAGAAATCAGGGATTTTAGATGTTGAACCGAGACGGAGCAAAGAAAGGACAATGACTTGTTCCAGGCCTTCTAGCTTGTATGGTTGAGAACGAACCAAGGACAATTAACAAATAATTGTCATCTCTAGAAGCGCTGCTTTGGAAAGAAGCTAAATAGAGAAATAGATTCCATCATGTAGACTTGTGTAATGGTTGATCTTTCTCCGGGAAAAGAACCTTTGGGTTGTGAAAAAGAATACTCAAAAGTGAGTACAAAGTAGATGGATATACTGACGAGTATAAGGCCTCAGCTACTTGTACACGTGCTTCCCTGTGAATAGCTTAACATCCAGGGCCATTGCAGTCTTGCATGGCATGGATGTTGAAACAACCTTCCTCACCAAAGCGTTGGAAAGGTAGAATCAGAGTTGGTTTGCTGGACCATTGACTTCTTCCTAAACTTTCATTTTGGTCCCTGAAATATTTACATTTTGGTCCTGGAAGTTTAAGATAAAATAGAAACAATGAATCTGACAACAGAAATATTGACTCTGAAGTTAGAAAGCCAACAGTTGAAAAACCAACAGTCTAAGAATGGAAGTCATATTGAAACAAAGTCTCGATATGAAAGATATGAGTATCACATATGACATCTTAGGAATTGGATTTCTAAGACATCTAACGGACTGGTCTAACTCCAAACTCAGTTGTGAGATAGTTGACAGTCTCGTTGAAACCACCAATGGATATGAATCATATAACTGATTGAAATCATGCTGCACCCATATACAAGGAGCGATATACGCAGGTCACGTGTAGTTCAATGTATGTTATACACTACAACCGACCTAGTATCGGCCTATAAAGCAGATCAGTTGAACTAAGGTTCACTGATAATTTTAATAAATGATCGGTAGAAGGCGTTCAATCGGATATGACGATATCTGAAATATTCGCTTATCTACGGACTATAGTATTCTGGATGTCCAGCGGTTGTGGGAGAACACAATGATGCAAACTGGACATAAGATTTGAAGAACACCAAAGCCACAAGTAAATGTGTATAGTGGGTCTTGGAAAATCCTCTAAGCAAACTTGCATCGGCCGATTCATGATGGAATCGGAGTTTATCGCTTTATACAAAGCATGAAAGAAGTTGAGTAACTTCACGACTCCTTAGAGGACGTCCCTTATTGGGAGAAACTAGTGCCTTCAGCAGTTATACACTGTGGCTAGCCAGTCGGCTTCAGGAAAGACACGGATGACGGCGTCTGGACATATCTGTCAGGATTTGTCAGAGACATAAGGCCGTATGACAGTTGATCATAATGGGTGTCACTTCTTTGATTACTAATCAAAGGATATAGCGGACCCTTTTAACTAAGGGACTACCCGGAGATCAAGTGTTATGCCTGTCTAAGGGAATGGGCTTAAAACCCAAACTATACGAACCTTTGCGGTGGTTACCCAACCATACTGATTGGAGATCCCAAGAATTTGGTTCAATGGTAAAACTAAGCTGTAAAAAGGTTCAGTTGAGAGCTTCGGTGGAAGCAAGAGCACTTCAGATGATGATTTCTGTAGGGAAACATGAATCCAAAGTTGTTCTCATAATAGACATTAAAGTGCTACCTGCATGGTGGGTAAAGGTTAAGCTTCCAAACCTTTAAACGATCTTCACACGGTTGAGGTTAAGGTTGGGGAAACTTTTAATAATTCCTAACACTTGTGAAATAGGGTATAACAGGATACCTTGTAGGAGATCACCTATTTAAGTGCGAGGACAGGACGCCTCAAATGAACGCACTTAAGAATCCAAGTGTGTCCACGGCCACAACAGATAAAACCATAAGAATAAAAATGAATAAGGAGAGTTATTGTATTGATATCATTGTCTTGGCTTATACTAAACATTGACGGTTCAAGACATCACAGTCATTGCGCAGTAAGTAAGTCCGGTGGTATTCAACTAGGGAAGGTTCAAAGCGGAAGCTACCTCTCCTGATGCAATATCTTTTCGCTGAAAGATTGCTGAAAGTAGGCACTATGTGTGTGCGCCAAAATCTCTCTTTCAAGAGGGGATTGTTGGAAATTTGCCTTTGATGGGGAGGTGCGTCCACCCATATTTAATACATTAAACACTAGGGTTTCGCATGTTGGAGGCTTTATCTCTTCTTACGTGCATAATCTACTAAGTGAGTAGATGACCGTAGGGCCAACAATCGTCAAATTTCGTTGAGAAATGAAAGAGATATTGGTCCACGAAGTAAGGTGTTTGAGGCATGGAAATATGGTGTGGGACAAATCTACCACATCGGTGGGAAATGGAAGAATTGCTCTCTTTATAAGTCTCTAAATTGGCTAAGAATTTGGGACCCCAAGGGGTATCCCATGTGTTTAAAGGAGGGATGACCTAAATGTGCTTGGGTTCAAGGCTAAGCCGACATGCGCGCCGTCGCCGCCCTTTCCTTCCGATCCGGGCTTGGGCTTGGGTCACGGGTCTTGGGCTTCTTCTGGTATTATCTCTTTAGACCCCAAATTGTTTAATATTTACAGTTTGGTCCCTGGAGTTTCTGAAATGTTGAATTTGGGAACAACAGAAGGCATAAAGTTTCTGCCTATCGTTGGAGTTGATTTTTTGGGGAGTTATTGTGCATTAACCAGGGATTACTTGGCTGATTAACTCCCTCCATTAACAACCATTACTTGGCTGAATTACACCCTCCTTCAATGGCCACAAACAGCCATTACTTGGTTGTTTAATTCCCTCATTGAATGGCCATTAACAACCATGTCTTGGCAGTTGAGAGGTCTCCCCTTATGCTATATACATCCTTTTGGCCCAATTGTGTGATACAATACAATATACATACAGAAAGTATACAGAATATGACACACAAAAATGAGACAGAAATATATACACAGAGACAAACAGAAGAGTAAAATACAGTCCAAAACGTGAGCAGTAACGTTGGGACGAAAAATAGAAACTCTTCCTTCCTTTTCCATTTCTTCAGCAAGTCGATTCGTATTTGTTTTCTTCGTCAGAATCAACCTATTTGCTTTGTAGTGTTGATTAAAGTGTTGTTTTATCTTGGGAGACTATTGCCCGTTAACGTAAAAGCATATATACGGGTCAATCTTGTCTTAAATACAGAGTGCGATCACTCGACTCAGCACACAGTTGTAACAATCCAGATTTAGTATTTCTTGATTTCAGGTTATCAAGATTCAAGACTCAACAAGCTTGCGGCAATCTGAACATTGGCCTTTTTGTTTATCCTTTCGAACACTTGTAATATTTATTTACTTTCCGTACTGCTTTACCATAACCAACAGTTTTAAGTTTAGATTTGTATTAGTGTTCGAAAGATGTCGGTCAAAAGTTGTGTGACCAAATCTGGATATGGCTGTGGTTTTCTGGTTGAAGAGAGTTATGATTATAATGTTGAAGGTCAACGTGTTCATGGTGTCACCGCTCCCGAGAGTGGTGGGAACATGCGCTCACGAGAGGCTGAGGATGTCAACTGGGACAAGAGGAGAAGGCTGAAGATGTGGTTCTATCTTGTAGCAGAAGGCCTATATCTGTCCCAGACAAAGGATTCGAATTATGGTATGGAGGAAATGGACACTCAGTCCGATGAAGTGACTGAAGTGGGCCAGAATCCGAAATTGGGATAAGTAATTTTCCTTCCTTGTCAAAAATAAGATTAAATGATGTCTGATTAAAAATGGCTTAAAGTAAGGAGGAATATGAAAATGTTTTCCGAAATAATTTATATTCCTTACGCTTTAAAATCAGAAGTTTAATCTCTTCTTCCTTCCCGTTTAAAGATTGGATTTTGTAAAGTACTTAAAAAGATCAATTCTTTTAAGTGTAATTATTCAAAGTGTGTAAAGTATGTTCGCACATACGATGGAGAAAGATCCACTGACTGTGCGAAAACTGTTACCACTCTAAAGTAATCGCCAAGAATTGTCTGGGCACCAATCATAAGGGAAAAAGACTAAAAGCTAAAGACGTTGAGCCTGTCACACTATTTGGCAGAAGATCCTTCATAGGATGGTATTGGACACTCAGTCATACAAAGCCTACGGGCGACTGGAGTGGGGCAAAAAATTCCTTTGATAGGATGATATTGGACACTCAGTCATACAAAGCCTCTGGGCGACTGGAGTGGGGCCAGAATTCATTTCATAGGAAAAGTAATGGACATCTAGTGAGGTGGGGCAGAGTTTCTAGGTCTTAAATGATCTGAAGGCCAAAAGAAAGGCAAAAAAGAAATTTGACACTCAGTCTGCCAAAGCAACTGGAGTGGGCCAGAGTATCCAGATCACATATGATCCGGTTACGCCCTAACCACGGGCAAGAGGTTGTTCATGTGAAGCAACGCCACCTCTAAAGTAGAAGGGGTTGGAGAGGTTGTCCTCAATAGGACTTCAGGGGATGGGATCACTCCAAAAGGAGGTGATACATGTCCCAAAACTTGGTTAAGGGACGTTGTTGGTCAAGCTGGTTTGAGACTAGTACAACATGTCTGTAATAACTAAGAATGGTACAATATGTGTGTAGCTAAATGAATGATGTATTTGTAATTCGTGCATCTATGACATCATAGATTAAGACACGTTAAATAGGAAGTCATTCAAAAGCTAACAAAGTTGAGATTGTTGCCTTCTGTCGACATAAACCCTCAAAATAAATGTGAGGTAGGCGAAGAGGCAAAATCACCTTTCCAAATTCCGTCAAAGGAATAGCGAAAGAAGCATCGCTCCTCTAGAACTTAGTCACACCCACATGGGTGATTTAAAGTTTATACAAAATAGAGGGGGGAGACAAGTACTTTGTGACCTTCATTGATGATGGTACAACGTATTGTATCCTTTGTTTGTTGAAAAGAAAATATGAAGTTGTTGAAGCGGATAAGCGCTACAAAGCAGAAGTTGAAAATCAACTAAGCCTACGGATTGAGGAATTCGTAGTGATAGAAGGGGAGAATGTGAAACATCGTTCATTAAATGACTTCTCATTACTCACCTCAGTCTAACGGTGTTAGCCAAGCGCAAAGCCATACACCCAAATTATATGGGGCAAGGCGATCCTTACAGCTAATGTGATTCTCAACAGAACTCCGCATAAGGATAAGGATAACTTTCCGTGTGAAACATGGAAATGATCTCACATACAAATGTTGTGATGTGGGGTGGCTTGGTAGAAGTTGGACTACCGAAACAGGTCAAGTTGGACCTAAGACTGGAGATTGCATATCCACTGGATCTGCAAATAACAGTAGTGCTTATCGCCTTTTGGCGTCAAATAATGCTGAAATCTTTGAAGATAACTTTCCTTGAAAAGGAAAAAGGAGTAATTGCTCAAGGTTAACAAGAACCCACGAGGGCCTGACTGTCCGGAACTAGACGTTCCGTATCTACAGGACTCGAAAGTTGCTATCTATCCAGAACTTAATATTCCAGATCTACAGAAATCAGGGATTCTAGATGTTGAACCGAGACGGAGCAAAGAGGGGACAAAGACTTATTCTAGGCCTTCTAGCTTGTATGGTTGAGAACGAACCATGGACAATTAACAAATAATTGTCATCTCCAGAAGCACTGCTTTGGAAAGAAGCTAATGAGAGAAATAGATTCCGTCATGTAGACTTGTGTAATGGTTGATCTTCCTCCGGAAAAAGAACCTTTGGGTTGTGAAAAAGAATACTCAAAAGTGAGTACAAAGTAGATGGATCTACTGACGAGTATAAGGCCTAGGCTACTTGTACACGTGCTTCCCTGTGAATAGCTTAACATCTAGGGCCATTGCAGTCTTGCGTGACATGGATGTTGATACAGCCTTCCTAACCGAAGAGTTGGAAGGGGAGAATCAGAGTTGGTTTGCTGGACCGTTGGGCTTCTTCTTGAACTTTCATTTTGGTCCCTGAAATGTTTACATTTTGGTCCTGAAAGTTTCAGATAAAATAGAAAAAATGAATCTGACCACAGAAATATTGACTCTGAAGTTAGAAAGCCAACAATTGGAAAACCCACAATCTAAGAATGGAAGTCATATTGAAACAAAGTCTCGATATGAAAGATATGGGTATCACAGATGACATCTTAGGAATTAGATTTCTAAGACATCTAACGGACTGGTCTAACTCCAAACTCAGTTGTGAGATAGTTGACAGTCTCGTTGAAACCACCAATGGATATGAATCATATAACTAATTGAAATCATGGTGCACCCATATACAAGGAGCGATATGCGCAGGTCACATGTAGTTCAATGTATGTTACACACTACAATCGACCTAGTATCGGCCTACAAAGCAGATCAGTTGAACTAAGGTTCACAGATGATTTTAATAAATGATCGGTATAAGGCGTTAAGTCGGATATGACGATATCTTAAATATTCGCTTATCTACGGATTATAGTATTCTGGATGTCCAGCGGTTGTGGGAGAACACAATGATGCAAACTGGACATCAGATATGAAGAATACCAAAGCCACAAGTAAATGTGTATGGTGGGTCTTTGAAAATCCTCTAAGCAAACTTGCATCGGCCGATTCATGATGGAATCAGAGTTTATCGCTTTATACAAAGCATGAAAGAAGTTGAGTAACTTCACGACTCCTTAGAGGACGTCCCTTATTGGGAGAAACTCGTGCCTTCAGCAGTTATACACTGTAGCTAGCCAGTCGGCTTCAGGAAAGACACGGATGATGGCGTCTGGACATATCTGTCAGGATTTGTCAGAGACATAAGATCGTATGGCAGTTGATCATCACGGGTGTCACTTCCTTGATTATTAATCAAAGGATATAGCGGACCCTTTTAACTAAGGGACTATCTGGAGATCAAGTGTTCTGCCTGTCTAGGGGAATGGGCTTAAAACCTAAACAATACGAAGCTTTGTGGTGGTAACCCAATCATACTGATTGGAGATCCCAAGAATTTGGTTCAATGGGAAAACTAAGCTGTAAAAAGGTTCAATTGAGCGCTTCGGTGGAAGCAAGAGCACTTCAGATGATGATTTCTGTAGGGAAACATGAATCCAAAGTTGTTCCCATAATAGACATTAAAGTGCTACCTGCATGGTGGGTAAAAGTTAAGCTTCCAAACCTTTAAATGGTCCTCACACGGTTGAGGTTAAGGTTGGGGAAACTTTTAATGATTCCTAACACTTGTGAAGTGGGGTATAACATGATACCTTGTAGGAGATCACCTATTTAACTGCGAGGATAGGCCGCCTCAAATGAACGTACTTAAGAATCCAAGTGTGTCCACGGCCACAACAGAAAAAACCATAAGAATGAAAATGAATAAGGAGAGTTATTGTATTGGTATCATTGTCTTGGCTTACACTAAACACTGACGGTTCAAGACATCACGGTCACCGCGCAGTAAGTAAGTCCGGTGGTATTCAACTAGGGAAGGTTCAAAGAGGAAGCTACCTATCCTGATGCAATATATTTTCACTGAAAGATTGCTGAAAGTAGGCACCATGTGTGTGCGCCAAAATTTCTCTTTCAAGAGGGGATTGTTGGAAACTTGCCTTTGTGGGGAGGGGCGTCCACCCATATTTAATGCATTAAACACTAGGGTTTCGCATGTTGGAGGCTTTGTCTCTTCTCACGTGCATAATCTACTGAGTGAGTAGATGACCATAGGGCCAACAATCGTCAAATTTCGTTGAGAAATGAAAGAGATATTTGTCCACGAAGTAAGGTGTTCGAGGCATGGAAATATGGAGTGGAACAAATCTACTGCATCGGTGGGAAAATAAAGAATTTCTCTCTTTATAAGTCTCTAAATTGGCTAAGGGTTTGGGACCCCAAGGGGTATCTCATGTGTTTAAAGGAGGGAGGACCTAGATGTGCTTAGGTTCAAGGCTAAGCCCATACGCGCGCCGCCCGTCCCGTCCGGTCCGAGCTCGGGTCACGGGTCATGGGCTTCTTCTGGTATTATCTCTTTGGACCCCATATTATTTAATATTTACAGTTTGGTCCCTGGAATTTCTGAAATATTGAATTTGGGAACAACAGAAGGCAGAAAGTCTCTGCCTACCGTTGGAGTTAATTTTTGGGGGAGTTATTGTGCATTAACCAGCCATTAGTTGGCTGATTAACTCCCTCCATTAACAACCATTACTTGGCTGAATTACACTCTCCTTCAATGGCCACAAACAGCCATTACTTGGTTGTTTAATTCCCTCCTTGAATGGCCATTAACAACCATGTCTTGGCAGTTGAGAGGTCTCCTCTAATGCTATATACATCCTTTTGGCCCAATTGTGTGATACAATACAATATACATACAGAAAGTATACAGAATATGACACACAAAAATAAGACAGAAATATATACACAGAGACAAACAGAAGAGTAAAATACAGTCCAAAACGTGAGCAGTAACGTTGGAACGAAAAATAGAAACTCTTCCTTCCTTTTCCATTTCTTCAGCAAGTCGATTCGTATTTGTTTTCTTCGTCAGAATCAACCTATTTGCTTTGTAGTGTTGATTAAAATGTTGTTTTATCTTGGGAGACTATTGCCCGTTAACGTAAAAGCATATATACGGGGCAATCTTGTCTTAAATACAGAGTGCGATCACTCGACTCAGCACACAGTTGTAACAATCCAGATTTAGTATTTCTTGATTTCAGGTTATCAAGATTCAAGACTCAACAAGCTTGCGGCAATCTGAACATTGGCCTTTTTGTTTATCATTTTGAACACTTGTAATATTTATTTACTTTCCGTACTGCTTTACCATAACCAACAGTTTTAAGTCTAGATTTGTATTAGTGTTCGAAAGATGTCGGTCAAAAGTTGTGTGACCAAATCTGGATATGGCTGTGATTTTCTGGTTGAAGAGAGTTGTGATTATAATGTTGAAGGTCAACGTGTTCATGGTGTCACCGCTCCCGAGAGTTGTGGGAACAAGCGCTCACGAGAGGCTGAGGATGTCAACTGGGACAAGAGGAGAAGGCTGAATATGTGGTTCTATCTTGTAGCAGAAGGCCTATATCTGTCCCAGACAAAGGATCCGAATTATGGTAAGGAGGAAATGGACACTCAGTCCGATGAAGTGACTGAAGTGGGCCAGAATCCGAAATTGGGATAAGTAATTTTCCTTCCTTGTCAAAAATAAGATTAAATGATGTCTGATTAAAAATGGCTTAAAGTAAGGAGGAATATGAAAATATTTTCCGAAATAATTTATATTCCTTACGCTTTAAAATCAGAAGTTTAATCTCTTCTTCCTTCCCGTTTAAAGATTGGATTTTGTAAACGACTTAAAAAGATCCATTCTTTTAAGTGTAATTATTCAAAGTGTGTAAAGTATGTTCGCACATACGATGGAGAAAGATCCACTGACTGTGCGAAAACTGTTACCACTCTAAAGTAATCGCCAAGAATTGTCTGGGCACCAATCATAAGGGAAAAAGACTAAAAGCTAAAGACGTTGAGCCTGTCACACTATTTGGCAGAAGATCCTTCATAGGATGGTATTGGACACTCAGTCATACAAAGCCTACGGGCGACTGGAGTGGGGCCAAAATAACTTTGATAGGATGATAGTGGACACTCAGTCATACAAAGCCTCAGGCGATCGGAGTGGGGCGTAATTCATTTCATAGGAAAAGTAATAGACACCTAGTGAGGTGGGCTAGAGTTTCTAGGTCTTAAATGATCTGAAGGCCAAAAGAAAGGCAGAAAAGAAATTCGACACTCAGTCTGCCAAAGCAACTGGAGTGGGACAGAGTATCCAGATCACATATGATCCGGTTACACCCTAACCACGGGCAAGAGGTTGTTCATGTGAAGCAACGCCACCTCTAAAGTAGAAGGGGTTGGAGAGGTTGTCCTCAATAGGACTTCAGGGGATGGGATCACTCCAAAAGGAGGTGATACATGTCCCAAAACTTGGTTAAGGGACGTTGTTGGTCAAGCTGGTTTGAGACTGGTCCAACAGGTCTGTAATAACTAAGAATGGTACAATATGTGTGTAGCTAAATGAATGATGTATTTGTAATCCGTGCATCTATGACATCATAGATTAAGACACGTTAAATATGAAGTCATTTAAAAGCTAACAAAGTTGAGATTGTTGCCTTCTGTCGACATAAACCCTCAAAATAAATGTGAGGTAGGCGAAGAGGCAAAATCACCTTTCCAAATTCCGCAAAGGAATAGCGAAAGAAGCACTGCTCCTCTAGAACTTAGTCACACCTACATGGGTGATTTGAAGTTTATACAAAATAGAGGGGGGAGACAAGTACTTTGTGACCTTCATTGATGATGGTACAACGTATTGTATCCTTTGTTTGTTGAAAAGCAAATATGAAGTTGTTGAAGCGGATAAGCGCTACAAAGCAGAAGTTGAAAATCAACTAAGCCTACGGATTAAGGAATTCGTAGTGATAGAGGGGGAGAATGTGAAGCATCGTTCATTAAACGACTTCTCATTACTCACCTCAGTCTAACAGTGTTAGCCAAGCGCAAAACCATACACCCAAATTATGTGGGGCAAAGCGATCCTTACAGCTAATGTGATTCTCAACAGAACTCCGCATAAGGATAAGGATAACTTTCCGTGTGAAACATGGAAAGGATCTCACATACAAATGTTGTGATGTGGGGTGGCTTGGTAGAAGTTGGACTACCGAAACAGGTCAAGTTGGACCTAAGACTGTAGATTGCATATCCACTGGATCTGCAAATAACAGTAGTGCTTATCGCCTTTTGGCGTCAAATAATGCTGAATTCTTTGAAGATAACTTTCCTTGAAAAGGAAAAAGGAGTAATTGCTCAAGGTTAACAAGAACCCGCGAGGGCCTGACTGTCCGAAACTAGACGTTCCGTATCTACAGGATTCGAAAGTTGCTATCTATCCAGAACTTAATATTCCAGATCTACAGAAATCAGGAATTCTAGATGTTGAACCGAGACGGAGCAAAGAGGGGACAAAGACTTATTGTAGGCCTTCTAGCTTGTATGGTTGAGAACGAACCATGGACAATTAACAAATAATTGTCATCTCCAGAAGCGCTGCTTTGGAAAGAAGCTAATGAGAGAAATAGATTCCGTCATGTAGACTTGTGTAATGGTTGATCTTCCTCCGAAAAAAGAACCTTTGGGTTGTGAAAAAGAATACTCAAAAGTGAGTACAAAGTAGATGGATCTACTGACGAGTATAAGGCCTAGGCTACTTGTACACGTGCTTCCCTGTGAATAGCTTAACATCTAGGGCCATTGCAGTCTTGCGTGGCATGGATGTTGATACAGCCTTCCTAACCAAAGAGTTGGAAGGGGAGAATCAGAGTTGGTTTGCTGGACCGTTGGGCTTCTTCCTGAACTTTCATTTTGGTCCCTGAAATGTTTACATTTTGGTCCTGAAAGTTTCAGATAAAACAGAAACAATAAATCTGACCATATAAATATTGACTCTGAAGTTAGAAAGCCAACAGTTGGAAAACCAACAGTCTAAGAATGGAAGTCATATTGAAACAAAGTCTCGATATGAAAGATATGGGTATCACAGATGACATCTTAGTATTTGGATTTCTAAGACATCTAACGGACTGTTCTAACTCCAAACTCAGTTGTGAGATAGTTGACAGTCTCGTTGAAACTACCAATAGATATGAATCATATAACTGATTGAAATCATGGTGCACCCATATACAAGGAGCGATATGCGCAGGTCACATGTAGTTCAATGTATGTTACACACTACAACCGACCTAGTATCGGCCTACAAAGCAGATCAGTTGAACTAAGGTTCACTGATGATTTTAATAAATGATCGGTAGAAGGCGTTAAGTCGGATATGACGATATCTGAAATATTCGCTTATCTACAGATTATAGTATTCTGGATTTCCAGCGGTTCTGGGATAACACAATGATGCAAACTGGACATCAGATATGAAGAACACCAAAGCCACAAGTAAATGTGTATGGTGGGTCTTGGAAAATCCTCTAAGCAATCTTGCATTGGCCGATTCATGATAGAATCGAAGTTTATCGTTTTATATAAAGCATGAAAAAAGTTGAGTAACTTCACGACTCCTTAGAGGACGTCCCTTATTGGGAGAAACTCGTGCCTTCAGCAGTTATACACTGTGGCTAGCCAGTCGGCTTCAGGAAAGACACGGATGACGGCGTCTGGACATATCTGTCAGGATTTGTCAGAGACATAAGGCCGTATGACAGTTGATCATCATGGGTGTCACTTCCTTGATTACTAATCAAAGGATATAGCGGACCCTTTTAACTAAGGGACTACCCGGAGATCAAGTGTTCTGCCTGTCTAAGGGAATGGGCTTAAAACCCAAACTATACGAACCTTTGCGGTGGTAACCCAACCATACTGATTGGAGATCCCAAGAATTTGGTTCAATGGGAAAACTAAGTTGTAAAAAGGTTCAGTTGAGCGCTTCGGTGGAAGCAAGAGCACTTCAGATGATGATTTTTGTAGGGAAACATGAATCCAAAGTTGTTCCCATAATAGACATTAAAGTGCTACCTGCATGGTGGGTAAAGGTTAAGCTTCCAAACCTTTAAACGATCCTCACACGGTTGAGGTTAAGGTTGGGGAAACTTTTAATGATTCCTAACACTTGTGAAGTGGGGTATAACAGGATACCTTGTAGGAGATCACCTATTTAAGTGTGAGGACAGGCCGCCTCAAATGAACGCACTTAATAATACAAGTGTGTCCACGGCCACAACAGACAAAACCATAAGAATGAAAATGAATAAGGAGAGTTATTGTATTGGTATCATTGTCTTGGCTTACACTAAAAACTGACGGTTCAAGACATCACGGTCACCGCGCAGTAAGTAAGTCCGGTGGTATTCAACTACGGAAGGTTCAAAGCGGAAGCTACCTCTCCTGATGCAATATCTTTTCGCTGAAAGATTGCTGAAAGTAGGCACCATGTGTGTGCGCCAAAATCTCTCTTTCAAGAGGGGATTGTTGGAAATTTGCCTTTGATGGGGAGGTGCGTCCACCCATATTTAATGCATTAAACACTAGTATTTCACATGTTGGAGGCTTTGTCTCTTCTCACGTGCATAATCTACTAAGTGAGTAGATGACCGTAGGGCCAACAATCGTCAAATTTCGTTGAGAAATGAAAGAGATATTTGTCCACGAAGTAAGGTGTTCGAGGCATGGAAATATGGAGTGGAACAAATCTACTACATCGGTGGGAAAAGAAAGAATTTCTCTCTTTATAAGTCTCTAAATTGGCTAAAGGTTTGGGACCCCAAGGGGTATCCCATGTGTTTAAAGGAGGGAGGACCTAGATGTGCTTGGGTTCAAGACTAAGCCCACACGCGCGCCGCCGCCGCCCGTCCCGTCCAGTCCGGGCTCGGGCTCGGGTCACGGGTCTTGGGTCTTGGGCTTCTTCTGGTATTATCTCTTTGGACCCCAAATTATTTAATATTTATAGTTTGGTCCCCAGAGTTTCTGAAATGTTGAATTTGGCAACAACGGAAGGCAGAAAGTTTCTGCCTACCATTGGAGTTGATTTTTGGGGGCGTTATTGTGTATTAACCAGCCATTACTTGGCTGATTAACTCCCTCCATTAACAGCCATTACTTGGCTGAATTACACCTCCTTCAATGGCCATAAGCAACCATTACTTGGTTGTTTAATTCCCTTCTTCAATGGCATTAACGGCCATGTCTTGGCAGTTGAGAGGTCTCCCCTTATGCTATATATTGATGCCTTTTGGCTCAATTGTGTGATACAATACAATATATATACAGAAAGTATACAGAATATGACACACAAAAACAAGACAGAAATATATACACAGAGACAAATAGAAGAGTAAAACACAGTCCAAAACGTGAGCAGTAACGTTGGGACAAAAAACAGAAACTCTTCCTTCCTTTTCCATTTCTTCAGGAAGTTGACTCGTATTTGTTTTCTTCGTCAGAATCAATCTATTTGCTTTGTAGTGTTGATTAAAGTGTTGTTTTATCTTGGGAGATTATTGCCCGTTAACGTAAAAGCATATATGCGGGGCAATCTTGTCTTAAAGACAAAGTACTATCACTCGACTCAGCACAAAGTTGTAACAATCCAGATTTAGTGTTTCTTGATCTCAGGTTATCAAGATTCAAGACTCAACAAGCTTGCGGCAATCTGAATATTGGCTTGTTTGTTTATCCTTTCGAACACTTATAATATTTATTTACTTCCTGTACTGCTTTACCATAACCAACATGTACATACGACAAGAAATATTCATAGAATCCTTAAATATTGACACAATAATATGTCAAAAATTTTGGTAACCTTAGCGTCAACTTATATTAGGCCTTTGAGTATTTATAATTGATAGGGAAAAAACTCAAATATGTCATCAAACTATCCGAAATGATTTATTTATGTCATTCATTAATAGCTCGGCTCATTTATGTCATTGTTGTGACCGAGATGACTCATCCATGCCACTTACGGTTAACAACTCATATGACTTGTCTTAAGATACCAGATTTTACACGTGGCCTCCAATTAGAGGTCAACATCGCCAACTTAAACCAACCTAATTAAATTAAAACCACCCTAAATTAAATTAAAACTAGATTTTAGTTCAATTTCTATTCGTTCTCTCGTTGCTTTTGGGTAATGACTCAGAGTTTTTGCAAGCATATACACATTATTCCTTGGCTAATGATTTGCACCGTGTGTACACAAGTCAACATTTATGATAAAAATCCTAGAGAGTAATGAAAGCCAATAGCTTATAGCCAAATGAATCACCACGAAGAAATCACTCTATTGTCCTGAAATATGTTTTTGAGGAGAATCCATTTCTTTCACACCAAGAATCAAGCAAAAGCTTTGAAACAGCAAACACAACTACTCAATAGCCCAGAGGCACATTAATTCTTCAGTAAGCTCAGAACACTACCTGATGTTTAAATACTCTACTATTCTGAGAGTGTTATAGTTGTTGGGAGACAATTGTTGTAGGGAACGGAAAGTAAGTAGCTATTATAATAGAATAAACAAACTATTACAATAAAATTGGAAATTAAAACCTTACAAACTGCTTGTGTGATTTGTTGAGTCAGTGATGGCACTCTGTCTTTAAGAAAAGATTGCCCCGTATATCTCCTTTTACGGTATTGAGCAATAGTATCCCAATATACAACAACAACTTTAACAAGTGAGCAAAGGAAACTCAAGTGTTACTCTTAAAAAACTTTGAGTATAGTGACTTTGCTAGAGAGGAAGAATATGAAATCAAAAATTCTGGAGAATTCTCTAAGTGTTGAGTGTAGTGTGTTTCAATTGAGCCAAAAGCCTCAATTTATAGTATAAGTAGATGACCCCTCAACTAGCCAACTAATGACCTTCAATAGTCATGTAATTGCACTTGATTGAGGGGTTACATTCAGCCAAATAATGGTTGAATTCATGTGTCAAGTAATGGAGAATCAATGCTCCAAAACCAGCCCAAACGTCAGATTTTTCCAACTTCCCGTCATAGAATTCTGCCTTCGAAGCACTGCGGCGCCGCGACTCCAGTAGCAGACCAGCCAATTTGCACCGCGGCGCATCCTGGGAGGCGCCGTGTCTTTTCACGGCGATTTCCGACTCGTTTCATTTTACACTTTGTACACTTCTTCCTTCCTTTACCAACATGGAATACTTTGTCATTTGGCCAATAATCATCCATAATTATATGTCTCAAACGTATTACATACGCACCAATATCTCTTTCACTAATGAAATTTACGATACTTGGCACTACGTGTGCACGTGTATGGAAACGACATTTCCGACGTGCATGCCCAATTGTTTGAGTCATAAATTAATGGGATATACTTACTTCCATATTTATTAAATTTCCAACAATCCCCTCTTGAAAGAGATTTTGACGCACACACATGGTGCCTTTTCTAGCAATCTTTCAGCAGACCGATGTTGCATCTAGATAGGTAACATACGCTTTGAACCTTCCATAGTTGAATACCATCGGACTTACTTACTGCACGGTGAACGTGATGTCTTGAACCGTCAATGTTTAGTGTAATCCAAGTCAACGGTACCAACACAACAACTTCCTCTACTCGTTCTCTGTAATATTTTGTCCGTTGTGGCCGTGGACACTTCTTGGATCCTTAAGTGCGTTCATTTGAGGCGGCTTGTCCTCGCACTTAAATAGGTGGTCTCCTACAAGGTATCCTGCTATACCCCACTTTATAAGTGTTAGAAACTATTAAAAATTTCCCCAAACCTAACCTCAACCGGTGAGAATCATTAAAGGTTTTGGAAATTTAACCTTCACCCACACTGCAGATAGCACTTATAGTCTATCGTGGGAACGACTTTGGATTTGGTGTTTCTTCACAGAAATCACTATCCGAAGTGCTCATGCTTCCACTGAAGCGATCAACTGAACCTTTACAACTTAGTTTTCCCATTGAACCTAATTCATGGGATCTCCAGTCAATAAGGTTGGGTTACCACCGTATTGGTCTTTATACTTTGGGTTTTAAGCCCATTCCCCTAGACAGGCAGAACATCTGATCCTTGGGTAAGCCCTTTGTAAGTGGGTCAACTATGTTATCTTTTGACTTTATGTAATCAATGGATATTATACCCGTGGTAATCAGCTTTCTAACGGTCTTATTTCTCCGTCGAATATGATGAGACTTGCCATTGTACATAGAATTCTGTGTCATTCCTACAGCCGACTGGCTGTCGCAGTGGATCATTACATAAGGTACGGGTTTGTTCCAACAAGAAACATCCTCTAAGAAGTCATGAAGCCACTCAACTTCTTCTCCTCTTTATCTAAAGAGATAAACTCCGATTCCATCATTGATCGGGCGATGCACGTTTTCTTAGAGGAATTCCAAGACGCAGCCCCACCACCAATTGTAAATACATACCCACTAGTAGACTTGGCGTTCTCTATATCAGATATCCAGTTTGCATCACTATACCCCTCTAGTACAACTGGATATCTCGAATAATGCAACCCATAAGTTAGCGTGTATTTCAGGTATTGAAGTACCCGATTCAATGCCTTCCAGTGATCGTCACTCGGATTACAGGTAAACCTAGCCAACTTGTTGATTGCATAAGAAATATCAGGTCGGGTGCAGTTTGTTATGTACATCAAACTACCGATCATCTGTGCATATTGCTCCTAGCATATGGGTGCACCATGATTTTTATCAAGTTTTTGATTTCTATCCATTGGTGACTTTTTAGGCGAACTGTCTGACATCTCGAACTTTCTCAAAACATCCTCGATGTAGTGAGACTGAGATAAGACCAGTCTGGCAAACATCTTAGAGATTTTTATCCTTAAGATGACATCTGCGATACCCATATACTTCATGTCGAAGCATTGTTTCAACATGTTCTTAGTCTCTAGAATTATGCTAGGACTGCTCTCTCTGTGATCAACATGTCGTCTACATACAGGCATATCATAACAAACGAGTCAGAGTTACCTTTCATGTAGATACATTTGTCACACTCATTAATGGCGAAACCCTTCGACAGTAGAGTACTATCAATTTTTTTGTGTCATTGCTTCGGGGCCTGTTTCGGCCCGTACAAAGATTTGACAAGCCGACAAACTTTCTTCTCTTGCCCTTGAACCACATAGCCCTCGGGTTGGTCCATATAAATTTCTTCTTTCAAATCACCATTTATGAAGGCTGTCTTTACATCCGTTTGATGTATCTCAAGGTCATGCAACACTGCGATCGTAATAATACCCGTATAGACGTCATCCGAGATACCGGGGAGTACATGTCAAAGTAGTCAAGAAATTCTTTCTGCCGATAGCCCTTGACTACCAACCTGGCCTTGTACTTATCTATAGACCCATCTGCATTATACTTTCGTTTGAGTATCCACTTACAACCCAACGATTTATTTCCCGGAGGAAGATCAACCAACTCCCAAGTATGGTTATGCAGAATGGAGCCTATTTCACTCTCAATATCTTCTTTCCAGAGCGGTTCCTCTGGAGTTGACTATGATTCAACAATTATCTTTGGTTCATCATCAACCATATAAGCTACAAAGTCAGGACCGAATGATTTATCCTTCCTGGCCCTTTTACTTCGCTTTAGTTCCATCTCTGGAGTCTCCAAGTTCTGAGAATCTGGAACACTAGATTCTGGATGTTCAGCCACCTCGAGATCCACTATATCTGAACCATCTAGATCTGGGCCGTCAACGACTCCCGGTTCTTGAGAGCTTTGTTCATAACTTCGTTTGTGAGAGGTTATGTCTTTTTCTTTTCTAGGAAAGGTACCTTCAAAGAATTGAGCATTCCTTGATTTCATGATTGTACCCCCGTAGATATCTGGAATATCAGACTGATGCACTAAGAAGTGATAAGCACTACTGTTATTTGCATATCCGATGAATATGCAATCTACAGTCTTAGGCCCAATCTTGACCTGGTTTGGCTTGGGTACTTCAACCTTTGCCAGACAACCCCACACCTTTAGATATTTATAGTTGGGTTTCTTTCTCTTCCATGATTCATATGGAGTTTTGTCCTTACCCTTATGTGGGACTCTGTTAAGAATCGTATTAGCGGTAAGGACAACTTCTCCCCACATGTTTAGGGGAAGACCGGAATTGATGAGCAAGACATCTATCATTTCCTTCAATGTGCGGTTCTTACGTTCCGCCACACCGTTCGATTGAGGTGAGTATGGAGCCGTCGTTTGATGAACAGTGTCTTCTTGGGCACAATATTCCTCAAATGGCGCTATATATTCTCCCCCTCTATCGCTACGAATGGATTTAATCCGCATGCTTAGTTGGTTCTCAACTTCTGCTTTGTAACGTCGGAACGCTTCAAAGGCTTCACCTTATATTTCAACAAGTAAAGGTAACAATACCTTGTGCTATCATCAATGAATTTCACAAAGTACTTGTTCCCCCCTAGTTTGTGCAAACTTCAAATCACATATATCTGTGTGAATAAGTTCTAGAGGAGCGGTATTCCTTTCGACGGATCGAAAAGGAAGCTTTGTGAGTTTTGCCTCTACGCACACCTCACACTTATGTTGAGGGTTTACGTCGATAGATGACAATAACTCCAACTTTACCAACCATTGTATGGACTTGTAGTTGACATGTCCTAATCTATGATGCTATAAATTAGAGGACTCAAGCAAGTAAGATGAAGAGGCTTCAATATTATTGCTTTTACGTAATACATACATGGTGTTCACTTTGAAGAGGCCTTCACAGATGAATCCTCTTCCCACAAACGTTCTATTCTTAGTGACTACAAATTTATTGGACTCAAACACTTGCCTAAAACTAGCATTAACCAATAAAGGACCTGAAATTAAATTTCTTCTAATCTCAGGAACATGCATCACTTCCTTCACAGTGAGCTCCTTTCCAGAAGTCATCTTCAGGGCTACCTTTCCTACCCCCAACAAGTCAGAGGAAGCGTTGTTGCCCATGAATAAATTCTTGTTTGTAACCGGTGTATAAGTGGAGTAGGCATCTCTGTTGGAACAAATATGTCTTGTAGCACCTATGTTCATCCACCATTGCATAGGATTCTCAATCGGGTTTGCTTCTAGCACCACCGCTGAGAACTCCTCAATCAAGTCATCCAGAAACTGGTCCTTGACAACGTTAGCCTCAGCCTTGCCCTTAGCCTTGGCCTTCTCTTGTTGCTCGGTCTTGAGCTTGAGGTAGTCCTTGATCATGTGACCAGGTTTCCCATAGTGGTGGCAGTTTCCTTTGAACTTCTCCGCTGCTTGGGTCTTGCCGTCTTTCTGGAACTTGCGCTTTTTGCTTAAGTTCCCTTTGGCCTCAACCAGATTTACCTTTGCCTCAGCGGGTTGTTTACCCCTAGGCAAGGCCTTCTTATTATCTTCATGAATTTGGAGTTTGATAATAAGTTATTCAAAGGTCATCTCCTTTGTCTTGAGCTTTAAGTAGCTCATAAACTCATTCCACGAAGGAGGTAACTTTTCAATCAGTGATGCAACCAGAAACTGCTCGTTTGGCTTCATACTTCCAAATCCCGGTGATGTAAAATCATTTGGAATTCCTAGACTTGGGACATCACTGTCTTACTATCCACCATTTGAAATTTCAGAAATTTTCCAACGATGAATTTCTTAGTACCTGCATCTTGTGTGTTGTACTTCTTTTGTAGCTTCTCCCACAACTCTTTGGCAGTGCCAACGGTGCAATACACCGTGTAGAGAGGGTCTGACAAGCAGTTCAATATGTAATTCTTACACATGAAATCACTATGACTCCATGCATCAAGAATTATCTTCATGCCATTAATGACATGGATACCTAGGCCCCCTTTACCCATTTCAGAAGGCGAACGGTCCATTTCATCTCCAGCTTGTGGAGGATCTTCTGTTAGGAAATGTGCCATTCCCATAGCAGTCAGATAGAAAAACATCTTTTGTTATGAACTTTTTAGGGCATTCATGGTGAAATCCAGCGGGTGGAGGAGTGGCAACATTCACTTGAGCGGCAGCAAAGGCGTTGGATGAGCCTTGAGCAACCGGAAAGGCATTAAGAGTGCCTTGAGCAGTGGGGAAGGCAGAGGGATTGCCTTGAGCAGCAGCAGAATCAGAAGCAGTTTGATTTATACCAGTCATCTTTCTAACTTAGTTACTCACAACAAAATCTTATCTTAAAATTGTTGGGATACAATTGTTGTAGGAAACGGGAAGTAAGTAACTATTACAATAGTAGAAAGGATAAACAAACTATTACAATAAAATTGGAAATCAAAACCTTACAAACTGCTTGTGTGATTTGCTGAGTCGAGTGATGACACTCTGTATTAAAGACAAGATTGTCCTGTATATCTCCTTTTACGGTATCGAGAAATAGTCTCCCAAGATACAACAACAACTTTAACAAGTGAGTAAAGGAAACTCAAGTGTTACTCTTGAAGAACTTTGAGTATAGTGACTTTGCTAGAGAAGAAGAATATGAAATCAGAAAATCTGGAGAATTCTCTAAGTGTTGAGTGTAGTGTGTTTCAATTGAGCAAAAGGCCTCAATTTATACTGTAAGTAGAAGACCCCTCAACTAGCCAACTAATGGCCTTCAATAGCCATGTAATTGCACTTGATTGAGGGGTTACATTCAGCCAAATAATGGCTGAATTCATGTATCAAGTAATGGAGAATCAATGCTCCAAAACCATCCCAAACGTCAGATTTTTCCAACTTCCCGTCGCAGCATTCTGCCTCCGTAGCGCCGCGGCTCCAGTAGCTGACCAACCAATTTGCGCCGCGGCCCTTCACGGCAATTTTTGACTCGTTTCATTTTACATTTTGTACACTTCTTCCTTCCTTTACCAACGTGGAATACTTTGTCATTTGGCCAATAACCGTCCATAATTCTATGTCTCAAACGTATTACATACGCACCAATTCTCTTTCACTAATGAAATTTACGATACTTGGCACTACGTGTGCACGTGTGTGGAAACGACGTTTCCGACGTGCGGGCCCAATTGTTCGAGTCATAAATTAATGGGATATACTTATTTCCATATTTAGTAAATTTCCAACAATAGTTTAGTTGAAAGATGAACTTCCCTATCTCAAATGTGTTTCCTGATTCTTCCTCACCATTTTAAAGCAATCTTTAGTTCAGTTTCATTTATGAGTTCAGGTTCTATTAGAGTTTTTTTGTTTTGATTGTATAATGCCGATGAGGGAAATAAGAATAGGGATTTGGGTTAAAAGGGTTCGGGTGGTCAGATCTGGGTTGGGGTTTAATTTTATTTGGATTGGTTTTAATATATTTGGGCTAGTTTAAGTTTACGACGTGGACCTTTAATTAGACCACGTGTAGAATCTGGCATTTAAAACCAATCATTTGAGTTGTTAATGGTAAGTAACATGGATGATTCATTTCGGTCACCACAATGATATAAATGAGCTCTATTATTAATAAGTGACATAAATAAGACTTTTCAGATAGTTCAATTGCATATTTGAGCTTTTTCTCTAATTAATATTTCATTTTGTCCATGGTGGCATGACTTAAACATAATTATATAAAAAGGCAACATGGTCAAATTAATTAATTCTCAACTATTTAAATTGATTATTAAATTAATTTATAATCTGTTCATAAGAGATCTATTAAAAAGTATAGCATAGGAGATCTGCAAGAATAACATAAGAGATTTTTGTTGGATCATTTGATTTTATTCGATTTATAAGTAGGCATAAAAATCATTCCTCGTTGATTGATTCATACGTGACAATTGAGATACTATAAAAAGCTTACACAACTAACTATTGTAGTATAATCCATAATCTTTTCAAATAGAAAGCCATTTATTTGATTTTTTTTACTAAACATGAAAGTAAAAGAAACAAATACTAACAATTATTAAAAACAAAAAGTTGAAATCGTACAAAAGGACAATTGCATAATAATGATTAGTAGCAGAATCGATTTTGACTGGACATTGATGTCTCATTTGCTCATAAACATACGTAATAAGAAATGTTAATGCTTGACCCCGTTGTTGTTATCCTTGCCTGTCACATGAACGCTTTTGCAACAAATCCAACAATCACTATCAGAACTACAATCACAATTACAAGTACTAAGTGTTGGAAATAAGCCTTTGGCGGGAGTTGCGACCGACCAACTTTAACGGCTTAAACACTAGTGTTACGTATGTTGGAGAATCCGGTTCTTCACACATGCATGATGTACTAAGTACGTAGATAACCGTAGGGCCAAGAATCGTCAAATTTCATTGAGAAATGAAAGAGATATTGGTTCACGAAGTGAGGTGTTTGAAGCATGGAAAGTGTGGTGTTGTGTTCAATTCTCCCTCATCGGTAGAGGAAGAAAGAATTGTTGTGTATATAAGACTCGAAATGTGTTTGGGGTTTGGGACCCCAAGGGGTATCCCATGTGTTTAAAGGAGGGAGGACCTAGATGTGCTTCGGTTCAAGGAAAGGCCACACGCGCGCCGCCGCCGCCCGCCCGTCCGGTCCGGCTCCGGTTCCGGGTTCCGGGTTCCGGGTTCTCTGTACGGGCTGAAACAAGCCCCGAAGCAATGGCACGAAAAATTTGATAGTACTCTATTATCGAAGGGGTTCGCCATTAATGAGTGTGATAAATGTGTTTACACGAAAGGCAACTCTGACTCGTTTGTTATGATATGCCTGTATGTAGACGACATGTTAATCACAGGAAGCAGTCCTAGGGTAATCCTAGAGACTAAGAACATGTTGAAACAATGCTTCGACATGAAGGATATGGGTATCGCAGATGTCATCTTAGGGATTAAAATCTCTAAGACGTCTGACGGGTGGTCTTATCTCGCCTCACTACATCGAGGATGTTTTGAGAAAGTTTGAGATGTTAGACAGTTCACCGATAAAGTCACCAATGGATACAAATCAAAAGCTTGATAAAAATCTTGGTGCACCATATACCAGGAAGCGATATGCACAGGTGATCGGTAGTTTGATGTATATAACAAACCGCACCCGACCGATATTGCTTACGCAATCAATAAGTTGGCTAGGTTCACCCGTAATCCGAAAGTGATAATCACCGGAAGGCGTTGAATCGGGTATTACAATACGAAATACACGTTAAATTACGGGTTACACTATTCGAGATATCCAAATTGTACTAGAGGGTACAGTGATGCAAACCGGATATCCGATATAGAGAACACCAAGTCCACCAAAGGGTATGTATTTACAATTGGTGGTGGCGTGTCTTGGAAATCCTCTAAGCAAACTTGCATCGCCCGATCCACAATGGAATCGCGGGTTAGCGCTTTAGACAAAGCGCGAGAAGGAGGTGAGTTCGTTCTTGGCTTCTTAGAGGATTCTCCGTGGTGGAACAAACCCGTACCTTCGGTAATGATCCACCGCGGCGGTCGATCGGCTCTAGGAAGGGCACGAATGCTATGTACAACGGCAAGTCTCGTCATATTCGACGGAGGCATAAGACCGTTAGGCAATCGATCACCACGGGTATAATATCCATTGATTACATCAAGTCAAAGGATAATATAGCGCACCCATTGACAAAGGGCTTACCCAAAGATCGATGGCTTGCCTGTCTAGGGAATGGGCTTAAAACCCAAAATATAAGGACTAATACAATGCAGTAACCCAACCTTACGAACCGGAGATCCCGGTAATTTGGTTCAATGGGAAAACGGTTGTAAAGGTTCATTGATCTCTTCGGTGGAAGTATGAGCACTTCGGATAGTGATTTCTAAAAAGAAACTCCAAATCCAAAGCCGTTCCCGCGATAGACTTTAAGTGCTATCTGCAGTGTGGGTAAAGGTTAAGTCTTCAAAACCTGTAATGTTCCTCAACAATGAGGTTAGGTTTTGGGAAACTTTTAATGGTTCCTAACACTTGTGAAGTGGGGTATAGCAGGATACCTTGTAGGAGACCACCTATTTAAGTGCGAGGACTGGCCGCCTCAAGATGAACGCACTTAAGAATCCAAGACGCGTTGTCCATGGCCAAAACGGACAAAACATTACGAAGAAGAGAGTAAGGGAATTTGTTGTGTTAGTACCATTGACTTGGCTTACACTAAACACCGACGGTTCAAGACATCACGCTCACCGCGCAGCAAGTAAGTCCGATGGTATTCAACTATGGAAGGTTCAAAGTCGATGCTACCTCTCCTTATGCAACATCGGTCCATTGAAATATTCTTTGGAAATGAAAAGACACCATGTGAGTGCGCCAAAATCTCTTTCAAGAGGGGATTGTTGGAAATAAGCCTTTGGCGGAGTTGCGACCGACCAACTTTAACGGCTTAAACACTAGTGTTACGTGATGTTGGAGAATCCGGTTCTTCACACATGCATGATGTACTAAATGCGTAGATAACCGTAGGGCCAAGAATCGCCAAATTTCATTGAGAAATGAAAGAGATATTGCTCCACGAGGTGAGGTGTTTGAAGCATGGAAAGTGTGGTGTTGTGATCAATTCTCCCTCATCGGTAGAGGAAGAAAGAATTGTTGTGTATATAAGACTCGAAATTGGTTTGGGGTTTGGGACCCCAAGGGGTATCCCATGTGTTTAAAGGACAGAGGACCGAGGTGTGCTTCGGTTCAAGGAAAGGCCACACGCCTTGCCGCCCGCCCTTGCGTCCGGTCAGGCTCAGGTTCCGGTTCTCGGGTCCAGTGGGTCGTGGGTGTGTGAGTGTGGGCCTTGATATTATCTTTGGGCCGTAAAACTTTGTCAAGTACAGTTTGATCCCGAAGTTTGGATGTGCGCTTTGGACCGTAATTCTTTCAGATGTGCGCTTGGTCCTGAAAATCAAAATTTCGACGGTCGAGCGTAAACGTTCCAAAGACTCAATTCAGCCATTTATTTTGGCTGAATTACACCTCCACTAATGGCCAATCCGTTGGCAATTTTCTCCATTTATTTGGTGGCTTTACTACCTCCATAATGGTCATTATTTGGCCAATAATGGTCATTATGGAGGCGATCAACAAACCCCTCTTCCTCCTATATAAACACCCCTTACACCATTGTTGAGGGACACTTGATATACACGAAAATACGCAGCGTAAAGCGCGCTTCTTTCTAATCTTCCAAGCATCATTTCGTTATTCAATATTCTTCACGGTAGCTTTTGAGTTTCCTTTGCTCAATTGTTCCATTGCTGTTTTATCTTGGGAGACGAATTGTCCGGAACGTATAAAGGATACATACGGGGCAATATTGTCTTAAGGACAGAGTGTCACACTCGACTCAGCAAAAAGAAATCAAAAGCAGTTTCCGGTCTTGTTCAACAATTATTGTAATTTCAGTTTTCTTGTTATATTGTAATTTTCAGTTTTCTAGTTGAATTGTAATTTCAATTATTACATAAGCAGTTACTTGTAATTTCCGTTTCTGCAAATCCTTTGTAATACCCAACACTAAGTTGCGGGAGTAATCTTCTTTCAAGCTGAGAGAAATTAGGATTGACATATCGTGTTGTAGACATTTGTGTCTAGGAGAATCATACCGTATTCACTGAATAACAATTAAAATGATCAAAATCAAATTTTGAATGATTTAATATGAAAAGACACACATTCTAACAACATAATAGAAACACATTAATATTTGTTAATCTGAAGCGAAGCTAGAGGTGGAGGGGGAATTCATCTAGTCCTCTTTCATCGAAAAATCATTGAACGTATAATATAAATTTTTTAATGTATATATAACAGATTTTAGACTCCCTTGATGAAAAGATTGTATTCGTCAATATTTGTAATTAATCTAAATGTATATGTAATAATATTTGTAGCTATATGTATATTAAACACAAAACAATGAACAATTATAATCTAGAAATAAAGAGAGATGAATAGTAACTCGTGGTTGCCCTGCGAAGAATAGAGAGAATAAAACCAAATTTAAGCAATGCCATATCAGGAATAATACACGAGGTGTTATGAAGTGCATTTGATTTCTCTTCAATTGACATAATTTATGGATCTCCTTGTAAATGAACTGGCACTCTAGTAGGGACCACACTTGTTTCTCTATGTTCTCTTTGTTATTTATAACTCGTTTTTATGTCATGTCTTGTCAGAGCAAGCATTTTTAAAATATTTTAATTTAATCTTCAATTTAGAGTGTGTTTGTCTAAGTTTACGATCAAACTAGTTTATAAAGTACTGTTTAATATATTTGCGCGTTTGGTAAGTACAAAACGCGCGTATAAGCTAAATCTTCTTAAAATCATAAATTGGACACCTTCCACTTATGTGTTTCCAACTTATAAGCAACTATGATTTGGCCAAACATTTTTACAGTTTTATCCTTAATATCTATTGTCATCTCAAAAGTACTTTTAGTAAAACATACTCCCTCTGTTTCAAAATGTTTGTCTAGTTTTAACTTGACACGGTATTTAAGAAAGTAAGAAGAATTTTAAATCTTGTAGTTGTTAACTAAAGATATGTAGAATATATCAAATATCATTTAATCTTGTGGTCTTAAACATTTCATGTGAATAAGTGTGGAATACAATACTAATACAACCCCCAAGGAACTGGTCTGAATACAGTACAAGAGTCACTAATAAATACAAGTCTGGAATAATACATAAGTCTCAAAATAGGAATACTGTCTCAAAATGCAAGAAAATACAAGTAATAAGGAAGGAGTCTCTCGGCTGCGGATCTGTGAAGCATGCTCACCCTAGAAACTCAACAGTAGGCCTCGGGATCAGTTGCGAGGAGTGGATGTGGAACCGGTCACATACTCTGCACTCAAAAGAATGTAGAAAGGTAGTATCAATACAAACATTATGTACTGGTAGGTATCATAGACCGACAACAGTTAGCAAACATATATAAAGGAAGAAACTGAAGAGTAGACATGCTCGCAATCAACTACAAGTACTATCACAGTCCAAAATAAACAGCCCAAGTATAGAGAATCAAGTCAAAATTCAAGAATATGGGAATGTAATGATGAGTAAAGATGAGATGCAATGCAATGGCCGAATATAATCTCCGTACACACATGCTCTGAGTGTAATATCTCTATGTCCAAGCAGTCATGACTCATGGGGGACCCGCGAAGTCCATATACCACTCTCACGATTCCGACAAGGACCTCGGGCATCAAACACTCTCACGATATCGACAAAGACCTCGGGCATCGAACACTCATCTTTCTTTTACGCTCTCCGACAAAGACCTCAGAGGCTACACTCTCTACTTATCATCATTTTCAATCACAATTCATAATAAATCATCATATGAAATAAGAATGTATTCCATGGACGATATCAATTATACTGATCATAAAGTACACATCACAGTTTCAATTCATTTTCATTATCCTTCCATTTACGATGATAAGTGAGATATCAAGAGAGGGATGAATGCAAATGCAAGTCACAAACATAGATAATATGGCGACAAACCCACAAATCAGTCAACAATATCAAAACTAAGTAATCAATCCCAACTTCATACCCGAAGGCGTAACATGCTTCCGACAGTAACTAACTCTACATATGCTTCGCTAACCGAAGTCTAACCATAAGGAAAGCCGTAACCTATTTGGATGCCAAGCGGGAGCCACAAACGATCACAATGGAGCCTTGCCTCTCTACGGGTCTCGGTAATACTCGAAGTCTTATCATTATTGAAATCTAAGTTAGAAACATAAACCAACGATACCCATAACACTAAACTATTACTTGAATCCAACCAACTTTGGGAAAATGGGGGAAACATACCCATAATAAGGGTAAAACGGTAATTACAGGGTGAAATCGGTAACCCAACGTTCTAGAAGTTCAATTCTACTCTCCAGTTGCTAAATTAGTTCAAGAATAGGTCAATTTCATCACACCATGCAAAACCCCCAAATTAGGCATAAGCCCTAGATTTTTCTTAATTAATTTCTCAACAATAATGAAATATTCAAGCCTAATAATTACTAATTAGTGAAATCTGAGCTTAAATTAGCAAAACTCATCACTTAATATCACTTTTAGGCTTAATAATTAAATAACCACCATTTAGGTAGAACTCGTCTTCTCTAATTAGTTTTTAGGTTTTTTCTACCATTGATTTCAACTTAAGAAAGCTAAATAAAGTAATACAAGGCTAAGGAACTTACCCCAAGAAGAAATCCACCCAGAGATGCTTGAAATAGCCCTAGATGTGCCTTGGAGAAATATTTTGAGAATGGAAAATGAAAGACCTAATTTAACACTTAAAAAGGGTTCTGATTTTCCTGTCGTCCACTGCAGCGGAGCCCGCACTAGCGACACTCGACCGCGTCCGCACCCCTAAGTAAAATTCCATCGCTCCGTCGTAGCGGCTAGCTGTCCGCTATGGCGTACCCCTCATCTGCTGGGGTGCATTATAGCTCGCCCCAGTGAGTAACAGACACCAGAAACGTTTCAAAGCATAATCCCAAAATCCGACATGATCTCGGAATTTCCATCGGACGTCTATTTAAACGAGTCAACCCCCAGCGGCCTAAAACCAACTTTCCGACCAATAGTCAAAATCACTCCCGATGGTCTCGGGAACCCAACCAACTATCCCACCAAGTCATAAACGACCCTCCGGATCTCACGGAATCGACGAAATTCCAAACAAAGTTCGTTTACCTAAATGTCAACTATAGGTCAAACGTTCTTGCTTAAAGGTTAAAGGAGTTAAGGTAACAAAGGATCGTTGAGTAATCCTACCTCAGGGATCTAGATTCCTTCAACTCTCACTAGGATCGTCCGATAACCTCAGGAATTGGGTTAACAGAGGTAAAATACTCAAAATGCACGTAACGACTGAATGAGTCGTTACATATGTACACATATTATTACACCAGTATTTATACTAATAATATGTATACCTATAATTCAGCTATACACACTGATAATATATGCCATCCATTTTAAAACTTTGTATACTGATTAGTGCAAAAAATATGAGATATATTTTGAAAAATATCGATTTTGTTTAGGGAGATTTAAGGAGATGGAATGAAAGAGAGGCAAAATTGAGGAGAGATTTACGGAGATGCAATGAGAGAGAGCGAAAAATGGAGAGGCATGGATGGAGTGAAAGAGGGAAAATGGAGCAGAGATTTAAGGAGATGCAATGAAAGAGAGAAAGGAGGAGAGAGACACAAGTTCGGAAAAAACAAAAGCTATCAAAAGGGCAAATTTATGGGTCAGGAGATACAAAAATAATGACCCAAAATGTGGTTAACAATAACAACATACTCATTAAAAATCTCATAAAATGGAGTTTGAGGAGAATAGAATGTACGCAGATCTTACTTTTACCTTGAGGTTGAGAGACTGTTTCCGATAGACCGTCGGTATAAGGACGATGACCCAAAATGTGGGTATGGGTTATTTAGTGCCAACATTTTAAATTGTTGCTATTTTCTGCCAATAATACCTACAAGTTAGATACAATGTGCCATTATTTTCTCCATGTAGCCCATCTAAAAATTGGTTGATATACGTCCAAATTGACTCATCAGAAATTCTTTCAAAATATTTTTACAAAGATGATTTTTTGTTTGATATGTTATATATAGTCATAATAATAAAAATTATTAGGTACTTACAAAATTATAAGAAAACAAATAAAAAAACTATTTTTTAAAAAAATAAAATTTTTTGGAGGGTTGGGGGTCACAACAGAGGAGGTGGTGGAGGGGATGGTGTAGAAAACGAAAAAAAATTAAATTAATTTTTTTGGAGGGTTGGATGGGGAGTGGGGGTGGGGGCATCCGGGGAGGGAGTGGATGGTGTAGAAAACCAAAAAAATAAATTAAAACTTTTTTTTAAATAAAGATTACCCAATTTTTTGTAGTGGTGGGTGGGGGTGGGGGGTAGCAGAGCGGGGGGGGGGTTGGGTGGTGTAGAAAATAATTGGGAGGAGGTTAGGGTGTGAGTTGGGTGGTGGTAGGGATGGGGCGGTGGTGGGGTGGGATGGTTGGGGTTTGGTGAAATGTCACTTGAGACTTGTTTTCTCTATTTTCAGTAGATGATTTATTTTTTTTTATTTTTATAAGGAAAATATTTTCTGAAATTTTTTACCAAACGAACATAAAAAAATTGAAAAAATAATTTTCAAAAAATGTTTACATCCCCGAACCAGAACCTTACTGTCCAATAGTATCATTAATTAAGAATTTACTGTCCAATAGTATCATTAGTTAGGATTTTGTTGACTATTTAGGCGTCTGAGTGATCAGGGAACAACTAAAAATATTTCTGGTAGGTATTTTAGCATAGATCATTGGACTAAGACAATTGTCCAATTAGTTGAATGTTTCAAAGTTATCATACAAAGTAATAAGACCTTGTTTGCCTCCGGTGCCTTCGCTTACTTTAGTATTCGATTCAAATTAAATAATCAGTAAAGAACATAAACCGATCGATAACCATATGAAAAGTAAACAATTGAATATGACTTTCAATCTTCTATTGTTTAATATTGAGAGAAGAGTCAAAAACATATCTGAAATATATTTTTAGCGAGTTTTCTATAAATTATCAAGTGTTTGTATTTTCTATCTGAATTATCATCAACAATCTATCAAAATATATTACAAAGTTGATTAAACCAAATGTTTGAATACAATCGTCAAAAGGCGTTTGAAAGTTTATTTTGTCCATAAAATTTTATCTACATGATGATAGTTCAGGTAGGAAACACTTAGTTCATGTAAGAAACTCGCAAAAAAAATGATACTTCAAGTGTATTTTTGATCATTATCTTTTTTTTAAAAAAAATTAATTAATTCTGAAAGAAATAATCCTCTTCATTATTTTCATTAATTGAAAGGTATATATACAAGTTACAAAATAGGAGAATCATATTCCTATTCTATTCCTAAAACTTTATTCTACCATAATTTTAACTATACAATTATGGTAAGTGTATAACACTAATTAAGGTAACCTTTACACTATAATATACTTCCAATATATATACCATATATACAAGATTGCCCTACTGCCAATCTGCCCGTGATAGGACGCTGCACTGCCTCTGCTTGGGCCTCGATATCTGCCGAGCTGGGCCACTGTCCACTGTATTCTTGTGATATACATTCTGTATATTAAGTGTATATCACGGGTATATTGCTTTGTTTAACACACCCCCGCAGTCATAGCGGGCGGTCTTCGAACACTGAGACAGTTCCTAAAATCTTCAAAAACGACCGCGGGTAGACCCTTTGTAAAGATGTCTGCAACTTGATATCGGGACGGGACATGGCATACGTGAACGTGACCCCGAGCAACCTTTTCACAGACAAAGTGAATATCCATTTTGATATGCTTAATGCGTTGGTGCTGAACCAGGTTACCTGAAAGGTAGATGACACTAATGTTATCGCAATATACCAAGGCTGCCTTCTGAATGGGACAATGAAGCTCCAAAAGCAAATTACGTAACCAACATGATTCTGAGACCACATTAGCTACCCCTCGATATTCGGCCTCTCGACTTGAGCGGGATAGAGTTGCCTGACGCTTCGCAGACCAGGAGACCAAGTTGTTGCCAAGGAACATAAAATAGCCAGACGTAGACCGTCTGGTGTCCGGACAACCACCCCAATCCGTATCTGTGTATGAGACAAGTATGGATGTCGATAAAGGATACAAATGTAAACCATAGTCCAGTGTACCCTGAATATACCGAATGATGCGTTTGATTGCATTTATGTGCTCAACTCTGGGATAATGCATAAATAAACACACCTGCTGAACATCATACGTAATATTCGGTCTGGTAAAGGTAAGAAACTGGAGGGCCCCTGCAAGACTGCGATAGCGAGTCGGATCCTCGTAAGGGACGCCGGCCGCGGTACCAAGTTTGGGCTTAGTATCAACTGGAGTGGAAGTGGACTTACAGGATGACATCCCAGCCCTCTCGATGATCTCAGCCGCATACTTTCTTTGAGACAAAAACAAACCATCTGAATGACGCTTGATGGCAATCCCCAAAAAGTAACTCAAAGGCCCTAAGTCTTTCATAGCAAACTCAGAGCTGAGCATGGCCATGATAGACTGGCGTAAGGCATCGGAAGAGGCAGTTGAAATGATATCGTCCACATATAACAGAATGTAGGCCAAAGAGGAACCATGACGGTAGATGAACAAGGAATTATCTGACCTACTGTTAGTGAACCCAATAGTCGAAACAAAGTCAGCAAACCTCGTATACCAGGCCCGTGGAGACTGCTTAAGCCCATATAAGGACTTCTTCAATAAACAAAAATGATGAGGACGGTTGGGATCCCTGAATCCCAACGGCTGATGCATATAGACTGTTTCTTTGAGATCACCATGTAGGAAATCATTCTTGACATCCAACTGATGAATATGCCATGCCTTTGAGAGAGCCAAGCTAAGCACAGTACAAATGGTAGCCGGCTTGACCACTGGACTAAACGTCTCCCCACAATCTATACCAACCTGCTAAGTCTTACCATCACCCACAAATCGCGCCTTATGTCGAGCAAATGACCCATCTGAATTTTTTTTATGAGCAAAAATCCACATAGACTTGATGACATTAATACCAGAGGAACGAGGTACCAACTCCCACGTCTTATTATCAATAAGAGCATTATATTCATCAGTCATAACAATTTTCCAATTCGGGTAGTTTAAGGCAGACACAGGATTATGGGGCAAGGGGGATTTGGAGACATTTGAATGTAAATTAAAATGTCGTTTAGGTGTAAAAATACTCCGCTGACTACGAGTGATCGGTCTATGACTCGAGGAAGAAGTGAGTGGATTTTGGGAATTTCTTTGGGCTCGGACGGATCGCCAGGCAGTGGGCATTGGCCCAAAATCGACGCGTAAGTCGGGCCGAGAATGGTAACTGGGACTGGACCAGTTCCAGTGGTGGGCTGGACTGGCCCAATCACTGAAACTGGCCCAGTGAGAGGACTGGGCAGTGCTGACCGAGACGTGCCAGTGGGACCAGCGGGCAGTGGGCCCGCTGGAGAGTTTTGGGTGCGGGAGAGATGTCTGAAAAATGACGAATAATATACGGGGATATTTGGTCATCCAAAAAATTATACGAACGAGGCTCGGGAGTATGAACTTGCGTAAAAGGAAACTGGGTTTCATCAAAAATGACATAGCGATTAATTATAATTTTCTTGGAGGATAAATCAAAACATTTGTAACCACGATGATTAGACGGATAACCCAAAAACACACACGGAGTAGACCGAGCCTGAAGTTTGTTAATTGTAGTGGATGGGAATACCGGATAACACAAGCACCCAAAGACCCGAAGATGAGAATAAGACGGGTTCTTATTATATAAGATTTGGAGGGGGGAAGAATATGTCAGACCTTTGGAAGAAATTATGTTAAGGAGATATGTGGCCATATGTAGAGCATGATGCCAAAAATATGGGGGTATGGAAGCATGAATTAAGAGAGTTCGGACAATGTTATTTATGGAACGAATTTTGCGTTCGACTTTCCCATTTTGTGAAGATGTATGAGGACACGAAAAACAAAAATTGATCCCATTATTAGCACAGAACTCCCGAAACTCCCTATTGTCATACTCTTTCCCATTATCACATTGAATATTTTTTATTTCTCTTTCGAATTGGGTACGAATGAACGCTCTAAATTTTATGAAGACTGAAAACAGTTGTGATTTATTCGCAATTGAAAACGTCCACAAAAATTTAGAATAATCATCTAAAAAGAGAACATAATATCGATGACCCAACGAACTAAGAATAGGAGACGTCCATAGGTCGCTATGAATAATATCAAATAGCATTGAAGTATGAGAATTTGAGTCTACAAATGGCAACTTAACAATTTTTCCTAACGAACAAGATTGACAAAGTGGAATACGACTCGTACCCTTACAAGAAATAAAACTATTTTTATCTAAAATTGATAAAATAGAGGATCCCGGATGACCAAGGCGAGCATGCCACAAGGAAGGAGAAATGGCTGATGGCAAGGCTTGACTCGATGGACTGACACCGGGCGTGATAGGATAAAGATCTCCCCTACTAACACACCTCATGAGAGGACTCCCCGTCTTGAAATCCTTAACAGAGAAACCAAAAGGATCAAATTCAACAGAAACATAATTGTCAGTGGTGAACTTTCGGACAGACACTAAGTTTTTAATCAATTTGGGAGCATGTAAAGTATTTTTCAAAATAAGGGGTGGATTGGGGGGAGACAACGTTTTCTGACCATAACCCTGAATTGGAATAGAGTTGCCATTACCAATAATTATACTGCGAGGGTTGCTCAAATTGGAATAAGACGAGAGAGTACCTGAATCGGATGGCATGTGGGTGGTGGCACCGATATCCATATACCAATTTGGGTCCGGTTGTGTCAACCCTAGTGTGTGCAATGCGGCCTCGATATCGGTCTGAGTGGGGCCTGCTGCGTGGTGAGCTTGCGGAGGACGGGGCCCAAGTATTCCAGAATTGGGCTGCTACCGTGGGCTGAAGCTTCTGGAATTACTGCCGCTACTAGGCTAGTAGGCAGTGGGCCGTCTGGGCTGCTGGAAAGCCTACTGGTCAGTGGTTGCAAACTGTGCTGGAGCTGGGCCGTAGGGCCAGTGTCCACTGGTCCAAGCCCACGGCCGAGACCAGGGGTTCGGTGGGCCATCGAAACCGGAGGGCCCATCGTAGCGGAGGGGCCCTCGCCATCGCTTTGGCCACCGTGGATCGCCGCTGAACATTGCGTTTGCCCCCGCAATTTTTATTTTTTCGGCCATTCTTGTTGCCCCCGTGGGTTTGGTTTTGGTTCAAATTGTTGCCATCATTTTGAGGACTTGGGGAGGAAGTCATCATGACCACGGGACTAGCATTAGTAGCTGCCTTTTTAGCCAAACCGACTTCTTCCAAGGTAAGCATGGATCGTGCTTGATAGAACCTTGGAAGATGATTACTTTGACGAAGGAGAGTCCCAACGCCACTATAGACCTCGAATAGGCCAGCGACCATCTGTAAAACAAGACGATCTTCACTAACAGGCGCACCAACGTTGCGGAGTTGGTCCGCCAGTCCCTTCAACCTTTTGCAATATGCTGAAACGTTCGGGAAATTTTCCATGTTGACGTGGGAAAAATCTTGTTCAAGGGTAACAACTCTGGAATTTTGATTATCCTGGAATATGTCACGCAGTCTATCCCATGCGGCCATCACCGTAGCGTCTGGCTCGATAATCGTTTGCAATATGTCGGTGGAGATAGTAGAATATATCCACTGAAGGACGGTGGCATCAAGCATTGTCCATAATTTTGGATCATCCTCTCGTTTAGGCACCTCTGTATCATCAAGAGCCGCGGGGATGATGTGATGGATGACTTGATGCGAACGAGCGTGAATTTTGAACAACTCGGCCCATGTCGCGTATTTGACGTTTTCTATTTCAAGAATTAACGGGATATGATTCTTGATGTTAGAAACAACAAGGGGAGGGTGATACGAGTTCTTTGATGTAGACATACCGAAAGAACAAGGTGAAAGAGGGATTAGTAAGAGAGATTTTGAGAGCGGAAGACAAAATTTGGTAAAACCCGAGGGGGGGGGGGTCTCGGCCGAGAGGGAGGACAAAAACTTTGAGAGAAAATTTTTGTGTGACCTAGACTTTTGATACCATGAAAGAAATAATCTTCTTCACTATTTTCGTTAATTGAAAGGTATATATACAAGTTACAAAATAGGAGAATCCTATTCCTAAAACCTTATTCTACCATAATTCTAACTATACAATTATGGTAAGTGTATAACACTAATTAAGGTATCAAAAGTCTAGGTCACACAAAAATTAAGTGTATATCACGGGTATATTGCTTTGTTTAGCAAATTCCTCTAATTATCCGCGTGGAGTGTCATTTGACACTATTTTTAAACAAAAAAAAAAGATTTTACACCATGCACCATCAAATACTAGTCGAGGTATGTTTGATAAATAGTCAATGATAGTTTCAGTAGAAAACACAAAAACTTGATAGTTCAAATAGAAAACATGTAAAAAAATAATATTTTAGGTGTGTTTTTTATTATTATCTCTCTCTTTAATATTTTGTAGATTACAAAACTTGGGCCACGAACAAGGCACGTTGCCTATATATTCTTTCATTTTCTTAGTTCACCTAGGAAACATGGAGTATATAATTTTGCAGTGGATGGACGTGAGGGGAGGATAAATAAAACGTGGATCTATTGAGCTACCACACTCTTCCTTAAAAAGAAAAAATATAATGCTACTATCTTGCAATGCAGCTAAGCAATTTTTTTAATGGTTCAATTGAAGAAAATGTTAATCTAATTAACGGCATGACTTAAGGATCATGAAATATAATATGTCCATAATTCCTTGAGGGTCAAAGAAAAAAAGCACCAGTTTTTGGTCACGCTGAAAAAAAAATCACACAGTTATTAGATTAACCAACTTTTTTTCACCTAATGGTTCGTCACTCTTTTTCTCTTTGTTTTAATTTATACGAGACTATTTTCTTCAAATGTTTTAAAATATTTAACACTATCTCGTCAATTTTATATATAAGTTAAAGTTAACATTATAAGAATTATCTATATTATATTAAAAGCATTAAGTCCTAAACTTAAAAATTAAATTACCTAAATACACTTCTTAAAAACATTTACCCTATTTATTAAAAGAAGAAAGCCAGGATCTACCGCAAACCACGCATGGATTGAAAGGATGTGTCCGTTCAGAGTAGAAAATCTGTGTTCGTTTTAAGTTTCATTAATTGCGTCAAATACTGTGTTTCGAGCCAAAAATTGTTTGGCATTGAACTGTTCTTTGGAATGTAATTTATATAGGAAATTGAAAAAATAAATATTGTACATTACCTGCTAGTTTTTTATTTATTATTAAACAGTCAATTCTATTAATAAAAAATTGTTCATTACAAAGGCAAACAGAGGCGGACCCTCTACTTCTCAAAAGCAAAACAAAAAAGGAATCTATGCTATACTAACAGAACAGATAACCTGTGCTAGGCTAAGGAAAATAGTTAAGTGTTGATTACTGTTCTACCTTTGATGTGCATATGCATCGCAATCTCCCTACATACTTTCAAACCATCAAAATGGCCTCCTTGAAACCCTCAAAGAGTTCCTTTCGCCCCAAATTCAATATAGAAGAATAAATTTTAATGGAATATATTAGTTTAGCCTAAGTCGACCTGTCACCAATAAAAGTGCAAACGAATTACTGATAAGCAAAATTTTAATCCAGATAACTATAGTCATCAAACTTTTATCTGTTGAAAAAATAACAATTTGATGTACTAATTATATCATCAACAGGGGAAATAGTGATGATGATTTAAAAAAACAAGATACATGAAGCAATATCTGAAAGAATTTTTCATATGGCCAACACTTTTCTAATGAATACCATTGTGGAAGTTACTACCCAATTGAACAGTTGCATACATATAGAAAGGCATAATAATTGGCCTGTCAGTCTAATTTCTAGATATTTCCTCGACGCTCTTCAACATAAGGCAGCAGCTTTTGACGTGGAAGGCGAAAGACACAGCATCAAAGCAACGAATTAAGAAAACAACAATAAAAACAGGTTCGACATTCTTAACTTTTCTTTTTTATTTGTTAATTTTTCACCTTTTGACTTTGGTGAATTTGATTTTTAAAAATGTTATCATAGATTTTATTGGGATGATCTCATAATAAAGATTGTATTTTACGTGCATGTTATAATTAGGAATCTTTGAAAGTTATGGAGTAGTTGTTGTTGTTAGGATTTTAGTGAACACATAAACAATCTAATTGAATTTCGACATGATATTAGAATCGTGAAACTTAATAATTTTCACGAGATATAATATAACATTACTTTAATTAAAAAAAAATATTTGAATTCATAACGTTATCTTGAACTATCTTTCGCGGAAGTGGTTAAACTTTCAGAGAAATTGATTTTTCTCCTTTGCACTGTGCCTTTATCATGCTATTTGATGGGAATAAACGTGAATTGCAGTTGAGAGAGTACCAGTTTCTTAAGAATATTTTATGCTCCAGTTACACATAGAGTAGATATATATAACTAAAATACTCTTTTCTTGATATGTAATAATGAGCCTTAGTGAGCTATATATAGAAGGAGGATGATTGAACAAGCACGATATAATCGTGACACGTGTCACACATTCAAAGTCTCTTTATGCATGCACGACATGTGTCGTCCATGCAAACTTCATTCATGCATGTGTGCCACATGTCCAACATGCACCTTAAGTCTTCCTTACTCATCATGTGACGTGACACGTGTCATGCTAACTCACCACATGCGCTGACACATTTCATGCGTACTGATACATATTAGGTTTTCAGCCACTTTAACGCGCATAAACACCTTTGATTATAAAGTAGCCACTTGTAACGGCCCGTTCGGTCGTTTTTTGCTAAAGACCCTTATTTATTTATTTTATCATTTCCGTAGACTCTATGTGGGGGTTGTGATGCACGAGGATGTGTGGCATGGATCCCGATGTTCATTTATATGAGTTTCAAATGAAAAATCCAAAATTAGAAATTTAGAGTTGGATAGTATGACTCAAAGTTGACTTTTGACTAGATAGATTTGTTTTCGGGTTTCGTCGCTTCCGCTAGTTTCGGAGGATCATTTATAACTTACTCGAGTCATTGGTTTGCTTCTCGAGGAAATCAGATGTATTTTGTGGCCTTATTTCTGAAATTTGGATATTTGGTTCGCTCGGACGATTCTTTAGAAAAGTATGTCTTAGCTCGGTAAAATGAGAAATCCGAGGATACGAGTGAGTTCGTAACACTGGTTACCTCCGATGGGTCATTTCAGAGAGGTATATGGACTTTGCGGGTCCTCCATGGGTGGTTGATCATAATAAAAACTTGACAACATGTATATTGGATTGTAAAAGTACTTAGCATATGCATTGCATTTATAATCATTCATATGTCATTGCATTGATTATCTGTTGATGAAGTAAGTGTTGAATTGATTATCGATTACTTGACTGATGTTCTGGGTACTTGAGATATAGGTTTGGTTGTTAAATACATGAACCATGATACCGAACTCTATTAAATTGGTTAAATCTTCTGAAATGAAGTCTTCTATGAACAAGGTGACATGTTGATTCTGTGAACCATTCCATGATTTATGTGACAGTAATTGGGCTATTGAAATGCTAGTATAGGATTATTTAGTGTAAACTTGGTATTTATCTTTTTTTGCCTATCTTTTGTCGTTGTCGATCTATAATGCCTACAGGGTTACATTGTGTACTCATGCTACACTTACTGCATTCTTTTGGATGCAGATTCAGTTCCTTCTACCTCTGGGGGACTGTGTGGCTCAGTCCGGTTGGTTAATTTCTCAACATTCAGGGTGAGGGTGCTACCTTCAGCATACCCTTGGATATTTATTCTCCACTTCTGTCTTTTACATGCATTTGAGAGACATGACATACTTCTTTAGCTTATGTATTAGTTTTGGGGGATGTTGTTGATGTTTCAGACTTGTATATTCCACATTTATATTACGAGATAATTTATATAGTATTTGTTATCTTTCCGCTTTTATTTATGTCATATCATGTGAATGATTGAGAAGTAGTTCGCCTACCGGTGGGAAGGTGTAGGTACCACCATGATTCCTCAGAAAGGATTGTGACACCACTTAATCAACTTTTCATCAAAGTGAGAAGTTACTTAATTGCCTTAAAAATTACCCCACAAATTATAACCAATATTCGTTAATTAGCCCTTTTATTTATTAAACCCAACTCAATCACGTGGGACATATTTCTTACATTCTCCCACTTGGCGCACGTAATGCCATTGACTTTATGAGTTTAGTAAATCTTTTAACATTATGTGCACATTATGGGCTAAATCCATTATATTGGTTCCATTAGTCGTTGTCATTAAGTAATGAATCAGTAAGGGTCATGGCGGTTGTACGTCACTTTATTTGACATAGTCCCTTCCATGTACTACAATACCAACTAATTACTTAACACAACCTATAAGTGGGGAATCCAATATTGGTCCAACGATAATGCTCAAAATATCATTATTCAAGCAAAAAAACCTATTATCATCATTCTCAATATTATGTATACAAGAGAAAACAGATAACAACAGAAACATATACATAAGTGAGCTCAAAGTTTCAATTTCATAACATCATAATGGTTTACATAAAATCATACATTGCTATCACCAATGCCCATTCTTTCAACATGTTCGATAAATATTTAGGGCGGTAATCCTTTCGTCAAAGGATCAACAATCATAAGTTTGATGCTAATATGTTCAATTGACACTTTATGTTTCTGTAATTCTTCTTTAACAACAAAGTATTTTAATTCCATATGCTTAGCACCCTTCGAATACTTATCATTTTTAGCGAAGAAGACTGCTGCGGAATTATCACAGTAATTTTTCAGCATCTTGGCAATACTGTCGACTAATCCAAGTCCTGAAATAAAGTTTTGCAGACAATTAGCCTGAACTGTGGCTTCAAAGCATGCCACAAACTCAACTTCCATAGTGAATGCAGCTATGATAGACTGTTTCACACTCTTCCATGATATTGTTCCTCCAGCTAACAGGAACAAATAACCAAATGTGAATTTTCTTGTATCCACACAACCAACATAATTTGAATATACAGTCACATCAAGATGATCAGATCTTCTATAAGTGAGTATAAAACTTTTCGTTCCTTGTAAATATCTGAATACTTTCTTTGCAGCCTTTTAGTGGTCCATTCCTGAATTACTATGATATCTACCCAACATTCTGACGGCAAAACTGATGTCGGGCCTTGTACATGTCTGGGGATACATTAAGCTCCCAACTAAAGATGCATAAGGAATATCTTTCATTTGCTCGCGTTCCAATTCATTCTTTGGACAATGCACGAGACTTAATTTATCTTCTTTCTGAATTGGAACTGTGCTTGATGAGCATTTTTTTTATTCTGAATCTCTCTAACACTTTATTAATATAGGCTTTCTAAGACAATCCCAACAATTCACATTGATATTCTGAAATATTTCTATTCCTATCACGTAGGATGTATCTCCCATATCTTTCATTTCAAAGTTGTTAGAGAGAAACGTCTTGGTGTCATACATCATACAACGATCATTAGTATAAAGCAATATGTCATCAACATACACGACTAAAATAATAAACTTACTCCCATTGACCTTCAGATATATACACCGATCAACAGTGTTTTCCTTAAATCCAAAGGTGATAATAGTTTCATTGAACTTTAAATACCATTGTCGGAAAGCTTGTTTAAGTCTGTATATTAATTTCTTAAGTTTACACACCATGTGTTCCTTTCTTTTAACGGCAAACCCTTCTGGTTGATCTATGTAAACTTCTTCCTCTAAATTCCCATTAGAAAGACGGTTTTCACATCCATTTGATGTATCTCTAAGTCATAATGAGACACTAAAGCCATTATAATTCTGTGTGAATCTTTTCTAGAGATTGGCGAAAAAGTCTCTTTATAATCAATACCGTTTTTCTGAATGAAATCTTTGGCAACAATGTTGCCATTTGAGTCGTGTTTGGTCTTAAAGACCCATTTAAACACGACTCTTTTTCAACCTTTAGGTAATTCAACAAGGTCCCAAACTTCATTCTATTCTATAGATTTCAACTTATCTTTCATATCATTTAACCATTTATCAAAATTATTGTTTTTAATGACTTGTGAAAATGAAACTGGATCATTATCAATTCATAAGTCAATTTCTGACTCGTGTTGATATACTAAATAATCATCAAAAATAGCATGTCTCCTTTGTCTTGTAGATCTTCTTAATGCTACTTCTTGTGATTGATCTACGGTAAGTTCATTAACAACAACATCATTCTACGTAGTGGGATCATTCATTTGTTGTTCTTGTTGATTGTTATACTATACAACAACATCAGGAACAACAAATCTAGATGAAGTATATGGTAAATGAACTTGCACCCCGACTTCTCTAATTTCCGCATTTCGTGGTTCATTACTCCCACTAACTTCATCATTCTCAATGAGTCTAGCATTTTCAGTTTCAACTATTCTCGTACTGTGATTAGGACCCTTTTGATTTATTTGGATAATCAATGAAGAAATCATTGGTTGTTCTAGAATATAGTTTACTTTCTTATGGAAGATAAATTCTTATTTCTGTCGAGCAACCCCAAACATACAGGTACCTCAAACTGGATCTCCTACCAGCCTAAAGTTCAAAGTGTGTCTTTGGGACTGCTTTGCTAGGAACCCTATTTAACAAATACATGGTAGTCTTTAAAGCATACATCCACAATGATAAGGGTAAAGATGAATTACTTAACATACTCCTAACCATATCCATTAATGTACGATTACGCCTTTCCACAATACCATTTTATTATGGTGTACCTATCATTGTGTATTGAGCACATATGCCACAGTTTTCAAGGAATTTAGCAAATGGACCAGGGTGTTGCCCAGTTTCGTCATATCTTCCATAATACTCACCACCTCTATCTGATCTGATTATCTTCAACATTCTGTCTAGTTGTCTTTCAACCTCATTAATAAATATCTCTAAGGCATTTACTGCTTGAGATTTTTCATGCAACAAATAGACATAACCATAACATGAAAAGTCATCAATAAAGGTGATAAAGTATTTTTTCTTATTGAAAGAAATGACATCAAGATCACATACGTCAGTGTGTATAATTTCAAGAAGATGTGTGCTTCTTGTGGCTTCTTTCTTTATGCGTTTCATTTTTTTCTTTAATACAATCCACACAAATATTAAAGTCCGTAAAATCTAAATCTGGAAGAATTTCATTCTTTACTAGTCTTTCCAACCGTTCTTTGGATATGTGACCTAAACGTTGATGCCACAAGTAAGCAGATTGTTCATTCATCAAACTACGTTTGGTTTCAACATTATGATGCAGGGTTAAAAGAGTTTCAGTAAACAAATTATCAAGATTTAGTTTGTATAAATCATCACAAAGAAAATCAGTACCAATGAGATAATTATGCTTAAACAAACTAAAACATCTATTGCCAAAATTAAAATGAGTATCCATCTTTATCTAACTTAGACAAGAAAATTAAATTTCTTGAAACAGTAGGTATATAATACGTTTCAAACAAATCTAAGTTATTTCCAGTATCTAGGATTAAACGGTAAGTCCCGACAACTTCAACTTGAGCCTTTACTCTATTCCCCATATACACAAATTGTTTATTATGATATGGACTGAGTTGTAAGAAATTCCTGCATAGAAGTAGAAACATGAATAGTGCAAGCAGAGTCAATACACAAAGTATTATTAGGAACTTCACTTAGATTTGATTCGAGACACATAAAAGCACTAGACTTACCTTTCTTCTCGAACCATGACTTACGTTTCGGGCAATCTATCTGAAAGTGTCCAGGCCACTCCCACTTTGTCTCGGATATCATCATTTTTAATTCTATCCATCCTTGTATGCCCCACTAATATACCGTGCAGTTCATGCACATTTCATTTATTTTTCATGGTGTTATAGTTCATTTGAAAAGGCCCATACTCAGACGGTAATGAGTTAATGATAAACTGGACAAGGAAATTCTCATCCACCTCTTTTCCCAGGGTCTTAAGTCTTGCTGCTATGTTTGTCATTTCAATGATATGCTCATGCATGGTCCTTGAACCATCAAACTTCATGGTGGTCAAGGTATCAATTAATGTCCCAGCTAGAGACTTATTACCAGTTTAGGACTACTCTTCCACAAGCTTTAAGAATTCGTTAGCGCTTTCAGTTCTGGGAAGAGTGGACTTAATGTTGCCCACACTACTCATTCGCATAAACATTAGGCTTAACCTGTTAGACTGATCCCAATGCTTATGATGGGACCTTTCTTCAACAGTGCTAGTTCTAGTAATAGCAGTTGACTTCTCAGTATATAGTGCAACGTCAAGATCTAAACTCAGAGGTGGAATTTGATCTGTTCGCATCAATCAGAGAAGTTGTGTCCATTAAAGGTCGTAATAGAATATGAGTGTGAATGAAGAGCAAGTCCTGCAAAATAGAATATGCTTATTCGTTAATTCTTTGAGTTACAAACTTAAACATACTCCAGATTCAGAAATGATTTATGTACTCTTAAATGTATATTGATGTCCTCCTTTGGGCGAAACATCAATATATAATATAATGATGCTTAAATAAAAATATAATTTGATAATATTCAATGTGCCAATTAGTAATACTTACTATATTTGGATATATAAATAAAACAAAAAGCACATCTAAATTATCGATGTAGTGTTCAACGATTATAAGAGAAAGTAATTAGCCTTTGGGAGATCCAGAAATGTCTTATAACCACGAACTTTAATTTACCCATAATTTCGTTTATTAGCATCAGGATTATGGATAAATTGAATATAAATACATAATTTTAGAATTACTTATTTATAAAAATTCGACCACTTTGATGATTAATAAATCATGCATGATAATTCCAAAGAAATACTCATACACGCTGAATTCGTACCAGCAAAGCGGCTAATAATGAATAGGTCTTTTTTCTCACACCGGAGTCTTAATCCGATGTCGTAACCAATGCAATCACATAATTAAAATTCATAAGGTTAGAACTTGAATGGAAAATCATTAGTTCCAAAACCACGCTCTGATGCCACATATTAAGATTTTCAAGGTTATAGATTGCGAAACATAAACAATCTAATTGAAATTCATGAAAATAGGATCGTGAAACTTAATAATTTTCACAAGACATAATATAACATTACTTTAATCAAGAAAACATACCTGAATCCATAACATTATCTTGAACTATCTTTCGCGGAAATGGTTAAACTTTCGGAGAAACTGATTTCTCTCCTTTGCACTGCGCCTTTATCACGTTATTTAATGGAAATAACCATAAATTGCAGTTGAGAGATGACCAGTTTCTTAAGGCTACTTTATGCTCCAGTTACACATAGAATAGATATATATAACTAAAATACTCTTTTCTTGTTATGTAATAATGAAGCCTTAATGAGCTATTTATAGAAGGAGGATGATCACGCAAGCACGACATAATCGTGACACGTGTCACACATGTAAAGTCTCTTCATGCATGCGCAACATGTGTCAGCCATGCAAACTTCATTCATGCATGTGTGCCACATGTCCAACATTGTAAAGTCCCAGATTTTTTTTAAATATATATATATTTAAAAATACTCTCTTATTTGAACTAGAAGAACTACATCTAACTTAGACTTCTACTAGACCTGGATATCCCTCTAGGTCTTCCTTACTTAGGGGTTTTGTAAGACTCAAACACTCAACTTTTTACTATATCTTCAAAAGCTAAAAATTTCAAAGGAAAAACCTCTCCTCTCCCCTCACCTTCTTAGACGAAAATTTGCCTTTTCGGTGAAGTTATTGTCTTTTTTTTTTTGGTTTTCCAAGAGCAAGGTTGAAAAACGATCAAGTGTGCAAGAAGGAGAATAGTGGCAGCATAATAAAAATTGTGAAGAAATAAAGGCGAGTTCTCTCACTCACAAATTCTTAGTAAAATCCTTTGTTTTTGAGTTACAATGCATGTTAAAACATAATATGGATGTTGGAAGAGAAATCATGAAAAAAAGGGTGTAGTATAACTTGTGATGAATTATTGATATAGTATTATCTTATAACAAGTTTGAGTCATATAATTATGGATTGTTTTCGCTGAGTTACCCTTATTAGGATGAGACGAAATTTTCTAGGATTGTACATCTCCGTTTCACGGTCAGATTGAACCCAAACGGGGCCAAACTGATATACGGTTTGAGAGTTCTCGTTGTTTAAAGTTTTTGCCTCGAATCGATTGAAATCCGAAGGGGCAGAACGTATAACGAAAAATTGTACAAATTGGTAATGAATCTGAACGTTTGTGATAAATAAAAGTTCTATTTGTATCTGTTCTTGACAGTTTGAGACCTTACAGAGATCGATCCGACTTACGGATAAAAAGTTATGACTGTTTTAATATTGTGTCCTTTTTTTTCAAAAATCTGGCGAGACAGTTTTCATAGGGTTGTTTCTTTCATAAATTTGTACTAGTTACCCTAAGTATTTTTCAGAGAAAACTTGATATAGTGATAGGTCCCCGTGTTAATTTCGATTTGGCGCAAGAAACGCCTTATTTGGAGTTACGTTTGAGAGTTATAGCCCTTGCAAGCGAGAAGGGTGAAAAGTTGAAAGAGAGAATTAGTATTTGAATCTTCTAGAAATATGACTAAGTATAGAAGTCTATTATTATCATATGCATGACTTCGTGATCTTATGTTCCCAGTATGGTAATCATGCATGAGGTGATCATCGTTGATATTAAAAGCTTCTTTCCAGTAAGGTTAATCGGAGGTACAACGACCTTACGTGACCTCGATAGATTCATAAGTGATCTTAGTATCACCCAGCTAGTATATATACATATAAATATATTGGATCTGGTTGCACGTTCCGCAACATATATATAAAATATTGGATAGGGTTGCGCGTACCTCAACAAATACATATATATAAAATATTAAATTGGGTTGCACGTTCCGCAATATATATATATAATATTGGATCGGATTGCACGTACCGCAACAAATATATAATATAATATATGGGATCGGGTTGCGCATTCCTCAATTCCTTTCGTGAAGGTGTACTGGTTAAACTAAGTATTTCCCTAGGTTAGTTGGGTGGAGATTTTGTGTGTGAATAATTATTATTGGCTTGTACATTGAAAGTGTTGTAAGATGGTTTCAGAACGTGCTTATTGTGTTTATAGTATGATTGTACTTAGAATATTGTGAGGTTGCTTTAAATTGTAAGGCGAGGTTCTCACTAAGCCCCGGATGGCAGGCTGACTCTTTTTATCTAACATGTTTCAGGAAAGCTTGACAAAGGAAAAGCTCCGTAACAGGGCTAGCGATCGTCCCACAACCTCACTTTTCCACCAATCCATTGCTTCGAATTTGGTGAATGTCATCTTGAATGAGTCTGTCTAAGGGACTAAGTTTTGTTATCACGGGAATGCCCCACATGAGATTGCTTTCTTTTAGTTTTGAATTTCTCATTCTATATTTGAAACTTCCATTGAGTCTAGATAGAAATTGTGGTTGCACGAGTATGGGTTCGCGCGCTCATTAAAGAAATACAAAGATGGAGCTAACATGATTATATTATTTTTGCACTTAGATACATGCTTAAGTTAGAAAGATTTTTTTTATGATTCGCTTGGGAAGGATAGTTGTCCAGGTGCTATCACGCCCTAAGGGAACACTTGAGATAAATCGGGGCGTGACAAACATGCACCTTAAGTCTTGCTTACTCACCATGAGACGTGACATGTGTCATGCGTGCTGACATGTGTCATGCTGACTCACCACATTCATTGACACGTGTCATGCGTACGGACACGTATTACGTTTTCAACCACTTTATCGCGCATAGGTACCTTCAATTATAAAATAGCAACTTAATTCTTCACTTTCTATCAAAGTGGGAAGTTACTTAATTGCCTTAAAAATTATCTCATAATTATAATTAATATTCGATAATTAGCACCTTTTTTTATTAAACCCAACTCAATCACGTGTGACATATTTCTTACTGTTATTCCTTCGTTAAAATGTAAAGTAGTTGGCGTAGTATATGTATAGAATCATTAAGAGCATCGACAGGGCCACTTTGAATCAAATACCCCTTCTCTAAAAAATTACACTTTGTAAATACACATGCACTTTATATTAAGAATTCCATTGGCTTTAGTTCTTTATATTTTAATTTCCGTTAGTGAAATTTTTTACTCCGACGATAATATATTGAGAGTTTACTTTCCAGTAGTCCAAATGATACGACTATATTGTTTGGAAGAGTTATATTTATAGTTGAAAGTAATTATGTCATTCTGAGATCATATGAAATTAAACGTGAGGCTTTTATTTAAACAATTGTTGTGGCTTTCATTAAAGGTTGAAATCCATATGATGCTTTTGTTAGCTAAAAGATCATTCGACATTTTGAAATTCATAAATTCAAATAAAATCAAAATACGTATAAAGGAATTATGTATTTAATTAAATTTTGGTTGTTCATCTTCGTGAGTTTATATGATTCTCAATTATTTTACGTCAACAAATAAGTCATCATACGATGATCCATATATGGATCATGCCTAGAACTTTGTACTTTATTTGTATAATTATTTATTCAATATATTTTATTATAATAATATTAATATTATTTTGATCATGTATTAAATGACTCGACATACACATACAACGCACGTATCGAGAGACTAGTATCTAATTAAACGAGAGCATAAAGTGCAACAGATCATAGACGATTAAGCTGAAATTTCAGTCTGAATGATAATATCCATAGAATTGTACTTTCTCCGTCCAGTTTTACTTGTTCACTATACTAAAATTAGTTATTCAATTTTATTTGTCCACTTTAGAAAATCAAGAGATAATTTACCACTTTAAGAAAATTTTAGTGGTTGCACAACTTTTAAAGTATGTTTTATTTATTTTAATTATTAGGTTACTTAGCAATAATTATGGGTGATATAGTAAAATTATCATTCTATTTTTTGCTCCTTAATAAGCGTGTCAATTCAAAATATAACAAGTGAAAATGAACGGGATACTATTTGGCCATTTCACACAAACGTATGGAAATGCTGAGATCATGTCGGAAAAGGGTAAACCTCATTTTTTTTTTCTATTCAAGGTTGCTTCTAATTAATTAAAGCAAGTGTAAGAATTTTTTCTTTTGAAAATAAAATAAAATACATGCAGGCCATGCATTGCATATTTTAATAAAGTCAAGAGTGTCATCAATCTAACAGGAATATTTGGTTAGTGTTTCTTAATGTGAAAGAGAAAAATATTAAGATAGTTGAATTCAAACTTAAGGAGTTGGTTTGAAGAAGTTTAGATAATGGAGTTGAAAAGAAAAAGTGAAAGCTGGTTAAAAGAAGCTGCAACTAATTGCACGAATTTACTCTACTAACGCAACCAACAATATCCAATAGGTAGAGCTTCATCGAAAAGTGCAAACCAACAACCTTTTAGTTTAAATTAGTCCTATTACTTTTGGGAGTTAGAAATTTTTCAATATGTCAACTCTGTTTACTTATTCTTCTCCTTATTTATTTTTATTAAGATTAAAACGTATGAATCTGAATGTACATATGAAAGATTAAAATATTGTATTCTTATTTCTTTTTATTAAGATTAAGACGTCTGAATATGAATGCACATCAGAAAGATTAAAATATTATCTCTAGATCTGAACACTAAATGATTAAGACGGTTTGTTTTTCAACATCTGAATGTGCATAATATATTTATGTAAATATAATAAATATACAATTCAAATATAAATATAATAAAAATATTATTACGTATTTGATAAAAAAATAAAATATTTATGTTCGATAGTGATGGTGGAGATGATTTGTAGTGGTGTGATGGTGATAGTTGTGATGGTGGAGGTGGATAGTGATGGTGGTGGTAGAGTTGTTTGATGTTAGTAATTGGTGGTGGTGGTTAAATAATGTGTGGTGGTGGTAGTTGGCAGCGGTGCTAGTTAAGACGGTAGAAGTGGTTGGTAACTAGATTGGCCGCAGTGGTGGTAGTGGGTGATTGTAGCGACTAACAATTATTATGATAGTGGTGGTGATAGTTGTTGATATAATTTTAATGATGGAGGTGGTAGGTGTAGCGACTAACAATAGTGGTTGTCAACGGTGATGGTGGTTGTCGCGGTTGATGGTGGTTGTCGCGGTTGGTGGTGGTTGATGACAGAGTGGTGATAAAAATTATTCATACAAAAATACCTCTTAATGATATTACTGTTCAAAATAATACCTATTCAGATCAAATAAGTGCATAGATCTTAATGTAAACAAATGCACTTAATAGATTCAGGTATGAGCCTTTCAGATTCAGACCTCTACTTTAAGTCTTACATAAGCATTCGTCACAATATGAGTCATTAATTCGCTAATGCAATATTTCACAATTTTTCTTTTCGCTCTTCATCGCATTAGCTTACGTGAAGAAATGCGTGGTTTCCATGGTTGGTGAATATTACTATTAGACTTTTTTTCTCACGCTCAAAGGTTGTTGATTAATTAAAATACGAGAATTATTTGTTTCTCATCCCTCAAACCTCCCCACTGACACCACCTCTAACCTTGAGAAAAGAATTTTACTTATATATAATGATAAATAATTTTATTATATATTAATACATTATCTATCATAATTATTTTTAGGTGATTTAATAAAATTATTCTTCATTAATACTGTTAACGCTTAAAAGTTAAATTCAAAGGATGGGTTTGGTGTGGAGAAAAATATTTTATGGAATCCATTTTTAATTTTCTTATATTTGATTTGTCAAAATATTTTCAGAAATAGTTCCACGAGGAACACAAGTTACTTAACAATCAAAAAGCATTTTAGGATGAGTGAAAGAAATAATCCTCTTGATTATTTTCATTACTTGAAAGGCTATATATACAAGTTACAAAATAGTAGAATCTTATTCCTATTCTATTCTAAAAACCTTATTCTATACATTTATGGTAATACACTAATTATGGTAATACACTACTAATTATATTACAATATTACCTAAACTAGGATACTAAATATTTATCATAAATTACTTTACATAAACAACCAAAACCGAGAGCTATTATTGGGACCAAATCCGAGATTTAATATACACAATATACACATGTAATTGTGTGTATATTGTGTATATTTAACACACCCTCGCAGTCATAGCGGACGGTCTTCGAACGCTGAGACTGTCCCTAAAATCTTCAAAAAGGACCGAGGGAAGACCCTTTGTAAAGATGTCTGCAATCTGATATCTTGACGGGACATGGCATACGCGAACGTGACCCCGAGCAACCTTTTCACGGACAAAGTGAATGTCCATTTCGATATGTTTAGTGCGTTGGTGCTGAACCGGATTACCTGAAAGGTAGATGACACTAATATTATCGCAATAAACCAATGTTGCCTTTTGAATCGGACAATGAAGCTCTAAAAGCAAATTACGTAACCAATATGATTCTGAGACCACATTGGCTACCCCTCGATATTCAGCCTCGACACTTGAGCGGGATGGAGTTGCCTGACGCTTCGCAGACCAGGAGACCAAGTTGCTGCCAAGGAACATACAGTAGCCAGACGTAGACCGTCTGGTGTCTGGACAATCACCCCAATTTGCATCAGTGTATGAGACAAGTGTGGATGTCGATGAAGGATACAAATGCAAACCATAGTCCAGTGTACCCTGAATATACCGGATGATGCATTTGATTGCATTCATGTGCTTAACTCTGGGATCATGCATGAATAAACACATCTGCTGAACATCACACGTAATATCCGGTCTGGTAAAGGTAAGATACTGAAGAGCCCCTGCAAGACTGCGATAGTGGGTCGGATCCTCATAAGGGATGCCTGTTGTGGCACCAAGTTTGGGCTTAGTATCAACTAGAGTGGAAGTGGACTTACAGGATGACATCCCAGCCCTCTCGATGATCTTAGCCGCATACTTTCTTTGAGACAAAAACAAACCATCTGAATGACGCTTGACGGCAATCCCCAAAAAGTAACTCAAATGCCCTAAGTCTTTCATAGCAAACTCAGAGCTGAGCATGGTTATGATAGACTGGCATAAGGCATCGGAAGAGGCCATCAAAATGATATCATCCACATACAACAGGATGTAGGCCAATGATGAACCACGTCGGTAGATGAATAAAGAATTGTCTGACCTGCTGTGAGTGAACCCAATTGTCGAAACATAGTCAGCAAACCTTGTATACCAGTCCCGTGGAGACTGCTTAAGCCCATATAAGGACTTTTTAAACAAACAGACATGATGAGGACGGTTAGGATCCCTGAACCCCAACGGTTGATGCATATATACTGTTTTCTTGAGATCACCATATAAGAAAGCATTCTTGACATCCAACTGATGAATAAGACATGCCTTAGAAAGAGCCAGGCTAAGCACAGTGCGAATGGTAGCCAGCTTGACCACCGGACTAAACGTCTCCCCACAATCTATCCCAACCTGTTGAGTCTTACCATTACCCACAAGCCGCGTCTTATGTCGAGCAAAGGACCCATCGGAATTTTCCTTGTGAGCAAAAATCCACATAGACCTGATAACATTAATACCAGATGGACGGGGCACCAACTCCCACGTTTTATTATCAATAAGAGCATTATATTCATCAGTCATAGCAATTTTCCAATTCGGGTCGTTTAAGGCAGACACAGGATTACGGGGCAAGGGGGATTTAGAGACATTAAAGTGTAAATTAAAATGTCTTTTAGGTGTAAAAATACCCCGCTGACTACGAGTGACCGGTCTATGACTCGAGGAGGAATTGAGCGAATTTTGGAAATTTGCTGGGCTCGGGATGGGTAGCGGCCGAGCGATGGGCTCTTGGCCCAAAAGCTGAGCAGAAGGCGGGCGAAGCAGTGCACAGGGCTGGACCCAGTTCGATGGTGTATGAACTTTCGTAAAAGGAAATTGGGTTTTATCAAAAATGATATGGCGATTAATTATGATTTTCTTGGAGGATAAATCAAAGCATTTGTAACCACGATGATTAGATGGATAACCCAAAAATACACATAGAGTAGACCGAGCCTGAAGTTTGTTAATTATGGTGGATGGGAATAACGGATAACACAAGCACCCAAAAACCCAAAGATGAGAATAAGAAGGGTTCTTATTATATAGGATTTGAAGGGGAGAAGAATATGTCAGACCTTTGGACGGAATTATGTGAAGGAGATATGTTGCCATTTGCAGAGCATGATGCCAAAAATATGGGGGTACGGAAGCATGAAGTAAGAGAGTTCGGACAATGTTATTTATGGAACGAATTTTGCGTTCGGCTTCCCCATTTTGAGAAGATGTATGAGGACACGAAAAGCGAAAATTGATCTCATTATTATCACAGAACTCCCGAAATACCCTATTGTCATACTCTTTCCCATTATCACACTGAAATTTTTTTATTTCTCTTTCGAATTGTGTTCTAATGAATGCTCTAAATTTTATGAAGACAAAAAACACTTGAGATTTATTGGCAATTGGAAACGTCAACAAAAATTTAGAATAATCATCCAAAAAAAGAACATAATATCGATGACCTAACGAACTTAGAACAGGAGACGTCCATAGGTCGCTATGAATAATATCAAATGGCTTTGAAGTATGAGAATTTGAGTCCACAAATGGCAACTTAACAATTTTTTCTAACGAACAAGATTGACAAATTTGAGTACGACGCGTACCCTTACAAGAAATAAAGCTATTTTTATCTAAAACTGATAAAATAGAAGATCCCGAATGACCAAGGCGAGCATGCCACACGAAAGGAGAAATGGCTGCAAAAGCTGAATGCAAGGCTTGACTCGATAGACTGAAATCGGGCATGATAGGATAAAGATCCCCCCTACTATCACACCTCATGAGATGACTCCCCGTCTTGAAATCCTTCACAGAGAAACCAAAATGATCAAATTCAACAGAAACGGAATTGTCAGTGGTGAACTTTCGGACAGACACTAAGTTTTTAATCAATTTGGGGGCATGTAAAGTATTTTTCAAGATAAGGGGTGGATTGGGGGGAGACAACGTTTTCTGACCATAACCCTGAATTGGAATAGAGTTGCCATTACCAATAATTATACCCCGAGGGTTGCTCAAATTGGAATGAGATGAGAGAGTACCTGAATCGGAAGTCATGTGAGTAGTGGCACCGGTGTCCATATACCAATTTGGGTCCGGTTGAGTCAAACCCTATGTGTGCATCGCGACCTCGATATCTGTCTGAGTGGGGCCTGCTGCATGGTGAGTTTGCGGAGGTCGGGGCCCAAGTATTCCAGGACTGGGCTGCACTGTACCATAGCTGTTGGTTGTTGCGTTCTTGGGCGATGCAGCTGGGCCGCCATCGCCGATTATTGGGCCTGAAGGCGGCCACCGGCCGGGAGCTACCGAACGTGGGGTTGATGGCCCATGGCCCACTGCCCCAGCCCCACTTCCATAGGCCCCACTGCTGGGACCAGTAGGGTGGTGGGCCACTGTTCACTAGACGGGGCCCACTTCCTGCTTGCTGACACCGGAACCACCACCAAAACCGTCGCGTTTGCCCCCGCGATTTTTGTTATTATTCTTACGATTATTTTTGCCGCCACCATGAGTACGGTTTTGGCTCGAATTATCAACAAAACCTGAAGAACTTGGGGAGGACGCCATCATGACGACGGAGCTTGCTCTGGTAGCCGCCTTTTTAGCCAAACCGGCTTCTTCCAAAGTAAGCATGGAGCGGGCTTAATAAAAGGCGGGAAGAGGGTTGCTTTGACGAAGGAGAGTTCCAACGCCATCATAGGCCTCTGAAAGGCCGGCAACCAATTGTAGAACCAGACGATTATTTGTTACAGGTGCGCCAACATTACGGAGTTGATCCGCCAACTCCTTGAGTTTCTTGCAATATGCCGATACGTTTGGAAAGTCTTCCATGCGAACTAGAGAGAAGTCCTGTTCGAGTGTGACGGCACGTGAATGTTGGTTATCTTGGAATATGTCACGCAATCTATTCCAGGTAGCCATCTCCGTGGTGTCCGGCTCAATAATCGTCTGTAAAAGGTCAACCGAAATAGTGGAATAGATCCACTGGAGAACGGTAGCATCAAGCGTAATCCATAACCGAGGATCCTCCGCGGGAAGAGGTGTAGCGGGAGGAATTATGTGATGGATAACTTGATGGGAGATAGCGTGAATTTTAAACAATTTTGCCCATGTCGCATATTGGACGTTTTCCATTTCAAGCACAATAGGGATATTGTTCATGACGTTAGAAACCATGAGGGCATGATGATAATTGTTCTTAGACATATTGAAAGAACAAAGAAGGAGGGAAAATTTAAGAGAGATTATTGAGAGCGGAAGACGAAATTTGGGAGAGAAACCCGAGGGGGGGGGGGTCTCGGCCGAGAGAGGGTACAAAAGTCGGGAGAGAAAACTTTTGTTTAGACCTAGTCTCTTGATACCATGAAAGAAATAATCCCCTTGATTATTTTCATTACTTGAAAAGCTATATATACAAGTTACAAAATAGGAGAATCCTATTCTTATTCTATTCTAAAAACCTTATTCTATACATTTATGGTAATACACTAATTATGGTAATACACTACTAATTATATTACAATATTACCTAAACTAGGATACTAAATATTTACCATAAATTACTTTACATAAACAACCAAAACCGAGAGCTATTATTGGGACCAAATCCGAGATTTAATATACACAATATACACATGTAATTGTGTGTATATTGTGTATATTTAACAATGAGTATCTCCTCCCCGCCCTAATCAGCAGGATGAAGACTTGGGTATTCAAGAGATCAACATTCCTACCTGTTGCAAATAGGTTTAGGCAGCCATGTGAGTCAGTCTAAAAGGAAATAAATAAAACAAAAGCAGAAGAGACACAACTCTTCCTAAAGGGTGTATCACTTAAAATATAAATAAGAAATTGTTTTGTTTATATATTATTCTTCGTCTTCTCAGAAAAGAGTGTTTTCTTTTCTTCATCTGAAAATTATAATTATTTTTTTTCCAAAAGATGGAATACAAATTCTCTTCTTCTCCGTGAAGAACTGCCGTGGTAGATTCCTACGAAGATAAATACAATCTTTACCGAATATCGGAATAATCTTCTGAAACATGTACGATCATAGACTGTGAATCTTATAGCGTAGTTCGTGTTAATAACATGATCACGTTATCGACTAGTGAAACAAATATCGGGGAATTTTGGCAGAATCGTGTGTTCTTAAATTGATTATATTTTCCTTCACTACCTATAGCAGATGTCAACGAAGATAAAATGCAGAGAGAAATTTTGTAAACACTGAATTAATGCAATTTATTTAGTGAACTTGTAATATGTGTGTCAAAACTGAGACTGCTAATTACAGCTTTATGTTGTATCCTACAAGTACTACAACAAAATATGTTATGATCAATGCAATTTATTACCAACATCTCACTATTAGAACAACTTTCCATCTCCATCCCATGACTACTACTAAAACCTTTCGTCCCACAAACTATAATTCCATCATCACTGCAAATCTAACTGTAATCCAACACTCATCCAACATCCAGTCTGGTTTTCCTGATTGCATATACAATTTTCTTACCCTTTGCACAGGCATATTCATTGGACTAATTTCTTGTGTTGAATCATCAATTGTTTCTGAATTCCAAATGCCTTGATCAAGAATGCATGTTGGGGAACTTCTGATTGATTCTTGATTTTCCTTGCTGTATAAATTAGACTCTTCAAGAAATGGATGATTGAGGAGCTGTTTAGTAGAACATCTTTGTTTTGGATCTCTTCTCAAGCATTTGCTTAAAAAATCTCGTGCTTGTGAAGACAAAAACTTTGGAATTTCTGGTGTTTGTCCAGAAAATACAATATGGTAAAGCAATGAATCAGGGTTGTTAACACTAGTCCACGGTGAACCACCGGTGGCCATTTCTATAATCATGCATCCTAATGCCCATATATCAGCTGGAAATCCCTGTTCCTCCCCACGTGCCACTTCTGGTGCCATGTACATAGGCGTTCCACCGTTCCATTTAGCCTGATCGACAAGCCTAGCACAGCCAAAATCTCCAATTTTGGCACCGGTTTTACATAACAGGATGTTGTGTCCCTTAATGTCGCAATGCACTATGCCTTTTGAATGTAGGTAATCTAGTCCTTGAACAATTTGCTTTGTGTAATAACCGATCAACTGCTCATTCAACCGGCCTCCCTGTTTCCTAATTTCATCAGTGAGTGTCCCATGGGGCATGTACTCCATCATAAGGTTGATCATGACCTTGTTGTTCTCTGTGGTTACATCGTACCCCTTGTAGCCAACTACGTAAGGGGAGTTCAATGTTGACAGAATTTTCTGCTCCTTTTGCAAGAATTCGGACCGAGACACCTCCGTAGACTTGATAGCGAAAATCTCGCCAGAGCAGCATGACATCGCGACCGAGACGGAAGCGCTGGAGCCGTGGCCTATGGTGTGGCCTCTGATCCAGTCCATTTGGAAAAGAAATTGGTAGGAGCTAACTAGTAAGTGTAACAAGTTTAGGACATGTTCTGTTACAAAGAGGGTTAATTTATATAGTGGTGAATGTTCAAATAAGTTTGGTAAGGCTTAGGTAGCCTCTTTTTCTCTTAAAGACTTGAAAAGTTTGACGTGGACAAGTGCTTGTGTCCCTTAGTCAGCTTTGAGTAGGCCAGAGGACATCATTTACTTGGCGAATTGGGTTGCTCCCACGTGGCAAAATGTGGAATGAGGAAGTGAAAATGGGTAATTTCATTTCAATTATACTTTCAAAACAAGTTGGAACCTTGGAATGGTATAGATTAGGCTGGACGCTTTATTTTGTACGGTGGTGTTGTTGGAATATGTAAAGCAACAATGGAAATACTAAATAATTATTATAGTGATCGAAAGTATAAACAATAATGAGGACAATAACAAGTTGTCAATATCTTGATTTTGAATGAAACTTCAAATATAGAACTTGTATTCGAAAATACAAGAACATGAACTGCTACACTTGTGGCTTGTAGATCCGCTAAGAAGACGAATGGTAAGAGTTCTTCGTCTGTTAAGTTAACCCCTGAAACACTTAGCAACCAATTAGATAAACACAACACCACCGGCTGAGTCGAGAGATGACTCTCTGTCTTTAAGACAAGATTGCCCCCGTATATAGGCTTTACGGAAGTGTGGACAATAGTCTCCCAAGATGAAACAACAAACTATCAAGTGTGCAAAGCCTAGGCAAATGATCTCAGCGAAGAACACGAATAATGAAGATTGCTAAGAGAAAGATTGCTTATCAGGAAAATCTGATCTATTTGTGGTGTTGTATACTTGTATGTATATTGTCTCTTCATCTATAGAATTAAGCCAAAGGCCTCAATTTATAGGTGTGCAAGATGGTCCCTTCAAGTGCCCATGTAATGATCATTTAAATGCCATGTAATGGCCCTTTAAACTACCAACTAATGTAGCCAAATAATGGCTGAGTTATGGAGGAAAAACTGCCAAGTTAATGCTCCAAAACCTCTCCGTAATCAACCAAACTTTTGGACTTCCGTCGAGCACTCACTGCCTGGGAAGCACCGCGACTCTGCAGCATTAGAGTCGTGGCGACGCGGCTCCAGTGGCCAACAATTGGAATTAGCGCCGCGACGCTAGAAGGGGGGCGCCGCGGCGCTACGGCGCTGCGGCCCAGTCCGTGAGGCGCCGCACCCCTTCTCGGCTCCGCAGCCCTTTCCGACCTGTTCCATCTTACACCTCGCACAATCCTTCCTTCGTTTACCAACGTGGAACACTTGTCATTTAGCAAATAACCATCCATCATTCTATGTCTCAAACATTTCACTTACGTACCAATATCTCTTTCATTAATGAAATTTACGATACTTGTCACTAAGATTGCACGTGTGTGAAAACGATATTTCCGACGTGCGGGGCTCAATTGTTCGAGTCATAAATAATGGGATAAACTTAATTTCACATTAGTAAATTTCCAACAGGTGTAACGACTTTTGAAGATTATATTTTGGGAGTTAGGGAAGGTGAGAGAGTGGATTGAAGTTTCAACCAACAAAAAATGACTGCTTTTATTTTTCTCTTAACATGTATATTCCACCTTTTAAAAGGCCGATTAGGTGAAGTAGAGACAAAGAAGGGCATCGGATTACAAGATAAAAATGCTGATTATGACACGATAATTACTTTGTTAATGCTATTTCAAGATCCATGATCACCTTAATTACTTACATTCTAGAAAAAGAAGAATATGAGAATTGCTTTTCATCATGCCAAAGCAAGAATCATACTTGGAAAATCTTCATGCTTGAACCATTCCAAGAGAGTGACAAAAGGAACTTGTTAGTAGTGGTTCGTAACTTCTAAATGAAGACTTTGGAAATCCTCCAATGTGGCCAAGTGCTTTGCAAAAGTTCTCATCCAAATCATACTTCATATTTGTTTTAATAACGGATGGATCCAGGAATTTAAATTTATGGGTTTTGTATTTTAGGACATGACAACGATTGGGTTCAGAATAGATAATTATACATATTGAGTAAATTTCTTAACACAAATATAAAATTTGGACTAAACATACTGAGTTTTTTGCCTTAGGCGTAAATGTGTAGACCCTCTTTTCCTTGAGTACGCCTGACTATTCGAACGAATACCTTCTCTCTCACACCAATACGTGCCTGATAAATTTGCTCATCAAAGTTTATGCAAATATATTAATGTAAGCATTGGGTTGATGTACACAGTAAAGAGCCGATTAGTCAGTTTCACTACCATTGTATTTCTCTGCTTTTACAATTAAAATTTTTTAACATTGGAATATAACTAACTTTACTTCAATGCATGTACAAAACAAAATATATCTGAATTTTACTGGAGTGTTTCCCCAAATTACAAGAACTATTCGATTTGATTAGAAGGATCGGTAAAAGAAAGAACATCAAGATGATGGAAATATTGGTATAGAATAGTGTAATTCTCCTTGTTAGAAGTTTCTCATTGATGCAGCATTTATAGGTGTTTATAATTTATAAACCTAATTGAAGAACGATCACTACTTTACTTACACTAGAATAATAATTACAGAATATATGGAGAATAATAATATATTCTCTATCACACCCCTTCAGTCGGAGCGGGAGGAGGACATACACTGAGACTGGATCTGAAGTCAAGGAACAACTGCCGAGGAAGTCCCTTAGTGAATATTTCTGTGTACTGATAGGAAGAGGGAACATGTAACACCCTAACATGGACCATGACAACCTTCACATGAACAAAATGAATATCCATCTCAATATATTTGGTTCGCTGATGCTGAACCGGGTTATGAGACAAGTAAACAGCAGATATGTTATCACAATAGATAAGAGATGTCTTACGTAAGGGACAATGAAGCTCTAGAAGGAAGTTTCTGAGCCAACAAATTTCAGCAACAACTTTCGCAACGCCTCTATATTCTGCTTCTGTACTCGAACGGAAAAGCGTGGCTTGTCGTTTTGCAGACCATGAGATGAGATTATCACCCAAAAATACACAGTAGCCAGAAGTAGATCGACGTGTGTCCGGACAGCCCCCCCAATCGGCGTCCGTATACGATATCAGCCTAGACGGTGCAGATGGATAAAGATGTAATCCGTAGTCAAGAGTACCCTTAACGTATCGAATTATACATTTAAGACCGGTAAAGTGAGGCTCCATGGGAGCATGCATGAACAAACACACCTGCTAAACGACATAGGCAATACTAGTGGAGGCAAAATACTGAAGTGCACCAGCAAGACTTCTATAAAGAGAAGAATCGAGCACCGGATCCCCGTCATCGGAACCGTGTTTCGACTTTGAGTCGACTGGAGTGGGCATGATCTTACCGTTTACCATTTTAGCCCTGTAAATAATTTCTCCGGCATACTTACGCTGACACAGGAATATTGCATTTTTGGATCTGGTCACTAAAATCCCCAAAAAATAACTTAACTTACCCAAGTCTGTCATAGCAAATACGGATTTGAGCAGGGTAATGATCTCGTGTTTCAGCACATTAGATGAGGCAGTCAGAACAATATCATCCACATAGAGTAAAAGGTATGCAGTGTCATTACCTCGATGAAAAATAAATAGTGAATTATCACTTTTACTGCACACGAATCCGATCTGCATGATGTAAGTGGAAAAATACTCATACCAAGCCTCGAGGGCTTGTTTCAAGCCATATAGTGACATTCAAAGACAACAAACATACTGAGTTGCCTCTAGATGCACAAAGCCAGACGATTGATGCATATATACGATTTCTTTCAAATCACCATGTAAGAACACATTTTTCACATCAAATTGATGAATCGGCCAGTTCTTTCCCATAGCTATGCTCAAAACTGTGAGAATGGTGGCTGGTTTAACCACTGGACTGAAGGTCTCACCACAATCAACTCCCTCCTATTGCCTCGTGCCATTTTCCACAAGTCTCGCCTTATGGCATTCACGCTCACCACTATATCTGAATTTATGACGATATAGTCACATGCAATGAATCACATTCACCCCCTCTAGTCTCGGTACAAGATCCCAAGTGCGCTGTTTAGTGAGCGAATTAAATTCCTCACGCATGGCCGTACTTCAATTCGGTCAAGCTCGGCTAATTTTGGTTTTTTTAGGTATAGGTGAGATGGTCTGAGTGGATAGGTTAAAGTGGACTTTTGGTTTAAAAATCTCGTGCTGGACACGGGTTTCCATATGATGGGTCAGAATTGGGACATTTGGGCTGATGAGAAGTGGGGGCAGTGGGGACGAGTGGGTGACGGTATTGTGGGGCAGTGGAGTTGGCGGGGTTTGTGGGGCCGTTGGGGAAGAGGGGTGGTTGACGGGTGCTGCTGGGATATCGGCGGAGGTTAGGACAATGAGGCAGAGGACTGGTCGATGGAGATAGAGAGGCCGTGACTAGAGCAGTAGGTTGGGGGGGGGATGGGGGTTCGATAGGACTAGGGGTAGTAACGGGACGGGGGGAACCATAACGGGACCACTGGAATATTAGCACTATGTATGACATTTTGTAGGAGAGGGGAAGTGTCTGGGTTATTAAGGAAGCCGTAATCGGTGACTTGAAGTTGTTGGACGTTTGCAAACGAGAAAATATTTTCCTCGAATGTGACATGGCGAGACACTAGGATTTTATGTGTGGAGAAATCATAACATAAGTACCACTATGGTTCGACGGGAAATCTAAGAAGACGCAAGGAGAGGTGCGAGGTGCTAATTTGTGAGGGGCCGTGGAGGTAAGATTTGGGTAGCATAGACAATTGAAAATCCGAAGGTGATCATATGAAGTGATCCGATAGAATATAATTTCGGTAGGGGTTATATTTTGAAGGGTACGGGTAGGTAATATATTAAGATCATATTGATAATGGTGCAGCGTATTCTTTTGGCTTTACCATTTTGAGGTGAGGTATGGGGGCATGAGAATCGAAACACAATTGTGATGACCCAAACCGGAAGGCCGCGACGGGCACCCGGACCTTACCCGCCGGTACCACTAACCATACAGTTAACACCTAGTCATAATTAAATATGGACTAAGTCAAAAAAGAATATATAAAATCTTAACCAGAAAGTCCAACTTATATATATGTACCAAGGCCGACAAGGCCATACAAGACTACTACACACAAGACACCTGTCTAAAAGCCTCTAATGAGTATATGACATCAAAAGGTAAGGACAGGGCCCCGCCATACCCATATATACAAGCAAAAAGTACCGTACCAAAATAGACAGACACTACGAAACAAGGAGAGTTCTCCAAAATCCGTTGAGTCAGCAACCTACTAACGTGGATCGTCGTCATGCCTATGTGAACCTGCGGGCATGAAATGCAGCGTCCCCCGAACAAAGGGACGTCAGTATGACTGATGTACTGAGTATATCAGGCATGAATAATATCATAACATGGGTGGAACAATAACTGAAACAGAAACAGCCGACCAGCAGTAAATGCCTCTGAGGGTCCAAATACATATGCCTAAATGTTAAGCACAATGAAAATACGATATGTATATATATATATATATATATATATATATATATATATATATATATATATATATATATGTTACAAAACGTGCAACCCAATCCAATATATGTCAGTGTTATGGAACGTGCAACCCGATCCAATATATGTTAGTGTTGCGGAACACCCATATTAGTGTTGCGGAACGTGCAACCTGATCCAATATATGTTAGTGTTGTGGAATGTGCAACCCGATCGAATATATGTTAGTGTTGCAGAATGTGTAACCCGATCCAATATATGTTATATGTGTATAATGCATGAATGACAATGAAACATTATGAACTTATCGGATGACATAATATCCTTGTACCTTCAGCTAATACTGTGAATATCATCATCTTTTCCGTATGACTCAATAAGGACTTAGGAGCATATTTAGACATGATTTTAACATAGGAATCAATTATATGAATATTCTCAACTTTTAGGAGTAGAACAATTTATGGAGCAATATCACGGTTATATTTTGTTACATGGAAAATGCCAAAAGAAAGAAATAATTTACCTTAACATACCTCGATTCCACTTAATTATCTGAGTCAAGAGGGTTTCTATTATTACTAACACTGTCCGGAAGCACAACACCAGATTTTATGTTGAATTCAACTGGTTGTATTGAAATTGATATGGAGCCTTTACTAACAATGAATGAATTCTCGTCCTTTTAAGGTGATTTCTAAGACTAGTTACCTCATCAATTTCAAGCCACCTACCAAGTCTATTACCAGCTTCTTCAAAAATATTTTGGGACCATAAATGAAATGGAAGACGAGGAGAAAACCGGATATACACCCTTGATGCTTCTAGCATACACCCGACAGTTGGGTGCCACCATTTGAGCTTCAGTTTGTTATTTCTCCATTTTGATTTCCCCACCATTATGCGTTCAGCTTCGGTTCTCGAAGGAAAATCGAACAAGAATTGAATAACTGCTAATCTCAATTGCTGCCACCTATTAGTTCACTTAGGCTTAGTCATTTAGGAATCCCATTAAAGACTACATGTACATAATTCCCACTCAACATTGTCCCCCCACTAAAATTAATTAATCACACACAATTAATCAATTATACACATAATTAATTTTGTGATCCCAATTGACTTAAATCTTAATAACTTATAAGACCTTCATATACTCAATGTCATAATTTTGTGATATGACACTAGTCCATAACCTCTTTGGGGATATACAACTATTATTATTAATCCCCATCGTCACACTTGTTACGTCCAAAAGTATTTTGGGATTTTATCCTTTTATATACTAATCTCTTTATTAGCATACATAAATATAACATAAATTCTCCGAGGCCCGGGTCTACTTCCCTTCATTTAGGTGCTCAAACCATTATCCAAAATTATAGGATGTTACATCCTTCTCCTCTTAGAAACATTCGCCCTCGAATGTTTGGGTGATATATCTAATTCCCATCACGTAGTCAGAAAATACAACTACTTCTGCATGGGGCCATATACTATAACATACCTCAATACCTCAGACCTAACATGGTCCTTAAACATTAATTATAATATTAGGAATTAAAACTCACCTTATGTTTCTCTTGGAACCTCGGTGTTGGTCTGAAATAGGTATGTATACTCTTGCATCATCTCTTCTCCCGCCTCCCATGTTAATTCTTCTACGTTCTTATTCTGCCACAGAACTTTCAGAGAGGCTAGTTCTTTAGTCCTCTTCTTGTCAGCTTGCATCTTCGTATGTTGTTGAACTATGAATAAATGATGCTTGAGCATTCTAATAGCAGATTATGTGGCTTGCAAGCTTCTATCAACAACTTCCAACATAGAATTCACCATTCCGCCAGAGGTAACCAGGTAGCCCAGTGTTTAGGCCTATCTCCACACATGCACCTCAAATAGCCTTCAAGACACTTGTTCACATCTTCAGTCTGACCATCACTCTGTGGATGATACGAAGTTGAGTGATGTAGAGCAACACCCTATAAACTAAAGAGTTCTTGCCAAAGTTTCTCAGAAAATAGTATCCCTATCATTAACAATGGTCTGAGGCAATCCATGCAATTTATACACATGTGTAAGAACTTGAGCTACCCACTCAGTTGTATAAGGGTGCTACAAGTCTATAAAGTGAGCATATTTGCTCAACCTATCCACAACCACCAAAATGTTGGTTTTCTCTAATGACTTAGGTAAACCCTATACAAAATTCATACTAATGTCTTGCCACACCCTATCAGAAATAGGAAGAGGCTATAAAAGGCCCCGGGATGTCACATGCTCCATCTTATTCTTCTGACACACTTCACATTCATGTACATGCTTGTAAACATCCTTTTATAGCTCCTTTCCAATAGTAAGCCTAATTCAGCTTGTGCAAAGTAGCAATCATTCCTGCATGACCCCCTAATGCACTATCATGGTGCAATTGCAATAACTGTTGCTTCAAAGATTGATCCATCCCAACTACCACATTGTCCTTCCTAAATAAGAACCCATTCTTGTAGGCATAGCCTGGCTTGGCATCAGGACTAAGATGCATGTCCTGAATGAGCTTGGACAACTTAGGATCATGCATGTAAGAATATTTGATTTGCTGCACCAACTGACCACTCACAATGGAGATGGAGTACATTTGAGGTGTCCTGGACAACCCATTAGCTATCACATTTTCCTTTCCTTTCTTATACACAATAGTGAGATCATATCCCAATATTTTAGCAATATATTTCTGTTGAGTAGGGGTGGAAATTTTCTGTTCTATCAAGTATTTCAGACTTTGATGGTCTGTCCTGATGGTAAAATGCTGACCAATAAAGGAAGGTCTCCATCTCTGTATAGCTACTACCATAGCTAGAATTTATTTCTCATGTACTGATGGTTGCACAGTTTTGGCCCCAAAGCTTTGATAAGAAAAGCTATTGGATGACTCGTTTGTATTAAAACAGCCCCAATCCTAACATCACAGGCATCTGTTTCAATGATAAACTCTTCAGCAAAATTTGGTAAAGCTAAGACTGGTAGTGAGGTCATAGCTCTTTTGAGTTCATAAAAGGCCTTCTCAGTTGTTCAGACCATTGATAAGTTCCATTCTTCAACAAATCATTTAGAGGTCTGGCAATTACCCTATATCCTTTAATAAATCTCCTGTAACATCAAGTGAGACCAAGGAATCCTCTTAAGTCTCTAATAGTATTAGGAGCAGGCCACTGCACCACAACCTCCAATTTCTACCTCCTTTTCTCCAAAAGAACATGTACTCTTCTTAACATACAAACTATGCTCCTTGAGTATCTGAAATGATGTGTCTATGTGTATTATATGACTAGACCAAGAAGGGTCATACATGAGAATATCATCAAAGAAAACCAAGATGAATTTTCTCAAATGGGGTTGAAATATGTGATTCATCAAACTTTGGAAGGTGGATGGGCATTTATGATCCCAAAAGGCATCACAACAAACTCATAATACCCCTGATGTAATCTGAATGCAGTTTTCTCAATGTTATCAGGACACGTCCTAATTTGATGGTATCCAGACCTAAGGTCAAACTTGGAGAAACATTTGGCACCCCTAATTCATCAAGAAACTCCTCTATTTTAGGAATATGAAATTTGTCTTTAATAGTAGCATTGTTCAATTCCTTGCAATCAATACACATCCTCCATGACCCATATTTTATCTTAACCATCACTATTGGTGATGAATAAGGACTCATACTAGGTCTGATCACTCCAGTTCGCAATAGTTCTTGCATCATTTTCTCAATTTCATCTTTTTAAGAGACTGGATAACTATATGGTCTTACATTTATAGGTGACACACCTTTCTTAAATACTATTATGTGATCACGTCCTCTATGAAGAGGTAGGGCAGTGGGAACATCAAATAAGGAGGAATAATTCTCAAGTAGTTGCTGCAAATCAAAAGCAGAACTCTTACGTAACTCAAACATCCACAACTCATGCATCTGTGGATTTGATTTCTCATATATAGGTTGCACAAAAGTAACAATCAGCATACTCAATTGAGTAGGTTTACATAGTAATTTCTGCATCTTTGACTCCCCCCACTAGCTTCATCTCACTAGGTGGACTACCCCATAAGAGATACCTTTTTTTTTCCATCCACTACGAACTGCGTTTTTAAGAACATGAAATTCCAAAGTATATCCTCTAAAGTGACAAGCCATTGAATTCTCAATACCATATCAACTCCTCCTATGGGAACCCCCAACATATCAGACATAAACTCCACTCTTTACATCTTCCAACTAACCCCTTTACTCACATATGACCCTTTCATCTTACTACCATGAGCTACAAATACTGTAATTGCTGAAATAGATTGTCGTTGACAGCCCAACCTCTTAGCAGACTCCAAGTCAATGAAATTATGAGTGGCTCCTGAATCAATCAAAATGTGCACCATCTTGCCCTTAACAGATCCCCTCACCCTCATGGTTTAGTAATATACTGTTCATACCATTACATGGGCTGAAATTTGAGCATTTATAGCATCTATAACTGAATCCATAAGTCTTCTAGAACCTTGATTGTATGTACTCGCATTGAAATTAGATCTTCTCACATTAGAACTTTGACCTTATTCCATAGTTCTTGAACCTTGAGGCCAAGAATTAGGATTAGACAATATCGGCCTGGGATTTCTTGCTACAGATTGACCCTGATTCTATCCCTTCTATAATAAGACCCTAACACTCGTGAACTCTGACCTGGTCCCGATTGAACATACCAATCAATCCTTAACCTTGAAAATGGTAATGATGCATTAGTTGCCGGGTAAGATGGTCATCTATAAAGTTGTGGCCTGGGCCCACCTCTACATCACCTATGAATCGAGCCCTCTTATGCTGGCCTTTATCACGCTCTTGATCTACTCGTTGTTATCTCTGATGATCCTCCAGATTCAGTGCATAAGCCTGGATGCGAGCAATATCCATATTTGGATTCAGAAAAATCGTAGTACACTTGTTGACCAAGCGCGACCCTAAGCCAGTAACAACCTATGTATCCGATCACTCATCTCGGCTATAATTATAGGAACATATCTGTCCAATGAATTAAACTGCAAGCTATATTCTCGAATACTCATGTTTCCCTACTCAAGACGTAGGAACCTGTCATGCCTGGCCCGTCGAAGCTCGGCCTGCAGAAAATGATGTAAGAAGGCCTCTGAAAATTCTCTCCATCGTGCTGGTGGAGCACGAGGTCCCCTAGCTTCCTCCCATGTCTCATACTGGGTCACCGCGATATCCTGCAGTCTATAAAAAACAAACTTTACGGACTCAGTATCGGTAGCATCCACTACCCATAAGGTACGCTGTATCTGATCCAGAAAATTCTGTGGGTCCGCGTTCAGGTCTGATCCTGTGAATACTGGAGGTCTAGATTAATGAAATCCCCAGCTCTCGCACTAGGATCTCTATAAAGGACTGGGAACCTGACATTGGGCCTGAGCGACTACTAGTCGAGTCAATAACTTTACAACACTTCGCATATCAAGATCTTCGACTGGAGTATCATGTAGAGGACCTGGGGTTACCGCAGCCCCACTAATCTCCTCTGGAGGTGGTGAAGTCAAGGAATCATACAAAAGAGTCACATTGTGGGTCTTACCCTAACCCTCGGTAGTCGGTGGCAATTATCTAGTACCTCCACCTGCAGCCGTATCCAACGCCCTCATACTCTTGAACTTCTTCCTTGTTGTAGGCATTGCTAGAATAAAAAACACGTGACATATTAGAAATGAAATGCTTATAGATGACCTCTACTACACGATTTATGAGATGAAAGAATAGAAACCATCCCTAACTGTTAGACCGCCTCATGCTTATAAGTATAGTGCACAACATACCCATAAACAAGACTACTAGACACGACTTGTAGACTCCATAGGACAGACATGCTCTAATACCAAGTTTGTCATGAACCAAACCGGAGGGCCGCGATGGGCACCCGGACCTTACCTGCCAGGTACCACTAACCATACAGTTAACACCTAGTCATAATTAAATACGAACTAAGCCAAAAAAGACTATATAAAATCTTAACCAGAATGTCCAACTTATATATATGTACCAAGACCGACAAGGCAATACAAGACTACTACACACAGGACACATGTCTACAAGCCTCTAATAAGTATATGACATCAAAAGGTCGGGACAGGGCCCTGCCATACCTATATATACAAGCAAAAAGTATCGTACCAAGATAGACCGACACTCTGAAATAAGGGGAGTGCTCCAAAATCCGCTGAGCCAGCAACCTACTAATGTGGATCGTCGCCTTGACTACGTGAACCTGCGGGCATGAAACGCAGCGTCCCCCGATAAAAGGGACGTCAGTACGCCTGATGTACTGAGTATGTCAGGCATGAATAATAGCATAACATGGGTGTAACAATAACTGAAACAGAAACAATCGACCATCAATAAATGTCTCTGGGGGCCCAAATACATATGCCTAAATATTATGGACAATACAAATACGATATATATATATATATATATATATATATATATATATATATATATATATGTTGCGGAACGTGCAACCCGATCCAGTATATGTCAGTGTTGCGGAACGTGCAACCCGATCCAATATATGTTAGTGTTGCGGAACGTTCAATCCGATCCAATATATGTTAGTGTTGCGGAACGTGCAACCCGATTGAATATATGTTGGTGTTACAGAATGTGGAACCCGATCCAATATATGTTGTATGTGTATAATGCATGAATGACAATGAAATATTCTGAACTTATCGGATGACATAATATCCTTGTACCTTCAGCTAACATTGTGAATATCATCATCTTTTCCATATGCCTCAATAAGGACTTAGGAACATATTTAGATATGCTTTTAAAATAGGAATCAATAATATGAATATTCTCAACTTTTAGGAGTAGAACAATTTATGGAGCAATATCACTGTTATATTTTGTTACATGGAATATGCCAAAAGAAAGAAATAATTTGCCTTAACATACCTCGATTCCACTTAATTATCTGAGTCAAGAGGGTTGCTATTATTTCTAACATTGTCCGGAAGCACAACACCAAATTTCACATTGAATTCGACTGGTTGTATTTAAATTGACATGGAGCCTTTACTACAGTGAATGAATTCTTGTCCTTTTAAGGTGATTTCTTAGACTAGTTACCTCATCAATTTTAAGCCACCCACCAAGTCTATTACTAGCTTCTTCAAAAATATTTTGGGACCATAAATGAAATGGAAGACGAGGAGAAAATTGGATATACACCCTTGATGTTTCTAGCATACACCCGACAGTCGGGTGCCACCATTGAGCTTCAGTTTGTTATTTCTCCATTTTCATTTCCCCACCCTTATACGTTCAGCTTCAATTCTCGAAGGGAAATCGAACAAGAATTGAATACCTGCTAATCTCAATTGCTGCCACCTATTAGTTCACTTAGGCTTAGTCATTTAACAATCCCATTAAAGACTACACGTACATAATTCCCACTCAACATTGTCCCCCCACTAAAATTAATTAATCACACACATAATTAATCAATTATACACACAATTAATTTCGTGATCCCAATTCACTTAAATTTTAATAACTTATAAGACATTCATATACTCAATGTCATAATTTTGTGATATGACACTTGTCCATAACCTCTTTGGGGATATAAAACTATTATTATTAATCTCCATCGTCACACTTGTTACGTCCAAAATTATTCTAGGGTTTTATCATTTTATATACTAATCTCTTTATTAGAACACGTAAATATAACATAAATTCCCCGAGGCCGGGGTCTACTTCCCTTCGTTTAGGTGCTCAAACCATCTTCCAAAATTACGGGATGTTTCAAGAATGCCATTATCCGCATAAAATTTATGAAAGAGGGAATTGTTAAAGTCACCACTATTGTCACATTGAAACGATTTAATGGCATTTTCAAACTGAGTTTTAACATATGTTCGAAATTCAAGAAACGTGGAGTAAACTTGAAACTTATATTTGAGTGGTTAGACCCAAATAAAGTGAGAGAAGTTATCTAATAATACCTAATAATATTTATGACTCAGTTTGCTAGTAATGGGAGATGTCCATAAATCCGGATGAATGATTTCAAAAAGAGAAAAAGTAACATTTAAAGATGACGTAAACGGAAGTCTAACATGCTTTCCTAGAGGACAGGAATAGAAATTTTGGGCAAATTTCCCTTTATTACATTGAATTAAATTGTGACTTCTAAGAAAATTAAAAACTGGTGCTCCCGGGTGTCCAAGTCTATTGTGCCAAGTTGATGGAGAGATTGCAGCTAGGGAGGTAGGTGGATTGACACTTGCGGCGGAATTGGATGAGAAATGATATAGGTCCCCCACACTATTACATCTTGTAAGAGTTGTCCCCGTACGTAGGTCTTTCACAGAAAACCCGAAAGGGTCAAACTCAATAGATACAGAATTGTCACTAGCAATTTCCTAATGGAGATTAAGTTTTAATGATGTTAGGAGGATATAGGACATTTTTAGGGTAAATGGTGGGTGAGGTGGTTGTGTTTGAGTGGTGTCGTAGCCTTCAATTAGAATGTGATTGCCGACCAAAATAGATTGAGGATTGTTCAAATTAAATAGGTGAGAGAGATTACCAGAGTCGTGAGTGAGGTGGGATGTGGCACCTGTATCCATATACCATGTGTTGTCGGGCTGCTGGAGATTCATAGTGCTGTAAGCCTGACTCAGTTCGCCAGGGGTCATGGGACCGTAGGCCTGCTGTTGGGCCGTGGATAAGTGGGCCTGGTGTTGGTGGCCAGTGTACCGTGGATGTGGAGGTGGGCCTAGGATGCTGGGCTACAACGAGGAATATCGTGCCTTGTTCGTGGATGATAAGTTAGATAGAAAGACGAGGTTGTTGAAGAACCCTAAAAGCGAGCAATACACTTTTCAAGGCAGCAAAAAGTTAGCGAAATTTGTTGATTGGAGGGAAAAAGATGTTGTTGCAGGAATAAATCAAATTGTAATAGGGGAATTTCGAGACTAACACCTGGAGATTATCCAGATGGCTCTTGTATAATGAAGGAGAGGATGACATAAAGGAGAGATGACACAAATTGCATGTTTTCCTACTCACTTACGGAGAATTCTCAAGCGTGGCTGAACTCTCTGCCGCCTAACTCTATAAAAGGATTTTTGTTGATTTATGGTATTAAATTGATGGAAAGTAGTATAATGAGGTCTACATAGAGAGAGAAAGAATGAAACATTAAAGTTAGAGATAAGGAATAGAAAAAGCCGTAGCAGTGGTGGAAGTAACGGCTTTCAGCCGATGGAACACCCACTGTCGATGCTTGGGAGAGAAGGGGTTTGAGAGGAGGCTAGGGTTTGGGCTTTGATATCATGTAGAATAGTATAATTCTTCTTGGTTGGAGGCTTCTCATTGATGCAATATTTATAGGTGTTTACAATTTACAAACCTAATTGGAGAAGGATCTCTACTTTACATAATTACATTATAATAATAATTACAGAATATATGGAGAATATTAATATATTCTCTTTCAATTGGTACAAACCAACCTCTATCAATAACAAATTGTAATTTGTTGGAACAAAAGTGATGGAGTACTTAATAGTTAGATTTCGTCACTAACTAGCAATTCCCCAAGAAAGAGAAAAAGGGGCCGATTCTTAGCCTGCAGCCTTCGCTAACAGAAGTGCCAGGGAATAGAATAAAGATTCGTGTAACCTACCACTTGGATCCTGCCTTGTTAGTCATCCGTAGAGCTAAAGGGAATTTTGGAAGCCATTCCCATTCCCACACACCAATACCAATCAGGGTGGCTGTTCAGTAAGTCCTACCCCTAAGATAAAGGATAAATTGCTTGCGCGCTTCGTCAAGTAAGAGAGAGGATCTTAGGCCAAACAGATTACCGGCTCCGAAGGCCTGCAATCGTGACTTTAGTTCCGGTGGTTCGCTTGTGGAACTTTTAAGTGTGAGAAAAAGTCTATTAATCATCACTAACAGTGGAAAGTGAAATATTTCTTTACGTATGCTAACGGCTAAGGCGATAAAGAGTGAAAAGAAAAATTGTACTTACTAAGTTAGGGAATGAATCATATTTTGACAAATATAGACTTCCGTAAGACTTTCTAAATTAGACTCCATACTTTTGCCAAACTAATCAAACGAACTTAAGAATGACAAATATAAGAATTTTTTAACTTTAACTCCCTCTAGTAATAATAATTAAAAGTTTGTTGGTTTGCACTTTATGACTAAGATCTATCTAATTGGTCATGTTATGTTAGTAGACTGAATTGGTGCAATTAGTTCCAGCTTCTTTAAACCACCTTTCACTTTTTCCTTTCCAACTCCATTATCTAAACCTCTTCTTCAAACCAACTCCTTATGTTTGAATTCAACTATTTCTTATCACGTTAAGAAACACTAACCAAATATTCCAATTAAATTGATGACATTCTTGACTTTATAAAAAATATGCAACTCATGATTGGCCTGCGTGTATTTTTGTTTTTTTAAAAAAGAAAATCTTACACTTGTTCTAATTAATTAGAGGCAACCTTGAAAAGAATGCAATGGGATTAATGTACAATTTAACATATACCTCGGTGGAATAAAAACGAATATACTATTTTATGGGTACATTCGTGCAGACTGAAATTGTTTACCCAAAAAAGGTAGAGTTTAATTTGTAAATGGTTTTAAGAATACGTGAATTGATTTGTAATAAATAAATAATAAATAATTAGCAATAACCAGCAAATGGAAATGATAAGTAAGAAAGTTAGTTGTGATGCGGTTAACCAAGATGAATCTTCTCAGCTAGATTGGTCCGGACTTTAGCTTAATTGCTTCGATTTCGAGTCAGCAATGGGAGCTTAATGATTATAATTGCAATGAATAAAATCGTATAAGTGTGAACAATTAGAATGAGATGCCCCTCAAACATGAAGATTGGACTCCTTTTATAGCTGTGAATACAAGGCATTGATTCCCGAGAATCACTCTTAAATTAAATGCAACTAATGACAATAATGGTCTCTTAATGAACAAAGAGTAACGACTGGCCATATCTGGACCGGGTACACACTGGAGCGCCTCCGGTTTATCACTCGGTGTCAACTAGCCCGGCCGCTACCTGATCTCGACTCGACATCCGGACTAACCCGATGTCACCCATATCTGGTTTAGAACTCAACCACCTACTTCAAAACTCATACTCAAACCTTGTCACATGTCGTGCCGATTCTCACTGTATACAGATAGTCCCCTCACTTTTCGGATCAAAGTTTATCGAAGTGATTAAAAGTAGAAATGATTTCTTTGTTGTCTTCTCTTACAAGCTTCTTTTCAAATTACTCTGAAATAGACATGAAATGAAACATTTCATCTTCTCCAAAATTCTGACTCACGTCTTATCACTCTACTAAACTGAACACATGTCATCTTCTGATTGCACCGTCTCTTCGGTTGGTATATTGAAACGCTTCGCAATGATGACTAAAACCCCTATAAAAACATCCCCTTCTCTTTCATTCTCCACTTCTGCAAATCCATTTCTCAAATCCACGCGTTTGTTCTAACTTCTTCAAATCTTCAAGTCCTTAAATCACCAGATCTTCAAACCTTCAAATCTTCTTTATCATGGCTAAAACCACCCGCTCTTCTTCAAGACAATCTTCTCAAGCAACTTCACCACCACCGGCCACTGATGATGCCACCGGTGCTGGTGAGACCCTTGAGGCTCAGGCTGCCGCTGAGCCTTTGATATGCTCCCATCCACTTTTCATTTTGACAAAAAATTGGCCGTTCGTTCTACCACTTCGAAATCCGACCTAGGGTAAAAACTGGTCGACCTCCATAAATCCTTCCGTCCTCGACACAGTCCGGAAATACTATGGCTGGACTGGTCTCTCCGGGATCATTATACCTGGCCTAGATGAAAATGTTACTACATGTAGGTCCAGGTACTCCAATGTCTACACTTACCCTTTCACCTTCAACCTGGACCCTCCAATCGACAATGTGATCTTAGAAATATGTAGGACTTATAATTTATGTCTTGTAGAAATTGGTCCATCCGTCTAGAGGGCTGTAACTTGCCTCCGATTTCTGGCAAACAAAGTCGACAAAATTTTTACCCTGTATCATCTGATCCGATTATACATTCCAAGATTCTTCCATAGAGGGATCGTCTAGATATCAAAATGAGGTAAATTCCTCATCCTATCCAACATCGATGAAGATCAAGACCGAGGTTGGATGTAGCATTTTGTCGCGATTCCTAACGCTGAAATTATTCCGACTAGGTTCATGTCTTTCCCGTAGGAATGGAACTTAAACCGTAAGTACCAGCAATCATTCTTTTTGGTTTTGTATAATATCTTCAATTGACAATTTATTGTAAGGTTTTTTGTTGTCAAGCTGTCTGCTGGACTCTGGTCCATGTCGAGAACCTTCATGCATGGGTTGAAAAAATTATAAGCAATTACCCGCATAGAGATCGGACATGAAAACTACTTTCCAATATTCGATGGAAAGCTCAAAACCACAGTTAGTATCCTCCGAGCTCCTCCCTTTTATCACTTTCCTGCATATTTTTACCATTTTTTTTTAAAAACACCCAAGTTTGCCGAAAGATATTTCAGTCCTAAGGACTAATCCTGTGGCCGCTCCGGCTCTCCCTATTCTGATACTCCATCCTGCTACATCTATTTGCCACGTTACCGAAGTACCAAAAAATAAAACCTCAAAACCCAAATTCTCAAAACCTCTGAAGTCTCTTTCAGCTACTTTGAAGAGAAAAGAACTCCGGAAGTGGGTGGCTCTTCCGGGGGTAAAGAACACCACTCTCTCTTCGAATGAAGATGTTTGGGTGAAGAATACCACCACCATTTCAGTAGAAAATATTTCTCCCAAAGTCAGAGAAAACGCTGCTGCAAAAGCTGTCGTGCCCCCGTCCGGTTCTGCACCAACTTCTACCACCACGCCACCAACCGCCGAACAAGTACCCATCATCATTGAAGATGACAAAGAAACAACGAATGAGGATTTATTGGCAAAGAAACAAAGACTTTAACTCCTCCTCCATCATCACAATCGGCTCCTAATTTTAGGCAAGAGCATTTTGATGGCCTCTTCGGTGATGCCAGAACATCCGCAAATCCGAGTCGCCAATGAATACCTACAGATTCGCACACTTATCCATCCCCCAATGGCTCAAAACATTAACTCGTCCCCTAATAAATCATGCAACCTCGTGATCCAAGCTTGTGGACGTGTTCCCAACTTCGAGCGTGGATCCGAATAGGATGAGGACTGCAACTCTCTCCTTTCTCGAAAATACAAACTTTTTATCGTGGCTAGTCGGGGTTGCGAGCTACCAGAAGCCCTTAGTGTTTGAGTCCGATAAGGATAAAATGAAAAATGTTTCATGGAAGTGTCTTAACAATGAGGGAATGCATGCATCCAACCGAGTATGTTCACCGAACCTTCATTTACTTTTATCAATGAGGGAATGCAGAAAGAACATTTTAACTCTAGCTCGGCTCATATTTTTGCAGTTATTTGTTTTGGTCGGGAAAGGTTTCCTCCTATGCCTTGAGAAAAATGAAGACCTCAAGGGCCAAATGGACACCCAAGATAGAGAAATTCAGCATCTTAAGGAACTTTTCCGACAAAAAAATGCCCAACTGGCCGGAGACTTGCCCGTTGTTAAGGCTGAGTTGGAGAAAGTAAAAGGCGACTACTTTCATCCATGAATGACCTCGAACGTATCAACGAGGAAAACAAATCCTTGGACGAGGAGAATGACAAGCTCTATGAAGACGTCGAAGACCTCAACCAAGAATTGGGAGAGCAAGAAGAGGTCCAGTATTATCAAGCACAGAAGGAAGACTTCTTTAATGCCGATATCGACCGCCTGACTACCGGGCTTACCATACTTGATGCAGAAAGAATTGTTGAGAAGGTTGCGATCAAGCAGAAATTTGAACGATCTTTGGAAATATCTCAAGATCAGATCTGCAAACAAGCTCAACACATTGAGGAACTGAAAGCTGAGCTTGAGGTCACCTCCCGAAGGAACATTGAGATTTTAGCCCAACTGAATCAAGCTTTGGCCGAACGAGACCAAAATCTGGCCGATATGGAAGCTGAGGTGGTCCGGACAGTGCTAAAAACTGAGCACATTACTTAGAATGTTCAGAGATTTACCTTGGAGCAGGATTGTGAGGGGATCCCAGATTTGGACTCGAAGATTACTAAAGCCAAGGTTGTATATGTCGAGGCCTTCCATCGATTGAATAGTGATAACACCGAGAAAGATCCCAAAGGTTCTGAGTCAGAGTCTGACTGATCTATAGGCGTATATGCCTTTCGTATATTTTTTTCCATATGTTTTTGTTTTCCCCAGCCTTGTTTATGAATGAATCTATTTCAGTTTTTCTTTTGTATCAATTGTAATTTTTCTATATTTTCGCATCCCTTCTTGTTTTCTTGTTTTCAATAACTTAGCTACACAAATTTTTAACCCAATCTGGTCTAATTGCCTCTGACTTTAGAATTTTACTTAAACAAGCCATCACTTGCTTGTTTTAATCTGGGTGAAAGTTCACATGGTCTTAAAAATGAGTTAATCAATTTTGAATACAAACCTTACTTTAGTTTGATTCATACCAGGCAAATCCTTCATGCTTTAGGTAATTTAATGACTAAGTATAAGGACCTTACTTTTATGCTTATGAATAAGACATCTCTTATTCATTTTGGGCATGGATGTTGGAACTTTTTTAATTCAACTGTTTAGACAATTCAAGTGTCTTTAAAATAGACTAGATTCATTTAATCCGGTGCCTTAGAAATATGCCTTTAGAACACTATTCAGTTTGTTATGGTTGCTTTTATAACGATAGTCCTCAGTTAAGAACTCAAAATATTTAGCTCATAAGCCAAATGATTTTTCAAATTACTCAAAGTAGTACAGGAAAAGAAGAAACACAGACATAAACTTTTGAGGCAAATTTTGAACAAAGTCCAATTTCATTTCTACTTTGCTTCTAATAATTGGGCAAGATTTATTCGATCTTTTTGTCTTTACATGACCTTTTTCAAACATAAACACTACTTGGGCTAGATTCATTCGAACTTTAACCCTTACAAAAAATGTTGAACTAAAAAGTGCAAAAAACTTCAACTTTGATTCTTGACTTGGCTGATCTGATTCGAACATCCGAGGCTGGGGTAGTCCCCTAGTGTTTGTGTTCGAAGTATGAGAACTTGAACACTATTTGATTTCCACTATCGGGCAGTCCCCAATGTTCTTGTCTAATTCTCATCCACTTAGTAACATATTTTATATTGTTGCCTCGTTAAAAACCTTATCAAAAAAACCCTTTTCAGGTCAAATCCGCGCTAAGGGAAAAAAGAGTGCAACACGTGTTTTCAGACCTAATTCTAACTCTCCGTCTTTGCATAATGAATCCAAATTTTCATGAAAAAGTTAGTAACTTCAAAACAAATAAAGTTTAAATAATTAACTGAACACATACCTTAGCAATAATATCGCTTCAAGTGGCTGATGTTCCAATTATTTGGCAACTTGATTCCTCCTTCGGCTTCTAGCTGGTACGAGCCTTTACCGGTTATTCCTGATACTTTGTAGGGTCCCTCCTAGTTCGGGCCCAATTTCCCTTTATTGGGATTTTTGGTGTTGAGAGTTACTTTTCGTAAGAACAAATACCCTACTTTAAGGTGCTTATGATTAGTCCGCCGGTTGTAGTAACTTATCATCCTTTGCGTCTGAGCCACTAGCTGTAGAAATGCTAGCTCACGATGTTCATCTGTTAAGTCTAACTTGACTGTCATAGCTTTGTTGTTTGACTCTTCGGTTGCAAGGCTGAACCTTAAGCTCGGCTCCCTTTCTTCCACCGGAATTAGTGCTTTTGCACCATAAATCAAAGAGAACGATGTTTCCCCGGTGCTAGATTTCGGTGTCGTTCTGTATGCCCATAACACATCCGGTAGAATTTCTTTCCACTTCTCTTTCGACTCTTTTAGTCTTTTCCTCAAGTTCTGAATGATCATTTTGTTTGTTGACTTCGCTTTCCCATTTGCACTTGGGTGATATGGAGTCGACATTATCTTCTTGATTTTCAATCCTTCAAGAAAATCTGTTACTTTCTTCCCAACAAACTGACGACGATTGTCGCAAGTAATCTCCGTCGGTATGCCGAATCGGCAAATGATGTGATTCCAAATGAAATCAATGACTTTCTTTTCTCTAACCTTCTTGAAGGTCTTTACTTCAACCCACTTAGAAAAATAATCAGTCATAAATAAAATAAAGCATATATTTTCGGGTGCTCATGGAAGTGGCCCCACAATATTCATCCCCTATTTCATGAATAGTCGCGGAGATAAAATAGCTACATCAATTCTGCCGGTTGGTGAATCATTGGTGCATGCCTTGGCATTCATCACACTTTCAGATAAAGTGCTTGGTGTCTTCTTCCATCTAAGACCAATAATACCCGACCCTAATCAATTTTTGAACCAACAATTTTGTTCCTGAGTGATTGCCGCAAGTCCCTTCGTGAACCTTGCGCATCATATAATCCATTTTCCTGGGTCCTAAGCACCTTGCTAAAACACCATAAAAGGACCTTCGATATAACTGGCCATCGACCATGCAAAATCTAGCTGCCTTCGCACGAAGGGCCCTTGACTCCTTCGGTTCAGTAGGCAACTTTTCGTCCTGAAGGTAGTCAATGTATTTATTTCGCCATCCCAAGTCAAACTCGTGGTATTCACCTCGGCGTGTCCACCATCAATTACGAAGTTTAACAGCTGCACAACAGTATTGGAGTTAAAGTCCTCAGCTTCCACGGAAGACCCTAAATTTGCCAACGCATTCGCTTCATTATTTTGCTCTCGAGAAACATGTTCCATGGTCCATTCTTTGAACCGATGCAATAATACTTGAATTTTGTCTATGTATTTTTGCATTCTTTATTCTTTCACTTCAAACATACTGTTCACTTGATTGACAACTGAAAGCGATTCACATTTTGCTTCGATGACTTCTGCTCCTAAACTCCTTGCCAATTCTAGACCTGCATTCATAACCTCATACTCGGCTTCATTTTTACTCAATTTCACAATCCTTATAGACTACCTAATAACATCCCCCACAGGTGTCTTAAGCACCACCCCAAGTCCGGACCCTTTTACGTTCGAAGCTTCATCCGTAGATAAGGTTCAGATCTCCGAAGTTGTTATCGGAGTTATTATAAGTTCTTTTTCCACCTCGACAATCATTTCGGGTATAAAGTCTGCTAAAACCTGAGATTTTATAGCCGTTCTTGGTTTATACTATATGTCATACCCACTAATTTCTATTGCCCATTTGTCTAACCTACCAGAAAATTCGAGTTTATGCATTACATTTTTCAATGGATAAGTTTTTACTACACATATAGGATGACACTAAAAGTACGATATCAATTTTCTAGCCGTCGTTACCAAAGCCAATGCTAATTTATGTAAGTGAGGGTATCTGGTTTCCGCACTAGATAGTGTCCTACTTACATAATAAATGGGAAATTGTGTACCTTTCTCTTCTCGAACCAAAAGAGCGCTTACAACTACATCGGATACTGCCAAATACAAGAACAATTGTTCATCTAACTTCGGCTTGTGCAAAAGTGGCGGAATTGACAAGTATTTCTTCAAATCCTTTAATTCTTGCTAACAATCCGTTGTCCACTCGAAGTCATTTTTTCTTTTTAACATAGAAAAGAATATATGACTCTTCTCTGAAGACCGAGAGATGAATCTACTCAGGGCGGCCAACCTTTCGGTGAGTCTTTGAACTGCTTTCCCATCCTCAAGCACCTCCAGAATTTCTTCGATAGCCTTGATCTTATCCAGATTGATCTCCATTCCTCGGTTTGAAACCAAGAACCCAAGAACTTGCCCGAGCCGACTCCAAAAGCACACTTCTTCGGATTTAGCTTCAGATTGTACTTCCGGAGAATGTCAAATATCTCATGCAAATGCTTTATATTATCCTTTGTTTCTAGGGACTTGACTAACATATCATCAATATAAAATTCCATTGTGTTACCTATTTGGTCTTCGAACATGCGATTAATAGGCGTTGGTATGTTTCTCTGACATTTTTTAAACCAAAGAGCATCACGTTATAGCAGTAAGTCTTGTATCTAGTTATAAAATAAGTTTTCTCTTGATCCTCTGGATTCATCTTAATTTGGTTGTATCCGGAGTAAGCATCAATAAAACTCAACATCTCATGCCCTACCATGGCATCAATCATTCGATCGATGTGCGGCAAATAAAAAGAATCTTTCGGACAAGCTTTATTTAACTCTTTAAAGTCTATACACATTCTTAGTTTATTATCCTTTTTTGGTACGAAAACTACCTTTACTAACCAATCTGGGTACTCTACTTCCCGGATAGAACCTATATTTAATAGCTTCATTACCTCCTCCTTGACAAACTTATGCTTGTAGTTAGCCATTGACCTCATTTTCTTCTTTACCGGAGGAAAACTTTAATCCAAACTCAACTTGTGAGTTATAATATCTGGTGGGATACCTATCATGTCTAAATGGGACCAGGCAAAGCAATCAACAGTAGCTTTAAGAATTTTAATTAATTTAAACTTGAGCTCCAGGGATAACCCAGTGCCCATGAACATGATGGCTTGCTCTAGCTCCGCTATAGTTGACTTCATGGCATCTGAATCATCCATCAACACAAATGACCTCGGGACACGGTAGTAATCCTCTTCTTCCTCATAATTCTCTTTCTTTCCCTCTTCTTTTTTCGGACTCAAAGGGCCCGAATCCTGTGATTGCTATTTGACTTCTCTACCTTTATTCTCATCCGTCACTTCTTTTGGTGCTTGCACCGAATCCTCTACCATGAATATTTTTCTTGCCGCCAGTTGCTTTTTTCGAATTGACTTAATTCCATCTGGAGTCAGGAATTTTATCATCATGCGCAATGTCGAAGGTACGACCTTCATGTCATATATCCAAGGCCTGCCGGATAGTGCATTATACCGTATTTTGTCTTCAATGACATAGAACTTTGTTTATCGAATCGTCCCGACTGTATTGACTGGAAGAGTGATTTCCCCTTCATAGTCTCATTTGCCATGTTGAACCCGTTGAGAACTCTGGCTGCCAATATAATTTAATCCAACAACCCCAATTGCTCTACTATCTTCTACTGTATGATGTTAGCCGAGCTACCTAAATCAACTGAAATTTGCTTAATCTAAAATTTACTAATAAAAACACAAATTACAAGCACATCATTGTTAGGTAGAATGATGCCCTTCCGCATCTTCATCATTAAAAGAAATTGCTTCCTCCAACAAGAAATCCATGGTTCTCTTTTCTCGAGTTATTGATACTTTAGTCTTTTTTGCAGTCATGACGGATCCCTTCAAAATGTTCATCCCTCCGATAATTATGTTTATGATGTGCTGGGGTTCAATCGAATCCGTTTATTTCTTTTCTTCTATATTTCTGTAATTTCCCTTTGCTCGGTCACTCAGAAATTCCCGCAGATGGCCATTCTTAAGCAACCAGGCCTTCATCCCTCAACTGACGACAATCTTTCATCCAGTGACCATTAGTTTCATAATAATCACATATCAAGTTTGGATCTCTTTGAGTCGGGTCTATCCGGAGTGATCTTGGCCATCTTGTCTCCTTGATGTTCCCAATAGCTGAAACAAGTTCATCTGCATCAACCTTGAAATTATATTCGGAAAGCCTCGGGCTATCCACACTGTTAGAAGATACTCCACCGGTATCATTTTTAAATTGCAAAACCCTACTAGTAGACCATCGATCATTATGTCTATCTCCTATGTCCGACAAGAAGTTGCGATTATTGCGACCCCTATTCAAATCTGAAGTTTGATCTTTCAAGTTGTCCATAGGGTTGATACCTATCTTTTAGAGACGTCAATTCAGACTCAGCTACCCTCTTCGACTTATCAATATTCTTGTTCCGACCTGCTAAACCCGGAGGATGTTCGAACTGACCATCTTTCACTCGGATTTTGAATTCGTACCTATTATGTATGTCTGCCCATGTCACTACCAGGAATTCCAACAAGTTTTCCTTTAATTTGAATGAAGAACTGGAGCTCCTAGGATTTAACCCTTTTATGAAAGCTTCAACTGCCCATTCATCCGGTACCGTGGGAAGAAGTACGCGTTCCTTCTGAAACCTTGTCACGAACTCACGCAGCAACTCCGTATCCTTTTAAGCATTTTTAATATGTTCGCTTTCCTTTCTTAGACCTTCCGTGCTCCGATATGTGCCTTTATAAAAACATTTGCAATAGAGTGCTCATGCAACATAGAGTACCATGTCATTGCCCCATTGGACATTGTTTCGCCAAAGCTCTTCAGCAACACCAATTTCATCTCATTCGGGTGCATATCATTGCCCTTCATAACACAAATGTACGACGTCACATGATCTTGTGGATCCGTAGTTCCATTGTACTTCGGGAGATCTGGTATTTTAAACCTTTTTGGTGTCAACTTTGAAGTTGCGCTCGGTGGGAATAGCAACTGAATGTATCTCTTTGAGTCCGGTCCCTTCAAGATGGGAGGCACACCAGAAATCTGGTCTACCCGTAAAATGTAGGATTTAACCTTTTTTTCATTAGTATCCATTTGCTTAGTAAAGCTTGGAGCATTTTCAAGACCTCCGAGGATTTATTTTCCACCGAACTAGTGACATCTCCTTCGACTCGATCCTCTTGTCAGACCCGATCTTCATCCGGAAGGGACGAGTTTCATCCGCCTCACTTGAACCCGCTGCTCTTCTTTTGTAACTGAGTAATAGCCTCATGTTGTTCCTTCAGCATGTTAAAGATTCGAGCCAAATCTATTTCATCATCTCCATCATCGTTTGGTGTTTTCTCACGTGACCTTCTGGACCCCTGGGGTGAAACCAAGGGGTTATGCTGATGCTTACTAGTTATTTGGTCGACATGCGGGCCACTGTTGTTGTTATTGTTGTCACTAATTTCAACATGGATTTCGCTAACCATTTTGCATGTGTTTGGTATTGACATGTTTTCACAAAACCTCAAAAGAAACAAGTGAAAATTGAGTTTGAACAAATCACCACTATTATCCTTAGCCCACAGTGGGCGCCAAACTGTTTACCCCAAAAAAGGTATAGTTGAATTTGTAAGTGGTTTTAAGGATACATGGATTGATTTGTAATAAATAAATGATAAGAAATTAACAATAAGTAGCAAATGGAAATGATAAGTAAGAAAGTTAGCCTATGATGTCGTAAACCAAGATGAATCTTCTCAGCTAGATTGGTCCGAACTTTAGCTTAATTGCTTCGGTTTCGATCCATCAATGAGAGCTTAATGATTATAATTGCAATGAATAAAATCGTACAAGTGTGAACAATGAGAATGGGATGCCCCTCCAATATGAAGGTTGGGATCCTTTTATAGATGTGAATACAAGACATTGATGCCCGAGAATCACTCTTAAATTAAATGCAATTAATGACAATAATTGTCTCTTAATGAATAAAGAGTAACGACTGACGTCATATCTGGAACGGGTACACGCTAGAGCGCCTCCAGTTTCTCACTTGGTGTCAACTGGCTCGGCCGCTACCCAATCTCGACTCGACATCCGGACTAACCTGATGTCACTCATATCTGGTTTAGAACTCAACCATCTACTTCGAAACTCATACTCAAACCTTGCCACGTGTCGTACAAGTTTTCACCATTTACAAAAATTCTAGTTTAATAGTCTATCTCTTTCACTTTATGTTGTCGTTTGATTAGATAAAAAAATTGAAAATGTCAACTTTGATTAATATATAAAATTGAGGAAACATTGTAAAAAATTTAAAACATTCTGAAAAAAACTAGTCTTGTATAAATTAAAACAGAGAGAAAAAAAGTGACGAACCATTAGGAAAAAAAAGTTGGTTAATCTCAATAAACTGTGATTATTCCGTCAACATGACCAAAATACTGTTCCTGTTTTTCCAAGGTACGACTAATCGAACAAAGGATAATAAAATAAAATGATGATGTCAAATCATTTTTCTTTAAAATTGATATGGGCATATTATACTTCATAATCTAGAAGTCATACCCTTGGATAATTATAATTTAGGTTTGTTACACCTTAATTTATGAATATTCCACGTTCCATTTCTCTTCCCACGCCTACCCACTACAAAATTATATAGAGGGTGTTTGGATTGGCTTATAGGCTAGTCAACTCAACTTATAAGCCTTTTTTAACTTATTAGAATCTTATAGGTCTGTTACCAGTTTATAAGTCATTTTTTTAAATTTATTAGAGTGTTTAACAAATTAGAAAATTATTTAAAATAAGTTAAAAAGTACTTAAAATAAGACAAAATTGAGAAGTTGGTTATCCCAACTTAAATTTTTTTGCTTAAAAGTCATTTTAGTTTGACCAATAATTTAACTCTTTTATCCCTTATATTTTCTTCTAATTTCAACATTACCATCATATCTAAAAATTCATAAATATTTTCCATGTTTGTAAAATAAAATAAAAAATTAGAATCTGGAAATCTGAATTTTTTAAAATATGAAAAAATAATTTTTTAAAACCTGCTTTTGTAAGAACAAATCTGGAAAATTGTATTTTTATTAAAAAAATCTGGAGAAAATGTGTTTCTTAAATCTGGATAACTAAATTTTTATCTAATGAAACAATATCTGGAAAACTAAGTTTTTTAAAATCTAGAAAATAATAATATATTTTTCTGATTTTAAAAAAAGTTCAGCATTTTCATATTTTTATTAAAATAAATCAGTTTTTCCTATTTAACTAATTCACACGAGGACCCTAAAAAATTAAATACTACCCCCATCTCTGCACCAATGAATTTCTACCATCCTATGACCATCGATATTTCACCCACTGATATCCAAATTCCTACTGAAATACAAGTCCCCTTTATCAATGGAGGATAAAGAAAATAATCGAATTATGGAAAGCGACTGAGATGTTCCCTCTCATTGATTTAGGGTCTTGACTATTTTATAGTGAAGTTTAGTCGAGAGGAGAATATGTTGAAAGCCATTCACCTAATTTTAATTTACTGCTGTCTGGGTACGTTTACTGAATTTTACCATTGGTAAACTCTTAAAAATAGATCATCATATGCAAGATTGTGTGTTGAACTCCCATTAAATATCACATTGTCAGCAAATACTCTATGAATGTATAAATATATTATGTAAAAGTTGTGGTCATCATAGGCATTCTTCCTCCCCCAATCAATGGCAGACTAAGAATAAAACATCAGTGAAACCTCATGAGCCAATAAACGGAGTTACATCCATTCCAAGGGACTCAGCAACAATCAGGTATTAATGTGAAGATTTTCGAAGTAACCGTATTAATCATAATATTCCTAGCTTGAATACAAATACTCTAATTTTCCCATTAATTTAATTCTTAATTCCTCTAATTTTAATACTAAGGATACGTCTGCTCTTAACGTGTCATCTTCTCATTTAGAAGAAAATAAACTCATGCATAAACCCACTTTCTCCTTAAAACTCTCTACTAATACTCCTTGTTAGAATGTACTAATCTCCCTTGGGGAACCTTTCTCATTAATTAATACAATATATATAGTGTGTACAATGTGGAATCCTAATACAAAAGGGATCAAATAATTACCATAATTATACAACACTAATAATTACAAAATATATGGTGAATATTCTACTAATATTCACTAATACACTCCCTCAATCGGATCGGGAGGAAGCCGGACGCTCAGACTTGATCTGAAGTTGAGGAATAGCTGTCTAGATAGTCCTTTAGTGAATATATATGCATACTGATATGAAGAGGGCACATGCAATGCCTTGACATGTCCGATAGAAACCTTGTCACGAACAAAGTGTAAATCCATCTCAATGTGTTTGGTTCGTTGATGCTGAACCGGATTGTGAGATAAATAAACAACAGATATGTTATCACAATAGACTATAGACGTCTTACGCAAAGGACACTGAAGCTCCAAAAGTAGATTTCGGAGCCAACAAGTCTCAATAACAACATTTGCAACGCCTCTGTACTCTGCTTCTGCACTCGAACGGGATAGTATGGCATGTCTCTTGGCAGACCATAAAACTAGATTATCCCCTAAGAATACACAATAGCTGGAGGTGGAGCGTCGCGTGTCCGGACAACCTGCCCATCTGCATCCGTATATGATAGTAACCTGGTAGGTGTAGAAGGGTATAAACGTAATTCATGATCAAGTGTGCCCTTAATGTATCTGATGATACGCTTAAGGGCAGTAAAATGAGGCTCCTGGGGCATGCATGAACAAACACACTTGCTGAAAAACATAAGTAATATCATGCCTGGTGAATGTGAGATACTATAGTGCACTTGCAAGACTCCTGTAAAGTGTGGGATAGGACACCGGATTACCATCAACCTGTAAAGGTGGCATAGGCACCAGAATGCTTGCTGGGTTGGTAGCAGTGGGTGGCAGAGATGGGGCAGAGGTGGTGGCTGAGGACGGACCACCGGTAGCGGCAGTGAGGGGAGATGGTGGTGACAGATTGCTGACTGCTGCCAGAACAGTGGTAGCATGTTGGAGATATTAGTGGACAAGCGGTGATGTATTCGAATCATCAAGAAATTTGTAATTAGTGACTCAGAATTTTTTAATGTTGTCGAACGGAAAAACATACTTTACAAAAGTGATGTGGCGTGAGATTATGATTTTGTCGGTGGATATTTCATAGCAAAGGTATCCCCTATAGTTCGATGGGAAGCCTAGGAAGGCACACGGAGTAGATCTGGGTGGGTAACACAGACAATCGAAAATTCTAAGATGGTCATAGGTAGGGATTTGACGGTAGAGAATTTCGGTGGGTGTTCTATTTTGAATCGCACGGGTAGGTAGAATATTGAGAATGTGTTCTACCATTTTAGTGCATTTACCCAAAAAGTCGGGGGGAGAAACACATGAAAAAAGAGGGTACGAATCATATTATTAATGGTTCGGAGAATTCTTTTGACTTTTCCTTTTTGAGGAGAGGTATGAGGGCACGAGAAACGGATGATCATGCTATTAGCAGTCTTCACTTGGACATGATAGTCAAGTAATATCACCCGAATTCCCTATAAGAATCACGTTAAACCATACTCCTAACATGAAAATTCAGACTCCAATCATTACTCCTCCTTTGTCCAATAGTTTCTTTTCAACCACTTCAAGCAATCTCCCTCATAGCTCCTCTACTACTTTAAATCCTCCCTCTTCCAACCATGCCTCGAATTCCTATCACCATCCGGAGACGACATCGATTAATAAAAATGATTCGAGCCTATCGTCCACAGATGGACAACCTTCCTCCCTACCAAACCAACTTCCCGACCCTCCTCGTGTTTGGAAATAGGGTTGACAGGTCATTTAGTGTCTCTAACAGTGCTGATAGAGGGGAGGAAATCTGTGATAGTTCTCCAAAATGCACAATACCTAGCTCAGTTGATTACGGAGGGGTTAAACATGGGTATGAGCAACTATCTCAATCATATATGGTTGAATAATATCCTTCAACCCATTGCCCCGATCATGAATCAGAATTTGGTAGAAACCATGAGGGGACAATGGAGTTTACCTACTCACTATGTACCTTTACTGACAAACAATGCTCCACTAGTACTTCATTTCTTCCCACCACCCTCAGTCACAAATATGAACCCGATCTTCTTCAATTGGGATCCCATAGCCAACAGATATCCAAATCAACAAGCTCCCATGAACCCACCACCTCCTCTCCTTCACCACCACCCCAAAAAGAAATCCATCCAAATATCCAAGAAGATGTGATGGAGGAATAAGAAAATCCTATCAATCTTATTCAAGAATTAGTCACAAAAATCTCAAATCTAAACGAGGTAAAAGTAATTTTCTTCACAGAAATGCAATATCAAAGGCAAATACTCATTGTACCTCCCAATATGATGAAGTTCACTGTGAATATTTGACTCCCACAGGATTCAACGGTGGGGAACAAGGAAATGATCATACTCCAACATATGAGGAGGACTGTCAACACCAATCTCTCTCCGGAGAATGGGTTTCTCCATCCACCAAATGATAATATGAATAGAGATACGACTTTTCTGATTTGGAACACTAGGGGTGGGAACAATGAGAATTTCAGGGTGAATTTTAAGGACCTTTTTGAGACTCATACTCCTTGCATGGTTACTCTCTTGGAAACTCACATGTATAACCGTCTTTTTCTTATGCATGACTTTAATTTCTCTGAGATGATTGAAGTCTCGACTGTTGGCCAGTCTGGTGGTATGGCCATTTTGTGGGATGCCTCTAGAGTTCATATTCATAGTTTTGTTTGACATGAAATAAGAAATTAGTGCTATTGTTGAGATACTTCCTTTAAAATTTACTTGGCTTTTTACTTCCATTTATGGTAGTACCAATTGTTCATATAGAAATAGGCTTTGGGATAATTTAGTCAATAAATCTAGACATTACTTTGGCACATGACTCTTAGGTGGTGATTTTAAAGATGTTTTAGGTTCTGATGACAAACTTTGGGGTAACCCTGTTAGTATAAGGCATTCTAATTATTTATGGTCTCAAATTAATAAGTGTAATTTGATAGACCTAGGCTTTAAGGGTTGTAAGTTCACTTGGTCTAACCATCTCAAAAGAAATAATGGGTTAATTATGGAGAGACTAGATAGAATATTTTGTAATAAGAAGTGGTTGGAATTATTTCCTAAATCTTATGTGGTTCATCTTCCAAAAACTCACTCCGATCATAATCCCTTGTTGATAACCCTTATTCCTCGACCTAATTTCCCCCACGCAAAACCTTTTAGACTAAAACCTTACTGGTGCAGACATCCAGGCTTTGTAAATGTTGTTAAAGATAACTGGCAAAATAATAATCTGGAATCTGCCTTGTTCATTTTTAAAGAAAATATCTTAAAATGGAAAAATGAGATCTTTGGAGATATTTTCAAGAAAAAAAGATATATCTTAGCTAGACTCAAAGGTATCCAGAATTCCCATCACTATGAGTATAGCTCTTTCCTCCAATCTCTTGAGAAATATCTCTCACAAGTATACAACAGTCTCCTTCTTTTAGAAAATGAGTTTTGGAAAATAAGGTTAAGGATTTTATGGCTTAATGAAGGTGATTAGAATACTAGATTTTTTCAACTATCTTCTAGTGCTAGAAAAAGGAAGAACAAAATTGTATTCTTTAAGGATGATAATGGTGTTTGGATAAATGACCCCCGATCAATTTTCCAACATACTAGTAACTGTTTCATTAATATGTTCACCACTTCCCATGTGTCTACTAACATATTAGAGCTACTTCCAACCCTTCTCTTAAAATTGATCTTTCATGCCTAGACAATCCTATTCATCCGTAGGAAATTAATAGAGCTATTTTTTCTTTCAACCCTTTTAAATCCCTAGGACCGGATAGGATATATCCTTTTTTCTACCAAAAATATTGGCACCTTGTTGGTCCCTCAGTAATTTCCTTTTGTAAGATAGATTTTACAAATTTTTCTATACCTCTTGAGATAAATAAGACCATTCTCTGCCTCATCTAGAAAATTCCTAATGCCAATAATCTAAAGAATTTTCGCCTATAGGTATTTGTAATACTATTTTGTAACACCCCGTACTTTATATTTAGGATACATTATAGTAAATACACATGAGTTTAATGAGATTGAAGTCATTCATGAAGTTATAGAAGATTATATCAATGTTGAAGAGGTTACGCATGGATTAGAGGTTAATGGACGTGGATGATGGATATGTGGCAGAAAAATAAAATTCTTGGTGTTACTAAAGTTATTCTAAGACATATCCATAGGGGCACACGTGTAAAGGCCAAATATTCTATAAGTCTCCTATGTTTAAATTGTTGACAATTCACTTAGCAAAAAAAATAGTTTTTCTGTAATTACATGTACAAGCAACAATGAGAACTTCTCATGGGGCGCGGAGAAGGAAAGGCCAAACACTTCGGGAATAACATGGGTTATATTTTAAGAGAACACGATTAATTCTTCTCACAAATAATTTACGAGTTTTGCTCACCGCTTCAATCTCGTTGTTTCGTTTATCGTTAAGTTGTAATCCGGACTTTCTTCGAAGTAAAGTAAGGTGGAGGAATATGGTTTCTTGAAAAATAAGATTGAGGTGTATTACGGGCTGCTTTAGTTGTATTGTGGACACAAAATGGCTAAGCTAAGGCAAATCCTTCTTTGTTTTGGCATGTTATAAATTACGAAACGTAAACATAATATTGTCCCATAAATGAATCTACTCTTAGTAGTTAAGGATGTTCATATTTTTCATTCGTATTGTCAAAACATGTCTAAAAATGTTCCTAAATCCTTATTGAGATATATGGAAAATATGTTAGTATTCATAATGTTAATCGGAGGTGAAACGATATTATATCACTCCAACAAACTTATAGTGTTTCATTCATATCATTAATGCATTATACTCATGTACATACCTTGATCTCAAATGAGTTATATACTCAACTATATGTATGCATTATATATATATGGGCCATCAAAAAGGGATACGACGTTATATACGCACACCACCTGAAGCTAGTACAAATATACACGATGATGATTATGCCCACAGAGGCCGATATGATAGAATGCCCACAGAGGTTTGATGGCGTTATATACACCTATGTATATGCATGACCGCATTGTGCATGGAATTTAGGATAATTATGGCCCTTAGAGGCATTCTATACAGACATGATACTTATGCATACTATAGCCCTCAGAGGCATTCTACACATACATGATACTTATGCATATTATGGCCTCAGAGGCATTCGGTACAGGTTGGTTTTTTCTTGCATCGTGTTACTTTTAGGTCTCTATTATTCTATTGTTCATCACTGACATACTCTGTACATCAGTCGTACTGACGTCCCATTTGTCGGGGGCGCTGCATTTCATGCCCGCATGCTCAGGTAGACAGGGTGACGGTTCGCACTTTTTGGTTGCTGGTTCAGTTGATATTGGAGCACTCTACTTGTTACAGAGTTGCATTCTAATCGTGGTACAATATTCTTGATATGCATAGGGGTATGCGGGGACCTATCCCGACATTATGATGTTACGTACTCTTTAGAGGCTTGTAGACATTTGTCTTGTGTATAGTAGTCGTGTGTGGCCTTGTCAGCCTTGGTATGTATATATATATATATAGGTTGGGTCCTTCTGGTTAAGATTTTTCATAGCTCCTTTCCAATTTACTATTTCCATATGTCAGCAGGGTATCTCGTGACGGCCATCGTGGCCCATGATTAGTTACGGTTAGTTGGTAAACACGTGATTAGTGGTACTCGACAAGTAAGGCCCGGGTGCCTATCATGGCCCTCCGGTGTGGGTCGTGACAAACTTGGTATCAGAACAGGTCTGTCCTAGGGAGTCTACAAGCCGTGTCTAGTAGAGTCTTATTTATGGGTGTGTTGTGCACCACTTATAGACAAGAGGCTACAGGGCATCTAGGATAATGGTTTCCTTCCTTCTTGATCTAGAATCGTTCTATAGAGCTGAGTTGTATGATTTTTTTCTGTGAACTTTATCGTGTTTATGATTACAGTAATGCCTTCTTCCAATAGGGTTATGATTAGCAGGAAGATTGAGGTTGGATTGATTGTAAATACGAGCAGTATGCTCTCTATTGAGACAGATCCGTCAAAGGATATGAGTAAGTTGCTTTCCCAGGCACGACTTCATCCTATAACATCTGATAGAGATAGGCCATTGAGGGGTCAGGGAGCTCATAACCCAGAGAGTTTATTAGTCAGGGATCGCCAATATTTAAAGGGTTCAAAGATGCCAATATCTCAGGGTCAAAGTTGTAAAGGTCAAGTGAGACCTCCCCGACCATCTTGTAGTCAGTGTGGTCGAACGCATGCCGGATTATGCCGCAAAGGTATAGGGGGTTGGTTTAGTGTGGCAGTCATGTCCACAATATTCTGAAGTGTCCCAAGTTGATGCGTAAATGTAAGGATATAATGATTATGAGTTGTACAGATGAAAAACAGTAGCTATCATTGGAAGGTTTAGTAGGTTATGAAAATCTACACATTTTACAGTGACTCTTGCAGATTAGAATGAGGGAATATATTATGTACGTGCGACCTAAATTATAATGCCCTACCTAGAGTAGATTGAGAATTGTTCTAGAAAATCATTAACGAGAATGGATTGCCCCAACCGAATCGGGTGAAGAGTGACCATTAGTAAATTTAAGAAGATCACGTAAAGTGACGTACCCAGAATAGTGAGCCCAAGTCATATATGAAGATCGAGTTACCCACAGTAATAGAAGGAGACAAAATTCTCTCGTCAGTATGTAAAGGGCAATACCACCTATTATTGAGAATTACATGTATCAATGTTAGTGAGCTAAGGCATGCTACAGGTATTGGACTGGTGAGGTCTTCAGCTTCATTGTGTAGCATGTTACAATTCTAAATAATCTCTGGTTAACAATAGCGTGTTAGGGGAAATTAAGGACGAGAACTATGGAACAATCAAAGAATGGTTGTAAGAAATATGAAAATAATTAATAAGTATGAATGGAATGGTATGATCAAGTATCAAAGCAGAAATGTTTTTCGTTTAATGATGAGTAGAAGGAAGGATTACGACAAGAAGGATAAAAGTGAATGAGATTATAGTTATGCAGGTTTCACAAAGATATGATTACTCTAGAATAGCGTAAGGACCAATGGTTGATGAGGGACAATAAGAACTCTTCGGCCAAAGGTGATGAACCTCTGATGTTCAGGAAGATAGTATGAGAAATACTTTGAGATAAGAGACCCCCCAAGACGACTTGAAATGGAAATGTAAAGGTAAGACAAATGAGAACTCGATCAATGGGAGATCTAATAATGATAAGACAAGAAAGCTTGACAAGTCATTAGATCACGTAACACTGTGAAATGGATCTAAATATACGAAGCATCGATTCCATAACATATGCAGTCATACATCTCAGAAAGTATGTAAACAGAAGCAACAGTGAGTAAAGATCGAGATTAGCACCTAACAGGTGAGAAGGGGCCAATGACGCCTATGGATATAAGATGGACATTAAAGATATTTATCATGAGATAATGACATTATAATGAAGATGAAATGTCAGGCAAATACAGATGTCTATGAGCATTTTTTAACTGACTAAAGGTTCTACGAGATAGATAATGTAATGAGTTTACAGCTTAACGAGATCAAGGAAATATTTTCCCAAAGCGCCATTAACAGAAAGTCTTAGCCGTGAGGCAATTGAAGAAAATTGAATCTAAGTATAATGATCAGGCTTGGATATAGTAGAACAATGTCATGTAATGCAAATTCTTCAGAATCTTCCACATACTGAATGATGGAATAAGTTAACAACTCGTCTTTTAAGGGTAGTAACGCCAATGATTGGAATCGGGAGTAATGTTTAAGAGTACGTATCTATACCAGAATATTTTAGAATTAAGACGAGTACGACAAGTAAGAAGATGAGTGAACGAGTGTCAAAAGAAGTAAAAAATGAAGTTGTTTATAATTACAAGTAGTGAGAAAGTACGAAAGAGTTAACTACGATGATACGCACACTTCAGATTTGATGACATTGTCCATAAAGTGTAGATGGTTGAGATACTACAAATATAAAAGATTTCAGCACACCAGTTAGTAAACAAAGCTAAGTTGACAACAGGATCATTCACCCACAAACGGGTTGACTAATGTGAGGACTAAGGAGAGAAGTTGACCTGAGGGAACGCATCGATTAGTTAAGTGGGATTCCGATTGGAGGATTCAGATAGTGATAGCCCTATGACTCAGAATACAGCAAGGTCATCCCTCATACTAGGAGAAAAGGAATGTCATGATGAAGATCCCATTTATAGGAAAGATCAGGAAGGATATCTAACAAAAGTAAGCCGCAACCTCTGAGTATAATGGGAAAGGGATCCTCGGGTGGAAGGTATATTTTTGTATTCCCAATGTAGTAGGATTACAAGACAAGATTATGATGGAGGTCCATTATTCACAATATTCTATTCACCCTGGATCTACTAAGAGGTATCATGATCTCAAAGGTATGTATTGGTGGAATGACATAAAGAGGAACATTGCGGAGTTGTTAGTTCTGTGTCTTGAATGTCAGTAAGTAAAAGTAGAGCACCAAAAACCCGACGGCGTGACTCAGAACATTGAGGTCCCGATGTGGAAATGGGAAATGATTAATATGGATTTTATTAAGGGTTTACCTCGCTCTTATCATAAGTTTGATTCTATTTGGGTGATTATTGATAGACTGACCAAATTAGCTCAATTCCTGGCAGTCAAAACTACCTACAAAGCCTAGGACTACGTAAAGTTATACGTTAATGAGATTGTTCGCCTTCATAGTATGCGTAGTTCTATTATATCTGACCGAGATGTGCAGTTCACAACTAAATTCTGGAAATGATTTTAAAAAGGTTTGGGCACTCAAGTTAATCTTAACACAACTTTCCACCCTTAGACAGACGGGCAGGCCAGGCGTATGATTCAAACGCTCGAGGACATTCTACGAGCTTGTGTATTGGACTTTAAGGGGAAGTTGGGATGATCATTTACCCCTTATCGAATTTGCGTACAATAACGGTTAGCATACTAGTATCAAAATAGCTTCATATGAGGCTTTGTATGGGCAAAAATGTAGATCTCCTATCGGATGGTTCGAAGTAAGTGAATCAAAATTATTTGGGTCTGACCTAGTACACCAAGCCATAGATAAGGTGAAACTTATCCAATAATGGTTGTTAACTACTCAAAGTCGTCAGAAGTCGTATTCAGATGTGTGACAGTGGGACCTAGAGTTCTAAGTGGATGATTGGATTTTCTTAAAGATTCTCTTATGAAGGGTGTAATGAGATATGGGGAAAATGGGAAAGCTCAGTCCAAGGTACATTAGGCCATATTGCATAATTTGATGAATCGGCCAAGTGGCTTACGAATTGGACCTGCCTCCTGCGTTAGAGTTGGTTCATCTAATTTTCCATATTTCAATATTGAGAGCATGTATTGGATATCCTTCCCAAATTATGCCAATTGACAATGTGAAGGTTACAGAGGACTTATCATATGAAGAAGTTCCTATTGCTATCTTAGATCGACAAGTCCATAAGTTGAGGACTAAAGAAGTAGCCTTCGTGAAAAGTCTATGGTGGAATAAGAATGTAGAAGAAATGACATGAGAGGCGGAAGAAGATATGAAGCATAAGTATCCCCACTTATTTCATACTAAATCCGATGCTTCGAGTGAAGCATAACTGACCAAGAGCTGACTTATGGATACATGAGGTGAGTTCCCACTTTAGATAGTTATGTTTGATTTTTTATGGTGACATGAAACTCGGTGATATGTATATGTTGATGTATGGTCGTATGAGGCAAGTTTGGATATCTTCTACTCACTGACAGAATGTATACTTCCCATTCAAGGATGAATGTTCCTAAGGGGGAGATGATGTAACACCCCGTACTTTATCTTTGTGATATATTGTGGTAAAATACACATGAGTTTAATGAGATTGAGGTCATTCATGAAGTTATAGAATATTTATATCAATGTTGAAGAGGTTATGCGAGGATTAGAGGTTAAACGAGTTAGAGAAATAAGTTTCGTCAAAGTACGAAATATGGAACAAGTTATAAAGGCCTTAAAGAATTTTGGTCATATTTACATATGCAAATAAAGAGCTCATTGTACAGGAAGATGATGTCCCAAAATGAATTCATACATAAAAGGGTGACGACGATGATTGAAAATAATAATTCGTGTGTACCGAAGAGGCGATGGATTAGTACTATATAATATGATCATTATAATGAATATATGAAGTTAGAGTGAATTTATATCAAGGAATTAATTACGTGTGTAATTGATTAAGTGATAAATTATAGTGGAAATAAACACATTAATTGGGATTGGTACATGAATCTTAAGGGACACATGCACGTGGATGATGGATATATGGTAGAAAAATAAAATGCTTGGTGTTACTAAAGTAATGCTAAGACATATCCATAGGGGCACACCTGTAAAGGCCAAATATTCTATAAGTCTCCTATGTTTAAATTGTTGACAATTCACTTAGCAAAAAAAAATAGTTTTGCTGCAATTACATGTAAAAGTAGCAATGAGAACTTCTTATGGAATAACGTGGGTTTTATTTTAAGAGAACACAGTTAATTCTTCTCACAAATAATTTACGAGTTTTGCTCACCGCTTCAATCTCGTTGTTCAGTTTATCATTGAGTTGTAATCCGGGCTTTCTTCGAAGTGAAGTAAGGTGGAAGAAGAAGGTTTCTTGAAAAATAAGATTGGGGTACATTACGGGCTTCTTTAGTTGTATTGTGGACACAAAATGACTATGGTATGTTAAGGCAAATCCTTCATTCTTTTGGCATGTTCTAAATTACGAAACGTAAACGTAATATTTTTCCATAAATGATTCTACTCTTAGTAGTTAAGGATGTTTATGTTATTCATTCCTATTGTCAAAGCATGTCTAAAAATGTTCATAAATCCTTATTGAGATATATGGAAAAGATGTTAGTATTCATAATGTTAATCGGAGGTGAAGCGATATTACATCACTCCAACAAACTTATAGTGTTTAATTGTTATATCATTCATGCATTATACTCATATACATACCTTGACCTCAAATGAGTTATATACTCTACTATATGTATGCATTATATATGTATGGGGCATAGGAAAAGGGATACGACGTTATATACGCACACCACCTGCAACTGGTATAGATATACACGATGATCATTATGCCCACAAATGCCTATATGATATGATGGGATGCCCACAGAGGCTTGCTGGTATTATATACACATATTTATATATGCATGACCGCATTGTGCATGACATTTAGGCATATTATGGTCCTCAGAGGCATTCTATACAGACATGATACTTTGCATACTATAGCCCTCAGAGGCATTCTACACAGACATGATACTTATGCATACTATGGCCCTCAGAGGCATTCTAGACAGACATGATACTTATGCATATTATGGCCTCAGAGGCATTCGGTACAGGTTGGTTTTTTCTTGTCTCATGTTACTTTCAGGTCTCTATTATGCTATTGTTCATTCCTGACATACTCTGTACATCAGTAGTACTGACGTCCCTTTTATCGGGGGACGCTGCGTTTCATGCTTGCATGCTCAGGTAGACATGGTGAGGGTTCGCACTAGTATGTTGCTGGTTTAGCTGATATTAGAGCACTCTACTTGTTCCAGAGTTGCAGTCTAGTTGTGGTACGATATTCTTGATATGCATAGGGTTATGGCGAGGCCCTATCCCGACATTATGATGTTATGTACTCTATAGAGGCTTCTAGACAAGTGTCTTGTGTATAGTAGTCGTGTGTGGCCTTGTCGGCCTTGGTATGTATATATATATAGGTTGGGTCCTTTTGGTTATGATTTTACATAGCTCCTTTCCAGTTTACTATTTCCATATGTCTGCAGGGTATCTCGTGATAGCCTTCGTGGCCCATGATTAATTACGGTTAGGTGGTAAACACGTGATTAGTGGTACTCGGAAAGTGAGGCCCGGGTTCCCGTCATGGCCCTCTAGTTTGGGTCATGATATATTTATAAGATTATTATTAAAATTATTGCTAATAGAATTAAACCCTTTCTTACCACTATTATTAGTCCTTTTCAAGCTAGTTTTATTCCTAATAGAAGTGCTAGTGATAATGCTATCCTTGTCCAAGAAATTATCTCATGTTTTAAAAGAAAAAAAGGCATGAAAGGTGATTTTATCTTAAAATTGGATCTAGAGAAAGCCTTTGATAGGCTAGAATAATTTTTTGTGTACCGTGATCTTAGTTTTTATTTTTATTTTTCTAAAGGCATCACAAGACCCATCTTGAATTGTCTTTCTTCTAGTAGTATTGCTATTAATATTAATGGAGCTCTTACGAATTATTTTTGTCCTAACAGGAGAATTCGCCAAGGTGACCCCCTTTCCCCCCATATCTTTATTATTTGCATGAAACTATCCTCCGTATATATTAATTATCAAACTGACATTAATAAATGAGATCCTATTATGTTAAATCCAAAAGGCATGGATATTTCTCATATCTTTTTTGCTGATGATCTCATGCTTACTTCTCAAATCAATCCCAAAAGTTATTCTACTATTCTTCATTGTCTTAAATATTTTTGTCAATTTTCGGGTCATTTTATAAACTACTCTAAATTCAAAATCATATTTTCTTCTAATTGTACCAAGGAGACTATTAAGCAAATTTTCACCTTTTTACTATCAAAACTAGTGAAAGTTTTAGAAGATATCTTGGCTTCCCTATTCTGAACCATCATCCAAAAAATACTGATTATCGGTTTATTCTGGACCAAATGAGAAATCGGCTTAGCAATTGGAAAACCAATTTTCTTAATATGGAGGGTAGGGTAACTTTAACTCTTTCTACTTTACATGCTATTCCAGGATATTACATGCAGTACACTCCCCTTCCCCAAAAAATTATTAAGAATACTGATAAAATTATGCGTAATTTTATTTGGGGAACTACGGATGAAAAATAGAAACTTCATCTTGTAAGTTGGGATACAATTACTATGGATAGGACATGTGGTGTCCTGGGTATTAGAAAAGCCAAATCCAAGAATCAAGCTCTTCTTTATGGTCTTTCTTGGAGGCACCTTACTAACCTTTCTCTTCCTTGGTGTTCTATTATCTCTCAATAACCGATCAAATTTTAGGTCTTTTATATGGAAAGCCATTCTTAAAGGTTGAAATTTAATCTCTGGAAACATTCGATGGAACATCTCTCATAATTGTAATATTGATATTTGTAACTCAAAATGTATTCCAAATCTTCCCACCCTTAGGCAATGCATTGAAGGCCCTCTACATAAGACTGATATTGGGAAACATGTTCATAATCTTTATAAGGATCTTAAGTGGAATACCAATTTCTTACCTTTTGAACTACCACACACGTCATCTACCATCTTAACACAATCTATTTCCCCCAACCTAGATTAGGGTCAGATATCCCTCTATGGGCTCCTAAGAATCATGTCTCCATTTTTTCCACATCTTCATGCTATCCTATTATTGACTAGACCCGATAAAAACTTTAGTTGGATTTGGCCCCTTCCTTGTCCTAATAAGATTAAATTCCTTTTATGGTTACAACAACAACATACCCAGTGAAATCCCACAACGTGGGGTCTGGGAAGGGTAGAGTGTACGCAAACATTACCACTACCTTGGTAGGTAGAGCGACTGTTTCTGGGAGACTCTCGGCTCAAGACAAAGCATAATCACAAGCAAGGCAAAACAAGAGAAACGGTCAGACTCAGACAGAGAATTAAAGCAGTATGGACAGTATGAACATGCTGATAACAAAATCAAATACGCCATGAACCTTATATGATTGTTCTATCATAATAGGATACCTAGCAGAACATATCTCCATCATATTGGTATGAATGTTGATCATGAATGTCCGGTCTGTAGGACTAGTGAAGAAACTACCACTCATATATTTCTATACTGTCCAGGTACCCGAGATTACTTGACCAATTTAGGTTTTTTCATTGATACTAGAAACCACTCTGATTGGCTAGATGTGATTAGATTTAGCTCTCCCTCTCTACCTCAGTATATCTCATCATTGGATCAGCTCTACCCTTTCATTGTGTGGTCAATTTGGATCAACGAAAATAATAATAACCATAATAATATAGACTACACAATAAATCATCATTGTATTCTAGCTCATGCAAGGGAGTATAGTTTCTTCACTGCCCACCCTACGAAGACTATCCAAATTACTTGGAAACCTTCCACTCATACTTGGTCTAAACTGAATATTGATGGTTCTTTTAACTCAAAGAATCAGACAGGTGCCATAGGAGGAGTTTTTCGAGATAGTAAAGGTAACTGGATTACAGGTTTTAATGGTTTGGTACATACAGACTCCCATTTGCAAGCTGAACTGTATGCTTGTCACGACCCAAACCGTAGGGCCGCGACGGGCACCCGGATCCTACCCGCGGGTACTACCATTCTTACCATGAACATCTAATCATAATTAATTACGGACTAAGCCGAAAGAAAATTATGAACAACTAGGTAACTAACTTATGTATATATACATACCAAGGGTGGCAGGGCCATACAAGACTACTACACACAGGACACCTATCTACAAGCCTCTAAGAGTAGTAACATCAAAGGTCGGGACAAGGCCCCGTCATATCCATATAGACACGCAAAACTGTATCATACCAAAATCAGATCGACACCTCGGAAAGAGAGGAGTGCTTCCAAAATCCGCTGAAATCTGCAACCTATTCGCATGGGCCGTCGCCTTGCCTATGCGAACTTGTGGGCATGAAACGCAGCGTCCCCCGACAAAAGGGACAACAGTACGACTGATGTACTGAGTATTTCAGGCATATATAATAACATAACATGAATATACCAATAACTGAAACATAAACAACTGACCAACAGGAACTGCCTCTGGGGCCTTAATACACTTGTCAACATGTTATGTACAATGCAGTGTCCATATTTATTGGCCTCATCGGGCAATTTCCTTACCATGACAGCTTCTGTGGGTATCATACCATGTAATGGTTAATTAACGTATGCATGATTTAAGTGCGGTATATATATATATATATATATATATATGTCAGTGTTGTGGATCGTGTAACCCGTCCCAATATATATTAGTGTTGCGGATCATGCAACCCGTCCCAATGTACATTACTGTTGCGGATCGTGCAACCCGTCCCAATATATGTTAGTGTTGCGGATCGTGTAACCCGTCCCAATTAGTCATGTAGGCATCACATCACATCATCACATCATCGCATCATCACATCATATTGGCCTCTTCGGGCTCTTTTATGATAATCTGTACCAGCTGTAGGTGGTGTGCGTATTTAACGCCTTTCCCTTTCCCCATATCCCCTACATATATAATATTTACCATATAGTAGTGTGCATAACACCAGTGGTCTAGGGTAATATATGAATGCAATGCAAGTGAAAATGCATGAATGATAATAAAATACCCCGAGTGACATAATATCCTTGCACCTTTGGCTAACACTGTGAATATCAACACATCTTCCGTATGCCTCAATAAGGATTTAGAAATATATTTAGACATGCTTTCAACATAGGAATCAATAACATGAATATTCTTAACTACTAGGAGTAGAATAAATTATGGAGCAATATCACGGTTATATTTTTGTTACATGGAACATGCCAAAAGGAAGAAATAATTTGCCTTAACATACCTCGATCCCACTTAATATTATTTGTTTGCTGGAATAGTTGCTTTGTAACAATTTGTTCTAACCCAAAGCTGAATACATTTTTGTTCAAACCCAAGCTGAAATACGCTGCTTTCGTTTCACAAAATAAAAAGGATTTGAGGATTTTGTATCTCTGCCTCACGATTTCTCAATTGGATAAGGCTTATTCAAATGATTCTTTTGATCTTCAAGGTAAATTCTCAAAGCAAGGATATGCTGCTTATATGAGATTTCCTAAGTGCCATTTAATGACCTATAATTATGTCTCCCACCCAACTTATTCTTGGCGGTGAAGTATTGCAAATGACGCCACATACTACAACACATGCACTCCACTCCATTAATCATGTGACATGCCTCCTTACAATTTATAAATCATACACATAATTAATTATGTGATCTCAATTCAGTTAAATCTTGATAACTTATAAGACCTTAATATACCCAATGTCATAATTTCCTAATATGCCACTAGTCCATAACCTCTTTGTGCACGCACCAAATTTATTTCCGCTTCCTGTCGTCACACTTCTTACGTCTAAAATTATTTCGGGGTTTAATCTTTTTTATATACTAATCTCTTTATTAGCATACATAAATATAACATAAATTTTTTCCAATCGCTCGGGTCTATTTATACATGACTCGCAATTTTATAAACGCTCAGCGATTTAAACCGTAACCCGAAAGTACGGGACGTTACATCTTTCCCCCTTTAGAAACATTCATCCTCGAATGTTGGGGTAACATATCTAATCCCCATTACGTAGCCCAAATAAACAATCATTAAATACCATGACAGGAATTTGGAATTTACCTTAGGCTACTTTTGAAATCTCGACATTAGTCTGGAATAGGTGTGGATATTTGCGCGTCATTTCCTCTTCAGCTTCCCATGTCATCTCTTCCACATTTCTATTTTGCCACAAAACCTTTACAGAAACTACTTCCTTAGTCCTCAGTTTGCGGACTTGTCGATCTAGGATAGCAATAAGAATTTCTTCATATGACAGATCCTTTATAATCTGCACATCCTCAATTGGTACAATTCGAGAAGGATCTCCAACACAGGCTCTCAATATGGAAATATGGAAGACTGGATGAACACATTCCAACTCCGACGGTAAGTCCAACTCATATGCTACCTGGCCAATTCGTCGAATTATGCGATACGACCCAATATACCTTGGACTAAGCTTTCATTTCTTCCCGAATCTCATTACACCCTTCATCGGCGAAATCTTCAAAAATACCCAGTCGTTCACCTAAACCTCTAAGTCTCACCGTCGCACATCTGCGTATGACTTCTAACGACTATGTGCTGTTAATAACCATTCTTTAATAAGCTTTACCTTTTCTACGGCTTGGTATACCAAGTCAGGTCCAAATAGCTCTGATTCGCCTACCTCGAATCATCCAATAGGAGATCTATATCTTCGTCCGTATAAGGCCTCATATGGAGCCATTTTAATACTGGCGTGATAGCTGTTATTGTATGTGAACTCAATAAGGGGTAAGTGATCATCCCAACTTCCCTTAAAGTCCAACACACAATCTCGTAACATGTCCTCGAGCGTTTGAATCATTCACTTAGCTTGACCGTCTGTCTGAGGATGGAAAGTCGTACTCAAATTAACTAGGGTGCCTAACCCTTTCTGAAACTATTTCTAGAAGTTAGCTGTAAACTAAGCACCTCGGTCAGATATAATAGAAATAGGCACACCATGAAGTAGAACAATCTCCTTAATATATAACTTCGCGTAATCTTCGACGGTGTAAGTAGTTTTCACCGGCAAAAAATGAGCTGATTTGGTCAATCTATCAACAATTACCCAAATAGAATCAAATTTCTGATAGGAACGAGGTAATCCCGTAATGAAGTCCATATTAATCACTTCCCATTTCCATATCGGAATCTCGATATTTTGAGTCAAGCCACCAGGCTTTTGGTGTTTTATTTTTACCTACTGACAATTGGGGCACTGAGCTACAAACTCTGCCACGCATTTTTTCATATCATTACACCAATAAACACTCTTGAGATCATGATACATTTTAGTTGATCCTGAATGAATTGAGTACCGCGAACAATGAATCTCCGTCATAATCCTATCCCACAATCCTGCTATATTTGGAACACATAGACGACCCTGGTGCCAGAGAGTTCCCTGTTCGTCAATCTCAAAAGGTTGTGGTCTTCTTCTGTTGAACGCTCTCTCCTATCTTCTCCAAATTAGGGTCTTCTCATTGACGTTCCTTAATTTCTGATATAAGGGATGATTTTGACACATCCTAGACCACAAACCCACTATCCTCCGAATCCACTAGTCGGACTCCCAAACTAGCTAACTGATGAAGATCTCTTACCAATTCCTTCCTTTTGACTTGCACTGGCATCGAACTAACCATTGACTTACGGCTGAGCGCGTCTGCTACAACATTGGCTTTGCCAGGGTGTTATAAGATGTCCACATCATAATCTTTCAATAATTCAGGCCATCTTCTTTGTCTCAAATTCAGATCCTTTTGTTTGAATATGTATTGCAGACTCTTATGATCCATAAAAATGTCCACATGAACACTATATAAATAGTGGCGTCAAATCTTCAGTGCATAGACTACTGCGGTCAACTCTAAATCATGTGTCGGATAGTTCTTCTCATGTTTCCTCAGCTGCCTTGAAGCATAGGCAATCACATTACCATGCTGCGTTAGCACACATCCTAAACCTGCTCCCGAGGCATTACAATACACAACATAACCTTCTGGACCCTCTGGGAGAGTAAGGACTGGTGCCGATGTTAATCTATTCTTTAACTCCTGGAAACTCTGCTCACAAGCATCAGACCATTGAATTTTATAGCCTTTTGTGTTAACTTCGTTAGTGGTGCTGATATGGTAGCCAATCCTTCTACAAACCTTCTATAATAGTCGGCTAAGCCCAAAAAGTTGCGAACCTCTATTGGAGTCGTAGGCCTCGGCCAATTCTTCACCGCTTCAATCTTCTGAGTGTCAACTCTTATACCCTCATCTGACACTATGTGACAAAGAAAACCACTGACTTCAGCCAAAACTCACATTTGGATAGCTTTGCATACAACTTATGGTCCCAGAGCATTTGTAGTATTATCCGCAAGTGGTCCACATGCTCTGTTTCCGAGTGAGAGTAAACCAGAATATCATTTATAAATACTATCACAAATACGTCCAAAAATGGGCGGAACACGTTGTTCATTAGATCCATAAATGTTGTTGGTGCATTTGTAAGTCCAAATGACATTACCAAGAACTCACAGTGCCCATACCTTGTCCTAAAGGCCGTCTTCGGAATATCCTTCTCCTTAACCTTTAGCTGATGGTACCCCGACCATAGGTCAATTTTTGAGAAATATTTCGCACCTTGTAACTGGTCAAACAAATCGTCAATTCGGGGAAGAGGGTACTTGTTCGTGATAGTAACTTTATTTTGCTGTTGATAGTCGATACACATCCCTAATGAACTATCTTTCTTTCGTACGAACAATACCGGTGCGCCCCAAGGAGATATGCTAGGCCTAATAAAGCCTTTCTCGAGCAAATCCTTTAATTGCTCCTGCAATTCTTTCAATTCAGCTGGAGCCATCCTATAAGGAAGAATAGATATTGGTTGAGTGTCTATCAAAACATCTATACCGAACTCAATTTCCATGTCAGGAGGAAGGCCTGGAAGTTCGTCTGGGAATACATCAAGAAATTCATTGACCATCGAAATTGATTGAGAACTAGGTGGTTCAACATCGACATCTCTTGCCCGAACAAGATGGTATATACACTCCTTGGAGATCGTCTTTCTTGCCTTAAGGTATGAAATAAACCTACCTTTTAGCATCACTGTATTACCTTTCCATTCAAGGACTGGCTCGCCTGGAAATTGGAATCTAACAATCTTTGTTCGGGAGTCAACATTAGCGTAGCATGACGCTAACCAATCCATGCCCATAATAACATCGAAGTCAACCATTTCTAATTCCACTAAATCGGCTAGGGTCTGATGACTACAAGTTAATACTGCACAATTTCGATAGACCCGTCTAGCGACTACCGATTCACCAATCGGTGCAGATACCACAAATGGATCCCTTATCAACTCAGGGTCCATACCAAATTTACAGGCCGAAAAGAGTAATATATGATAAATTTAAGCCTGGATCTAACAACGCGTACACATTATGTGAAAGGACCGATAGCATACCTGTAATAACATCAAGTGAGGATTCCTGATCTTGCCGTCCCATCAGTGCATACGTACGGTTTTGGCCCCTTCCTCTGCCTCGCCCAGATAACGTCTGATGACTCTACCCTAACGGGTGTACCAATTGGGATGAAGCTGATGCAGATCCGACGTGCTGGGCTCTACCACCTTCACTTTTTGTCGGACAATCTCGCTCTATATGACCACGCTCCCTGCAGGAATAATATTCTCTTCCCTCTTGTTGGCACGGCCCTACATGGGTCCCACCACACTGCCCACATCGAGCCAATGGCGGCCTAATCTGCATAGAATTCCCTTTATAATAAGATCTTGGTGCTTGTGAACTCTGGCCTGGTCCCGTTTTAGTATAACGATCAACCTCGATCCCTAATATAGAAATGATGAGCCAGCTGCTGGGTAAGATGGTCGTCTGTAAGGATGTGGCCTAGGCCCGCCTCCGAAGTCCCTCACGCCACTTACAAACTGAGCCCTTTTATGCTGGCCCCTATCACGTTCTCAATCAATTCGTTGTTGCCTCTTGCGATCCTCCAGCTTCTGTGCATAAGCATGGATGCGATTAATATCCATATCCGAATTCAAAGAAGCTGTAGTACACTCATTGATCAAGTGTGGTCCCAAACCAGTAACGAACCTGTGTACTCGGTCACTCATCTCATCTATAATTGTAGGAGCATATCGAGCCAAGGAATTAAACTGCAAGCTATATTCTCGAACGCTCATGTTGCCTTGTTCAAGACGTAGGAACCTGTCCTGTTTGGCCCGTCGAAGATCGACTGATAGAAAATGTTGTAAGAAGGCCTATGAAAATTCCCCCTATCCTGCTGGCGTAGCACGAGGTCCCCTAGATTATTCCCATGTATCAAACAATGTTACTGTGACATCCCACAATCTATAAGAAGTAAACTTTACCGACTCGGCATCGGTAGCATCCATCACCCGCAAAGTGCGATGCACCTGATCTAGAAAATTTTGCGGGTCCGCGTTCAAGTCTGTTCCTGTGAATACCGGAGGGTCTAGATTGATGAAATCCCGAGCTCTTGCGCTAGCAGCTCTGTCAGAAGGACTAGGGACCTGACGCTGGGCTTGAGCGGCCACCAATCGTGTTAATAACTGAACCGCACTCCGCATATCAAGATCCACGTATGGAGTATCATGAGGAGGAACTAAAAGTGTTGCAGCTCTACTAATCTCCTTTGATGGTGATGTACTGGGAGAACCATACGAAGGATTCGTACCGAGGGTCTCACTCTGACCCTCGCTAACGGGTGGTAATAGGCTGGTACCTTCGCCCGCAACCGTATTCATCTCCCTCATACTCTTGGACTTCTTCCTTGCTGTAGGCATCGCTGGAATCATAAGTACGAAGTGGATTAGGAGCGAAATACTTATAATTCAGTCCTATAGCATGATTTTATAAGATGAAAGAATAGAAATCATCCCTAAAATGTCAGATAGCCTCATGTTTATAAGTATGGTGCACAACATACCCATAAACAAGACTCTACTAGACACGGCTTGTAGACTCCCTAGGACATACATGCTTTGATACCAAGTTTGTCACGACCCAAACCGTAGGGCCGCGACGGGCACCCGGATCCCACCCGCCGGTTACCACCATTCTTACCATGAACATCTAATCATAATTAATTACGGACTAAGCTGAAAGAAAATTATGAACAACCAGGTAACCAATTTATGTATATATACATACTAAGGCCGGCAAGGCCATACAAGACTACTACACACATGACACCTATCTACAAGACTATAAGAGTAGCAACATCAAAGGTCGGGACAAGGCCCCGCCATACCCATATAGACAGGCAAAATTGTATCATACCAAAATCAGACCGACACCCCAAAAAGAGAGAAGTGCTTCCAAAATCCGTTGAAATCTGCAACTTATTCGCGTGGGTCGTCGCCTTGCCTATGCGAACCTGTGGGCATGAAACACAGTGTTCCCCGAAAAAAGGGACGTCAGTACGACTGATGTACTGAGTATGTCAGGCATATATAACAGCACAACAGGAATATACCAATAACTGACATATAAACAACTGACCAACATGAATTGCCTCTGGGGCCCAAATACACTTGCCTACATGTTATGTACAATGCAGTGTCCATATTTATTGGCCTCATCAGGAAATTTCCTTACCATGACAACCTCTGTGGGTTTCATACCATGTAATGGTTAATTAACGTATGCATGATACAAGTGCAGTATATATATATGTCAGTGTTGCGGATCGTGCAACCCGTCCCAATATATGTTAGTGTTGCGGATCATGCAACCCGTCCCAATAAGCCATGTAGGCATCACATCACATCATCATATCATCATATTATATTGGCCTTTTCGGGCTCTTTTGTGATAGTCTGTACCATCTACAGGTGGTGTGTGTATATAACGTCTTTCCCTTTCCCCATATCCCCTACATATATAATATTTACCATTTAGTAGTGTGCATAACACCAGTGGTCCAGGGTAATATATGAATGCAATGCAAGTGAAAATGCATGAATGATAATAAAATACCCCGAGTGACATAATATCCTTGCACCTTTGGCTAACACTGTGAATATCAACACATCTTCTGTATGCCTCAATAAGGACTTAGAAATATATTTAGACATGCTTTCAGCATAGGAATCAATAACATGAATATTCTTAACTACTCGGAGTAGAATAAATTATGGAGAAATATCACGGTTATATTTTTGTTACATGGAACATGCCAAAAGGAAGAAATAATTTGCCTTAACATACCTCGATCCCACTTAATATTATTTGTTTGTTGGAATAGTTTCTTTGTAACAATTTGTTCTAACCCAAAGCTGAATACGTTTTTGTTCAAACCCAAGCTGAAATACGCTGCTTTCGTTTCACAAAATATAAAGGATTTGAGGATTTTGTATCTCTGCCTCACGATTTCTCAATTGGATAAGGCTTTATACAAATGATTCTTTTGATCTTCAATGTAAATTCTCAAAGCAAGGATATGCTGCTTAAATGAGATTTCCTAAGTTCCATTTAATGGCCTATAATTATGTCTCCCACCCAATTTATTCTTGGCGGTGGAGTATTGCAAATGACGCCACATACTACAACACATGCACTCCACTCCATTAATCATGTGACCTGCCTCCGTATAATTTATAAATCACACACATAATTAATTATGTGATCCCAATTCAGTTAAATCTTTATAACTTAGAAGACCTTCATATACCCAATGTCATAATTTCCTAATATGACACTAGTCCATAACCTCTTTGTGCACGCACCAAATTTATTTCCGCTTCCTGTCGTCACGCTTCTTACGTCTAAAATTATTTCGGGGTTTAATTCTTTTTATATACTAATCTCTTTATTAGCATACATAAATATAACATAAATTTTTTCCAATCGCTTGGGTCTATTTATACATGCCTCGCAATTTTATAAATGCTCAGTGATTTAAACCGTAACCCGAATGTACGGGACGTTACAATTCTTTACTTGAAGGCTTAAAAATTCCATTGGACATGCAACTTCTGCCTATTGAAATTGATACTGATTGCACTGACCTAATCAACATCATCTTTAAAGGACATAATGCTTATGCTAATCAAATTCTTCAATGCAGATGGTTGATGCTTAAGGTGAAAATGTTGCTGCTCCGCCATAGCTTTAGACAAGCAAATCATGTGGCTGATGTTTTGGCAAAGGAAGGTCTCAAATATGATGCTTATTATCTAGTTAAACATTTTGTTAAGCCTCCTTATTATGTTTTGGATCTTTTAGATAAAGATTTATCAAGTTTTCCCATAAGTACTAAAACAGTAAATGCTTTTACTATTTCGTATTTTGCTTCTCTAGAAAATAGATGTGCACATCTATGGTTTGTAATATGTTGACTTAATTATGCTATAATATCTATCTTTAACCTTCAAAAAAAAAACTTTAAAGATATTTCAGTTATTTTGACAAAAAAAGTGCTTAACATCACTTATGTATCAAATACATCAACAACTTATTTTCAGCTTAAACACTTTTATCCAAATACATAACTGCATATTTATAAAATAAGTTTCAGCACTTAAAATTCTAAAAGCACTTATACATAAAAGCCACTTTTTTTCAGCTAATCCAACGGGTTCATATTCTATATTCCTAAGTGAACTAAGAAAACGAAAGAAAATATTGACAACGTGCTTGGCTCGTTGCCAAAGTTTGGTAATTTGTTGTGCTTCATCCATCTCGTTTTTATATTTGCTAATCACAAACTAATATCTTCAAAATATTAAATAAACAATAGAACATTGAAAGTCATATTCAATTGTTTTATTTTTCATATGGTTATCGGCCGGTTTATGTTCTTTATTGATTATTATTAATGTGAAATGAATCGAGTAAGTAATCAGAAGCATCAGAAGCAAATAGGGTTTTAAGTACTATTACTTTGGATGATAGCTTTAAAATATTCAACTAGTCGGAGTATTAAATATTTCTTCGAAGACAAATTGTCTTAGTGCTATGGTATAATAACTAGTACTACAGCACGGAGTAATCTTTTTTGTAGTACTTTCACTTAGACACCTAAATAGTAAAAAACAATTACTATAAAAAAATTAGCTATAAATTTCGTCGCTAATCTATCGTTAAATTAATCGTAGCTAACATAATTTCTTAATAATTCGTCACTAATAATAAAATTAGCGATACATTTTATTATTTAGCTATAAAATTTATTTATCGCTACTTTCTATTTCTTAGTAGAATCTCAATCTAGCTAATGATAATATTGGACAGTAATTGATTTCAAGTTGCCAACACATTGATGTAGTTCGTTCCATAGAGGGTTATCCCCACCCAATAAGTGTCTCGCATTGGATTATTTTGTATAGAAAATGTTAGTTGTCCACATATATACCCAACTCTATTAGTGTTACTAGTGATGCACAAAACATGAAAGAGAGGTTGAATATATAAAAAAGAAAATTTTATACCTTAGTAGTGTGTTTTAAAGTCGTGTAAACATAGTCTCAAGGAGAAAAATATTACTATTGTAACACTCCGTACTTTCGGGCAATGGTTTGAGAACCTAGACGTATGCAAGTCGACTCGAACCTTGGATGATTTATGCCATATTCACGTACGCAAATGAAGAGCTTAGTATATATCCACTAGACGATAGGGGCCTGCTTGACCAACGACCATCATACTATGATCAGTTTTTTGAAATTGTCAATATAATCGAACGATTCTAAGGATGCGGTCCCGAGATAAATTAAGATTTTACAAGTGTGACAACGATGACTAGAAAGGATATTTTGTGTATGGCAAAAGAGGCTACAGACTAGTGTTATATCACATGGCTATGATAATGGAGATATGGTGTGTGGAAAAGTGAGTAATATTTAAGTGAATTGAGATCAAGAAATTAATTATGCGGATAATTCATCAAATATTGATTTAAGTATTAAGGGGGACATCATAATTAAGTGGGCCCCAGTAAAGGAATAGCCACCAAAACTATGCTTTGGATAAGAACCAAATGCTTGGTGTAAAATTTGCCTAGGTGTATAAACTTGGTGCACTCATATAACTCATTCTAATCCAAATGGATAATTAACGTCAGTGGAAGGGAACCCATGTGTCATTTGTTTATCACTACTCGACCAAGACATGACCAGCAACACTTCATTTTTGGTATATGTTATTCGGGTGAGAAAAAAGTGTTAGAAACATTTTACTTTGGGAAAATTCCTTTAAAGAACAAGGAAAATGTTGTCAACAACAAGAAGGCTCTCAATTGGGTTTTTAATTCAGCAACATGGTATCATATAAATATATAGAAGTAATCAAGGAGCAGCAACGTGAATTTATATTATCATCAACGTCACTTGCAATTTCGAGGAAGCAAAGTGAAATTTCTTCTCAAGGAACCATATTTCGGGTTTTGCTCACTACTTCGATCTCGTTGTTTCATTTTGTTGTGTCATTGAATCCAGACTTTCTTTGAGGTGAAGTAAGGTGGAAGAAGAGTAGTTATTCACATATAAGGTTGAGGTGTAGAGGAGGTTGATTCCGACCCCATTAGTAGAGGTTCTGCATTAAAGGTATGTTAAGGCAAATCCTTCCTTCTTTTGGTATGTTCTAAGTACGAAACATAAACGTAATACTGTCCCATGAATGATTCTACTCTTAGTAGTTAAGGATGTTCATGTCATTATTCCTATTTTCAAAGCATGTCTAAATATGTTCCTAAATCCTTATTGAGGTATATGGGAAAAATGTTAGTATTTATAATGTTAATCGGAGGTGAAGCGGCATTACATCACTTCGATAAAATCAGAATGTCTTAGTATCATTCATGCATTATATTCATGTATATACCTTGACCTTAAATTAGTTATATACGCTACTATATGGTATGCATTATATATATGTAAGGGGTGGGAAAAGGGACAAGGCGTTATATACGTACCACCACCTGATCAGCTGGTATATGATGATGATTATGCCCACAGAGGCCGGTATAATATGATGGGAGCCCATAGAGGCTTGATGGCGTTATACACGCATATGCATATGTATGACTGCATTGTGCGTGACACTTAGGCATATTATGGCCCTAAGAGGCATTCTCTATTGGTTGGTTGTTTCTTGTCTCATGTTACTTTCAGGTCTCTATTATGTTATTCTTCATGCCTGACATACTCGGTACATCAGTCGTACTGACGTACATTTTATTGGGGGACACTGCGTTTTATGCCCGTAGGCTTAGGTAGACAGGGTGACGGTCCGTACTAGTAGGTTACTGGTTCAGCTGATATTGGAGCAGTCTACTTGTTCCAGAGTTGCAGTCTAGTCATGGTATGATATTTTTGATATGCATAGGGGTATGGCAGGGCCCTGTCCCGACCTTATGATGTCATGTACTCTTTAGAGGCTTATAGACAGTTGCCTGTGTATAAGTCATATATGGCCTTGTCGGCCTTAGTATGTATGTGTATAGGTTGGGTTCTTCTGTTTGTAGGATTTTACGTAGCATCTTTTCAGTTTATCATTCTATGTGTCAACTGGTTACCTCATGGTGGCCCTCGTGGCTCATGATTAATTATGGTTAGGTGGTAACTCTATAATTAGTGGTACTCGGCAAGTAAGGTCCGGGTGCCCGTTATTAACCTCCGGTTTGGGTCATGACAACTATGTGTTGGATATTACTATATTTGTGATATGACTCGTATCAATTGTGTACAACTAAAATACTAAATCAAGGGTAGACTGAGAAGGATATTAACTAATGAAGATATTAGTGAACGATGGTGATATACATAGTCAAAACCGTGTATATCATTGGGCCGAATTTTGTCTATATTATTACCATAGTTATAAAATTCTTGTACAAATGTAATTATGGTATTAGTCTTGTATTAGGAAAAGGTATTAGAATTGTATTAGGAAAAGGTAGATTTATTTTTCATAATTAGAGATTGTATAGCACGTATATATACCTCTTCACTAATGAAAATAATCAAGGCATTATTCTCTTTCATGGTATCAGTAGTCTAGGAAAAAATTTCCTTCTCTGAATTTCACCTTCCGCCGGCCCTACTCTCGGATTTCGATGAAGGTTTCCAGCCAAAAATCCATCTCTGTCCCACATTTTCTTCCAAATCCCAAATTCTCCTCTTGTTTTTTCATCATGTCTACCTCAAAGAACACATTTCATTTTTTACTTACAGTCCCCAACATCAAGAGCCACATCCCTATCGTTCTTGAGATTGAAAACATCTAATACGCGACGTGGGTAGAATTATTTAAAGTTCACGCAGGCTCTCATCAAGTCCTTCATCACATCATCCCAGCGGAAACAGGCAAAGAGAAGGTACATACCGCCGATGATGACCCTATGTTATGGATGACTCTTGATGCTACACTACTCCAGTGGATTTATTCCACTATCTCTACAGACCTATTACAGACGATTATTGAACCTGAAGCCATGACAATGGAACCTTGGAATAGGGTGCGTGATATACTCCAAGAAAATAAGAATTCCCGTGTCGTCACTCTTGAGCAGGAATTTTCCCTTGTCAATATGGAGGATTTTCCGAATATCTCAGCCTATTGTAAAAGGCTGAAGGAATTGGCAGACCAACTCAAGAACGTTAGTGCGCCTGTCACAAATGATCGTCTTGTTCTTCAGATGGTTGCAGGCCTATCCGAGTCTTATAATGGAGTTAAGATGCTTCTTCGTCAAAGTAATTCTCTCTCATTGTTCTACTATGCCTGTTCCATAATCACATTAGAAGAGGCCGACTTGGCTAAGAAGGCGGCTACCAGAGCAAATTCCGTCATGATGATGTCCATGTTTGATGACCCTCACTCATTCTCAGATAATTCTAGCCAAATCTGTAACGGTGGTGGAAAAAAGGGTCAAAATTGGAAAAATTATGCCAAGAACCGCGGTAGTGGAGGTGGCAGTGGTGGAGGTCGTGGCAGTGGTGGACGTGGTGGCAGTGGGACGGCTGGGCTGCAGCACCACTGGCCGCAGCCTTGGCCCAATAAAAACTGGCCATGGGGCTGGGCCAGTGGCCAGTGGCCCAACATGCCCTTCCCGATATTTCCAGCAAATTGGGTCAATTTCCAAAATTCTTAGAGGCCCAATTTCCAGAATTCTAAGGCCAAACAGCTTGCTGGGCCTTGGCAGCAAGCTAGCCTGCTTGGTCCTCAGCCTCAGTAGGCCTTCGCTGTTATGGGCCCAACAGCCGTCCCGACACCCACGGATATCGAGGCTGTGATGCATACACTTGGATTAAATCCCCCGGATGCAAATTGGTATATGGACACCGGTGCCACTTTTCACATGACATCCGTACTAGGTAATCTCCCGTCTTATTCCAATTTGAGCAACAATCATGGTATAATTGTTGGTAATGGTTATTCAATTATAATTCGTGGTTATGGTCACACAAATTTGTCTCTCTCGCATCCACCTCTAGTCTTGAGAAAATGTTCTTCATGCCCCTTACTTAATTAAAAATTTAGTGTATGTCCAAAAATTGAGTTTCTGTTAATTTTAACCCTTTTGGATTTTCTGTGAAGGATTTCACGACGGGGATACCTCTAATGAGATGTAATAGTCAGGGAGAGCTTTATCCAATCACCACCACCACTATTTCCATGAGTCAAGCCACACCATCAACGTTTGCCGCTCTTGCTCCTTCCTTATGACATGCACGTTTGGGTCATCCGGGGTCGTCTGTTATTTCTTCTCTTCAAAATAATAATTTTATTGCTTGTAAGAGTACGCTTAGTACTCATATTGGTCCTTCTTGTCCATTACAGAAATATGTTAGATTACCTTTTGTAGCCTCTACCTCTAGTACAATGATGCCTTTTGACATTATTCATAGTGATTTATGGATGTCTCCCATTTTAAGTTATTTGGGCAATCGGTATTATGTGTTATTCTTAGATGATTATTCTAATCTTTTGTGGACCATTCCTTTTTCTAACAAGTCACAAGTTTTTTTTACTTCTTAAAGTTTGGAGCATTCATCTGTACCCAATTTGAATGGAAAATTAAAAACATTCAATGTGATAATGGGCCGTTTCGAGAATATTGTGACACTAATGGCATATCTTTTTAGTTTTCTTGTCCTCATACATCCTCACAAAATGGGAAGGCCGAAAGAAAAATTTGTACCATTAATAATATTGTCCAAACCTTGCTATCCCATACTTCATTACCTCATTCTTTTTGGCATCATGCATTACAAATGGCTACATACATCCTTAACATACTCCATAACAAAGGTGTAACATATCAATCCCCACTAAAAATTCTTTATCATAAAGACTCCTCGTATTCTCATCTTAGGGTGTTTGGGTGTTTGTGCTATCCGCTTTTCCCGTCTACTACAATTAACAAACTTCAAGCCCATTCTACCGCTTGTGTTTTTGGGTAATCCGTCTAATCATCGTGGTTACAAAAGTTTTGATTTATCCGCTAATAAAATCATAATTAGTCGCCACGTCATTTTTTATGAAACTCAATTTTTTTGCTAAAATGTCTAATTTTGTGTCTAGTTCTTATAATTTTTGGATGATCTCTCACCATATATTCTCCAACAGTGGGCCCCACCTGCCCGTGATCTAGTTCAGCCAACAGCCCACAGAGTGTCGGTACGATTCCAGAACCCAGTCCAGTTTCAGGTTCATGGCCAGCAGGCCCACTGCTTGCATGCCCAATTTCACAACATCCAGCTATAGTGTCTCGGCCAGCAGGCCCAATTTCACAACATCCAGCTACAGTGTCTCAGCCAACAGGCCCACTGCCTGTTGGCCAGTCCCCTAGCGACCCGAAACCTATCCAAATCCCATCCATTTCTATCACTAGTCAAGGGCTCATTACTCGTAGCCAACAGAGTATTTTTAAACTAAAACAATATTTTAATCTTAATTCTAATGTCACTAAATTACCCTACCATGTAACCCAATGTCTTCCCTTCATGACCCGAATTGGAAAATGGCAATGGATGGCGAATATAATGCTCTTATTGAAAATAAGACGTGGGAGTTGGTGGCCCATCCGCCTTGTGTTAATATTATTCATTCCATGTGGATTTTTACTCATAAAGAAAATTCTAACGGTTTTTTTTAGAGGCATAAGGCCCGTCTTGTAGGTGATGGTAAAACTCAACAGGTCGGCATGGATTGTGGAGAGACATTTAGTCCGGTGGTCAAATCGGCTACCATTCGCATTGTTCTCAGTCTAGCTCTCTCGCAAGCATGGCCCATCCATCAGTTGAATGTAGAAAATGCTTTTTACATGGTGATCTCAAGGAGACAGTATACATGCATCAACCCTTGGGTTTCAGAGACCCCAATTATTCTACTCATGTTTGTTTACTCAGGAAGTCCTTATATGGGCTTAAGTAGGACCCACGAGCTTGGTATAAGAGGTTTGCAGATTATGTGTCTACTATTGGGTTTTCTCACAGCAGGTCTGATCATTCTTTGTTTATCTATCATCGTGGTACTTCTCTGACATACATTCTGTTATATGTGGATGATACTATTTTGATTGTGTCTTCTGATAATATGTGCAAGTCTATCATATCCCTTCTCAGTTCAGAATTTGTTGGGGCCCTTGAGTTATATTTTGGGTATAGCTATCACTGGTCATGTAGGTAGTCTATTTTTATCACTTAGGAAGTATACGGCTGAGATTATTGAAAGAGCTGTCATGTCATCTTGTAAGCCCACTTCTACTGCGGTTGATACCATACCGAAGCTGAGTGCTAATTCTAGCACACCATACGAGGATCTCACCCACTATCACAGCCTTGCAAGGGCTCTTAAGTATCTTACTTTCATGAGACCTGATATTACTTATGCAGTGCATCAGATGTGTTTATTTATGCATGATCCAAGGGACGAGCACATGCATGCGCTCAAACGCATTATAAGGTACATACAGGGCACACTTGATTATGACTTGCATTTATATCCATCCTCCGTGTTTACTCTCGTGTCTTATACAGATGCTGATTGGGGTGGATGTCCAGATACCAGACGTTCGACATCTGGTTATTTTATGTTTCTTGGTGATAACTTGGTCTCGTGGTCAGCAAAATGCTAAGCTACTTTATCGCGATCCAATGTGGTGTGTGAGTCATGTTGGCTACATAATATTCTATTAGAGCTTCACTTTCCTATTTAGAAAGCTACCTTGGTCTACTGTGATAATGTTAGTGAGGTCTATCTCTTAGAAAATCCGGTCCAACATCAGCGCACTAAACATATCGAGATGGATATTCACTTTTTTCGAGAAAAGGTAGCTCGTAGACAAGTACGTGTCTTGCATGTCTCTTCGCGATATCAAATTACTGACATCTTTACTAAGGGTCTTCCCTTAGTTCTGTTTGAAGATTTTAGGGACAGTCTCAGCGTACGACAACAGCCCGCTATGACTACGGGGGTGTGAAGGATGGTGACCTACACGGTCAAAACCGTGTATATCATTGGGCCGAATTTTGTCTATATTATTACCATAGTTGTAAAATTCTTGCACAAGTGTAATTATGGTGTTAGTCTTGTATTAGAAAAAGCTATTAGAATGGTATTAGGAAAAGGTAGATTTATTGTCCATATTTAGAGATTGTATAGCATGTATATATACTTCTTCATTAATAAAAATAATCAAAGAATTATTCTCTTTCAATTAGTTCTTTGGGAATATTTGATTGATTACGGTTTCGTGTTGTTCACCGTTCTTTTAATTAAACTAAAGTGGTTACATTGATTAAGAAAAAGAATACATGACTTAAAAGCCACGCCTTTATACATGGGTGGCATGGAAATAATAGAGTAAAATTAACTATACTCATTCTATTCTTTTTAATATATGCTTATTAATTAGAGATGCAGTATCTTGCACCCAACGAACTTTTAATAAGCAACCTTTTAAGAGATTAGGTGATCTTTTAATTTTTGGCTTTTCTATGAAACTAAACTTCTTCGGGCATGTCGCGTCTCTTTCTAGTCAGTTGGGTTGAGGCCCAACTAACATCTTTTGATCTAGTCCGGAAGAATTTGCTGTGCATTTGAAGGCCTAATTATGCGTGAAAATAGCAACTGACGGACTTAGGTATGCCCACCAGCCTAAACTCAAGACTCTTTTATTTCCTTGTATGTATTGTATGTATGTATATGTATTTGTAATGAAAATACTTTGATACATCTATTGAAACATTATTATGGTTGCAAACCTAGGATTGAAAAACGATACGTACATCGTTTACTTTAGAATAGCCTTAAAAAAGCAATTGCAAAAACTGATTTAAAATCTAGAAATTAAATAACTGTTTCTGGACATCTAAAACTGGAAGCAAGCAACTGATTTCAAAAAGCTGAAATTGAAATAATCTTGGACTCGGAAAATTTAGACTTGATATTTAAAAAGGAATGGACTGTTTGATACCTAAAGGACCCAAGTTCGGGCCTGAGTGATTGAGACTAAACAAATGAACTGTTGGGCTTGTTTTTGGATCAAATTGATAATTTTAAAACCAAATTTACGAGCTAAGCCCAATTAAATGACTTTAGACCTTAAAATCTATCTTGGACTTGAAAGTTGAGTTATGGGTTTTTGAGTAAGAATATGATTGGACTTGGATAATATAGAATGCAAAAGGAAATAAAAGAAATCATTTTCATACTATCTCTTTTCAAAACCAAACTCATCATTCTTGACAAACTATACTCATTTCAAAACCTTTGAAATAATTTTTCAAAAAGCTGCAAGTGTATTGGACAATATTGTTAGACTAAAAGTGGAGTTCTACTCAAATTCACATTTGGGTGTTCCTAGTCCGAAAAAATTGATCTCGTGCATACTATTTTGGCGGAAGCCTAACTCTTTTGTTTTCATACAAAACCTTTGAGCTTCGAATAAATGAATGACAAGGATTTTTACAGATATTTAAACACTTTGAGAAATTTTAATCATTTAAATCATACTATAGAACTCGTAGGTCAACCGTATTCTATGAATCCTTAATACCGGGGTGCGTAACACCTTCCCCAGGGGATCACCAGAACCCTTACCTTTACTCTGGATTAGATAAAAAAACTAATTTTGAATAAACCCTTTCACACTGATTTTCCTAATTTACCTACAAATTAGGTGGCGACTCTAAAAACATTATCCAACTTAGAGTACCATCCAAATTCATAGTAGCTCTTATGCATTTACCCGCGTAAAAGTGAATCATAACAACTAATACGGGACCTCCAATTCCCCACTACTCTCATTAGTTAATTATTAGCATACGAACGCATTATTAGCCTTGCCTTTCCTCTGCACGAATCCACTTTGGTCAATCATCTCAATTATATGAGATTACAAGTCTAACGATACCCATATCTATAGGCGAAACTAGAATCCCTAAGTTAAACTACAAATGAACTCCAGGCCCACATTATCAAGACTCGAACTTTAATACCCAAATAGTACCATAACATGCTAGATAGTCATAATCTCAAGTTAATTTAATAACAATGCCCAATTTGATCCTCAATTTCATGAATTGGCAAAAAGCCTCAATTCTAACCCTAGAAACTCCCCCAATTCCCAAAAGAGTTTATAACATGTAATTGGTCAATTAAAAATCATCCACTAGTCTAGTACAACACTAGTTTACAATATCAACAACAATCTAATATCCAATCCCGAATCCCCAATATAACTCTCTTATTCACAACAAGAATCATGCCTTAGGACATAATTTAGCTATAACACATTAATAGAAGGGTGGAAGGTTACCTTAATGATGAATTTCCCTTGAATCTTCAAGAAACTTACTGTCCAAGCTCTAGTACTAAGAGGAATATTTTGGGGAATGAGAAGAGAATTCTAGGTCATAAATCTTATATTCTGAACAGTGTTTTCTCTCTGGCAGAATCGATTCCACTAGAGCGGATCGCTTCGGCGTAAATCCTATCCGCTGGGGGTGAATCCACTTAAATTCTCGATCATCCGTTAGGGCAGAAGAAAGCTTCACAGAGGCGCACCCACCTTTGCGATGAACATGTCTGTTGGGGCAGACCCTAGGCTCATGGAAGATTCTCGCTTCTGCAAGTTGGACCCGCGGAAGCGGAACCAAAGGCGCTGGGGTGAACACCAGACACCAGTAACAAAACTCAACAACTCCCTATCAAATACCCGAAACACTCCCGGGACCTCCCGGATACAAACCAAACATGCATTCCTAACAGAAAAAACACATTCCAGACCTGCTCGCACACTCGGATTTCCCGAAAAAAGTCACTAATGCTCAGGTTTGACTAAGGTCAACTCTTAAGTTCTAATTCCACAATTTTACAAATAAATCTTCAAAACACAATCGGCTGCCTCGGAAACCAAACCAAAGGCTCGACTAAGTCATAAATGCTATTTCGGAGCTAATGGAACCGATGAAACTGTGAAAATAGCACGTTTACATAAAAGTCAACTATGAGTCAAACTTCATTATTCTCTTACCTTAGGATTTCTCAAACCTACCGAAATGGATATGAAACCTCGAACTCCTCGGGAGTCACCCCACCCATCCCTGTAAGTCACAAGAAAGCAAACAAAGACTTGGGAAGGGTAATTGAGGGGTTTCAAGGTAAAAAAAGCAAAATGAATTTTTGAGTCGTTACATCAGGTACCACTTAAACAAATGTTCGTCCTCGAACGGTGAAGAAAAGGAAGTACCTGGACTCTCAAATAGCTTGGGGTAGTTAGCCCGTATATCAGACTCAGACTCCTATGTAGCTTCCTCTTCCGGGCGATTTCACCACTAAAATTTCACAAAAGCTATTTCCTTGGACCTCAACTTTCGAACATGCCTGTCTAGAATAGCTATATGGCCCTTAACATAAGCTAGGTTCTAATCAAGCATCACCGAATCCCATTTAATCACATGAGAACCATCAACAACATACTTCTTCATTATCGAAACATGGAATACAGGGTGGACACTGGATAACCTAGGACGTAAAGCCAACTCATAGGCTACCTCACTAACTATGTCCACTATCTCAAAAAGATAAATAAGCCACGGGCTAAGATTTCCCTTTTTCCCGAACCTTATCACACCCTTCATGGGTGAAACCTTCAGCAAAACCCGCTCACCCACCATAAACTCCAAAGGACAAACCCTCCGATCTACATAACTCTTTTGTTTACTTTATTTTGTAAGAAGCCAATCCTGGATCAACTTAACCTTATCCAATAAATCTCTCAAAAGATCAGTACCCCAAGGTCGAACCTCAAAAGCATCAAACCACCCGACTGGAGAACGACACCTCTTACCGTACAAAGCCTCAAATGGTGTCATCTCAATACTTGAGTGGTAGCTATTGTTGTACGAAAACTCTTCTAAGGTTAGAAACCGGTCCCAATGACCATCAAAATCAATCACACAGGCCCATATCATGTCCTTAAGGACCAAAAAAGTCCGCTCAGACTTGCCATCAATCTAAGGGTGAAAGGCTGTATTAAGCTCCACTATAGTACCCAAATCCTTCTACATAGACCGCAAAAATGAGAAGTAAACTGCGTACCCCGGTCAGATATGATAGTAGGTCACCCCGTACAATCGGACTATGTCTCAAATGTAGATCCTGACCAACTTATATGAATTATAAGTAGTCTGAACTAGAAAGAAATGGGAAGATTTGGTCAACATGTCCACAATGACCCATATAACATCGAACTTGCCCAAGGTACGAGGCAATTTCACTTGCTGGTAATTCAAGCACCGGGATACAAACTCCACTATGTCCATTTTCGTCCTGCACCACCAATAATGTTGTTTCAAGTCACGGTACATCTTCATATCCCCTATATAAATGGAGTACCTCGAACTATGGGCCTCCTCCATAATCAATCTAGTCTAGTCACCTACCTTAGGAATACAAACTTGACCCTTGATCCTAAAAACACCATTACTATCAATAACAACCTCATTTGCCTCTCCCCGCAACAGTTTATCACAGATTTTACACAACTGAACATCATCAAACTGCTAAGATCTAATATGCTCTAACAAAGAAGACCGCGCCTCCACACAGGCTAACACTCTACCCGGCTCCAAAATAGCAAGCCTAACAAACTGACTTCCCAAAGACTGAACGTCCATATCCATAGGACGCTCTCCTACATGCAATAAAACCAAACTACCCTTACTCAATGCATTGCGACTCAAGGCATCCGATACGAGATTCGTTTTTCCCAGGTGATACAAAATAGTCATTTCATAATCTTTCTGAAGCTCTAACCACCTACGTTGTCTCAAATCTATATCCTTCTTGTTGAATAAGTACTGAAGACTATGATGGTCGGTGTAGACCTCACAATGCACCCCATAGAGATAATGCCTCCAAATTTTCAATATAAACATGTTTTTCGCCAACTCTAGGTCATGTGTGGGATAATTATTTTTATGAACCTTAAATTTCCTCGAACCATAGGCTATCACCTTTCCTTTCTTCATCAACACACACACAAGACCTACTCCAAAAGCATCACAATACATGGTAAAACTCTCTCTATCAATTGGCAAGGTCAAAATAAGAGCGGTAGTCAATAAGTCCTTGAGCTTTTGAATGCTCGCCTCACAATCTTTGGACCACTGAAATGCAACCTCTTTTAGAGTCAACGGAGTTGCGATGGATGCAAATCCCTCCATAAATTGTCGATAATACCCTGTGAGGCCAATAAAACTCCAAACCTCAATAACCAAAGTAGGCCGAATCTAATCCCAAACCACCTCGATCTTTTTGGCATCTACCATAATAACATACTTGGTCACCACGCGATCCAATAAAGCTACAAAACTCAATCAAAATTCACACTTAGAAAACTTTGCATAGAGTTGCTTCTCCTTCAGAATACAAGCATGATCCTTAAATATTACTCGTGCTCCTCCTCGCTCCATGAGTATATCAAGATATCATCAATAAATACAATCACGAGTGTATCTAAGTAGGGTTTGAGCACCCAATTCATCAACTCCATAAAGGGTGCAGGTGCATTCGTCAACCCAAACGACATCACCAGAAACTCATAATGCCCTCATCTAGTCCGGAAGGCTGTCTTAAGAACATCCTAAGCCCTAATCTTTAGTTGATGATAACCGGACCTTAAGTCAATCTTTTAAAAGACCGAAGCACCATGTAGCTGATCAAACAAGTCATTAATACGCAGAATCAAATACTTGTTCTTTATAGTCACCTTGTTCAGCTGCCTATAATCAATACACATGTGTATGAACATATCTTTCTTCTTTACGAATAACACTGGAGCACCCCAAGGGGAAACATTGGGCCTAATGAATCCCTTACTTAATAGATCCTGCAATTACTTCTTCTATTCCCTCAACTCTGCATGTGTCATCCGATATGGAGATATAAAAATAGGTTGAGTGACAGGATCTAGGTCATTAAAGAAGTCAATATCACAGTCCGGTGGAACACCGGGAAGGTCTGTAGGAAACACCTCTAGATACTCCCAAACTACCAAAACTAACACTAAGGAAGGAGTCTCCGCACTAGTATCATGAACGTAGGCCAAATAAGAAAGACATGTTACACCCTATAGTTTCATATTTTGTCGTGTCGTTAATAGATATCGAGGTCTCGGGAAGAGGTACGACCTTACAGAAAGGATAATAAAGGTTTAAAGCTTTCCTATAGAAGTTTTGGAGTGTATGGAAGTTAATCGGATCGAAGAAAAAATGTTTTGATGAAATGAGAATACTTTCCATTTTGATGGGAAGATTGACGGACTCTTAAAAGGACCAATCTGAGCCGCTAATTTTTCTATGCAAATTGAAATTTCAGGTCTGCATTGACGAACTGTCAAAAGTTTGATGGGCCATCAAAATGACCGTCCTTATTAGGCGGTGCAAATTTTTTGTCGGGTTTATATTAGATTTTCTCAATTTGGGAATCGTTTCTCATCCAAACCAGACCCTCCTTTAATCCTTTCTAAGGATCCATATGATCCCAAGATCAAATCAAAGGTCAATTACACAAACGTGGTAAACCCCGTGGTTATCATAGAAATTATCTTCTCTGCATAAAATCGATTTCAGAAGCCCTTAAAGATGGAGTAACTTGCTACTTTAAGGGGATTTTGGTGCATAAAGGTCATATTTATCCTCCTCTAGTTATTATTATGATTAATTGATGATTTGGAGCAAGTGGTGAAAGGATTTTCTTAATCGAAACTCGAAAGGTATTAAATCATCATGATATAACTTGTGAGTTGTTTTACATGAAGCATGAGTTGATATTGATAAGTAAACCAATTGTTTATGTTGGGGAGATAAGGAAAGTATGGATTGAAGGATTGTGGGATCGAATTACATAAGTATCAATTGAAAAATAAGTATAATAACCCTATGTGCTTAAGGTTGTCGATAAGATGCGTAAGTGAAGTTTCTCTATAGAATTTAGATTCGATACTGATATTGACCCTTTGTTTGATATAGATAATTATCTGTAAAGAGGATGAGGACTTGTAAAATGATTGTAGCTTTGTGGACAGGGTATGTAATGTTATCCCTTTCTTTCAAAAGCATGAAATCCAAAGAGGTTGCATTTTCTAAAGAAACATCGAAAGCTTCATTCTACTTGTTTATCGTAATCTTGTCGAGAATTGTTCATTGTTATTCCTATTCTCATGATCATTGATGTTTGGTTACTGGTTTAGCTTATCATAAGATAAGCCTTCGGAAAGAAGTATTCCACAGAGTTAATTGTCAGAGTCGACTAAATGTCATTCCAAAAGTAAAGTCAAAGAGTTTTGAGTTTAAAAGAGGCCTTAAATGCATATATATATATATATATATATATATATATATATTACTCACACTAACATTGCAAATAGTGTAGATATATATATATATTACTCACACCACCATTGCAAACAGCCAATGGGCAGCTCTACATGTACATTATACACACAATGTCGTGCTATAGTCAGTCAGGGCAGGCACAAAGATGTGCATACATACATATACTTAAGAGTATACCTGAGGGTAGTGACTTATTATACACCTCGCACTATAAGTTGAGGGCAGTTGATACAGTAAGGCCTATCCACATAAGTTTTATTTTAGTTTTAGAGTTTCATTATTCACCTTATATGGCATCCAGGGCGATATGTGTTCATGCCACATGTTATGATAGGGGCTCTACGAGGCCACCATAGTAGGAGTTGTCGAGTTCCGTAGTTAGTAAGTAAGATTCATCATTCCCAAAGCTTTTTTGTCATCTAGTGAGTATATTTTGCAGAGTTATATATAGTATGGTTATGTCGGGGCCCTGTCCTAACCATATGGTAGTACAGTTATTCGTAGAGGCTCATAGACTTGTCTAGTATTTACAGTTGTTGATGTATAGCCTTGTCGGCTAAGTTTTTTTTTGTTGAACCATGTTGTGACCTTGTTAGTCCTGTTATGTATATATGTTTGGCTAGTCCCTCTTGTTCAGTGTTGTTGTTGCGTTATATCATAGGACAGCCTTGTCGGCTGGAGGTTCTACTCATACAGAAGTCTAGTCATCAGAGTGGTATGCTTGGGCCAGCAAGGCACCGGGTTCCGGCCATACCCCCTAGTTTGGGGTGTGACAAACTTGGTATCAGAGCATGTCAGTTCTAGAAAGTCTGTGAGCCGTGTCTAGTAGAGTTTTTTTATGGGTGTGCTGTGCACCACACTTATAAACAAGTTGCTGCCAGACATTTAGGGATGGTTGTTGTTCTTTCACTTACTGGATCGTGCTATAAAGATGAGTTACATAATTTTGAGGCTAATTCATGCTCTAATTCCCTTTTTAGTCATGCCAGTTACTACAAGAGCTACCACTAGTTATCGAGCCGGTGCTGATAGGGGTGAAGGTACCAGTAATGCCCTGCCCGGCCAAGTTGATAGATTTGAAGCTCATGGAGAGTCATATTCGCACGTATCACCTATACCACCCCTCGCAAGAGGAGGCTAGAAGAGGTGAAGTGCCTCAAGCTCCTACATAATACCTCCAGTTCTTATGAGCAAGGAGTGGCTATCACACCCCAGCCTTCGGAGTTATGGCCGACACCTATTTCCCACAGGCCTGAGTGTACCACTATAGTATCCGGACCATTAAAAAGAAACTTGGCCCAACAAGGCCTCTAATTACCAATATACTACAAGACTGAAAGATAACCTGCACACAGAAGAGTATCAGTAGGATATATACATCAGAACATATAGCTAAATCTCACAAGGCTACAATACGAGTATACTGCTAATAAAAAGGGCCGCCAAGGCCATGACTTATTGATACCCACTTTACATAAGTCTGCAAGTCGCTAAGAATGACATATACACAACAACAGGTCGGTACAGGGCCGTGCCATACCCAAAACACAAGTAGCACATGCATTAGTACCTAAGACTCTTGTAAAATATAAATCCGAGAGAAAGGAGTGCGACAATCATAGCTGAGTAGATCACCTACTGAGGAGGAGTGCCACTTTGTCTATTTGTACCTGCAGACATAAACACAGTGCCTCAATGAAGGGCATAAGTATGAAAGATGTACTGAATATGTAAGGTAGGTAACATATATAAACATGAGATATAACATGAGAGATGTGGAGATAAGAATCAACCTGAAACTCAAAACAGCATCTAGGGGCCTACTCTGTCATAATCAGAAATATATGTATGCAAGTATGTAAAAATTATGCCACTCTGTGGGGAAAATCATATCATATTGTATATATATATCATATCTGGCCTCGATGAGGACTCGATCATACCCAACCCAAATATAGGACTCAGTTATGTCTGATATCCAACCAACTACAGCTGGGTGCATATCTACGTGCCGTACGCGGTAGACTATAGCTCATCTTGGTAAGAAAATAAATACTTATATATATATATATATATAAGTGCAATGCAATATAGACTCTATCATATGCCACAAGCATAGCCGGAGTGACCTAGCATCGTTCTCCTCCGACTATTGTTATTGACGCTATGTTCAAGAACTTTGATATGAACACTTGGAACTTGTCTAACCCAAAAGATGCTATGAACAAGAAAATATTCAAGAATTATGATCGATTTTCAAAGTAGACCTTTTTCTACTTCATTTCGCCAACAAGATTTCTATCCAAAAAACATGATGTAACAAGTCATGCCAAGAAAGAAGGTTTTCCTTACATACATTATCCTAGAGATTACAATATCCTTATATGCCCTCACACGGCTTACAAATGGATATCTATAGCAAAAAAGAGTCGATATCAATATCACATCCATATTCCCAATAAGAAACTTCATTTATGCATCTTTATCGATAACCTTAAACACAAGGAATCCTTGGACTTGTTAACGAAGGGTACTTATGCATTATGAATCCCACGATTCTTTGAAACATAATTTCTTAGGTTTACAACATCAATAATCAATTCATTTATCAATTCTCAATTCATATCTTCAACAAAACAACCCCTAAATCACAATACAAAGATTTCTTAGGTTTATGGGTTTTGATTACAAAAATACTATCACAACTTACTCTGAATCATCAATTAATCATAATTATAGATAAAAGGGTAAATCTTACCTCGATGTATCAAAGTCTTCTCAAAACAACAGGTTACCCCAATTTCAAGGGTTCCAAAATCCTTTCAACAAGGAGTTGATGATTTCTTCGATTCCTATGGAAAATTTTACGTTAATCTAGCGTAATTCGGATTTGATTTGATCTAGGATTGATATAATATATTTTGGAGGGTTTTGGAGAATGTTTATCATCAAATTTGGAGGAAACTGAGGTCTCAAAATGTAAGACTCAATTTTATACCCGAAAAATATTTCCACCGCCGAAATTCGACGGTGGGATTGACAGGACCGTCAAATACTTCCATGGTCCATAAATATTCTCGTCAAACTTCAAGGGAAAATTGATGGCTCAGAGAGGAAAATTAACAGTCCGTCAAATACTTTGACGGTCAGTCAATGCTGTCATTAAATGCCCAAATTTTTCGATTTCGTCGAAACATACTTTTTTTGATCCGTTGGACTTTCCAACACTATGGTACTTCCATAAACAAGATGTAAACCTTCATTACCCTTTCATAAAGTCATACATCTTCCCATGACATTGGTATCCTATCAATAACACGACGGAATGTGAAACTATGGGGTGTAACATCTTTCCCTCCTTAGGAACATTCGTCCTCGAATGTTGAGGATATTCTTTAATTCTTGAGAGTTCTAAAAATTTTGGCAGAATTTCTTTTGTAAAAAGGACTATCCAAAATCTTTCAAGTATTGAGAATACATATACAATGCCACACAGGGCTACCAAATAACACATTATAATAATAACGGTCCCACATGACCATATATCTAACTAGAAATCAAAAGGGTTAGCCATAAATCACCTCAACTATCCTATGTCGTACTCTGAGCTACACCTGTCATATCTGCCTTACCATTAGCACCTAAATAAGGTATAGGAATTAGGACTGTTGAATAGAATAGAAACGAGAGAATCGTATCATACAAATATTGGTATAACCTGAGGACTGAAATAAGTAAGGATATACGGATCGTGTATCTTCTTCAGCCTCCCAAGTCATCTCCTTTGTATTGTTATTTCTTTGTAGTACCTTGACGGAGGTAATTTCTTTAGCTCTTAGTTTTCAAATTTGGCAATCTAGAATGGCTATCGGAGAATCCTCATAAGTTAAATCTTCAGTGATTTGCACATCCTCCATGGGAGCAATACGTGAGGGATGTCTTATGAACTTCCGAGAATTGACATATCAAACACCAAATAATTTGATCCATGTTTTGTGGGGTAATACTGGCTCATAGGTTTCCTGGTCAATTCTTCAAATAAAATGATATATTCCGACGTATGTAGGGCTAAGCTTAGCTCTCTTGCCAATTATCATCCTGCATTTCATAGGTAATACTTTCATAAACCATAGACTTCGAATTCTAAGTCCTATCATTATCCATCTGAACACAACTTATCGACAACTTCGGGCAGTGAAAACTTTCTGCCGCGAGACTTTATCTGCTTTATGACTTAAAATCGTAAATTAGATTTTATTAACTCTGGATTACTTACTTCCAAATTTCTGATATATATGTTTTACCTCTCCGCTTCTTCAGGGCTTCATAGGGTATCATTTTGATGCTTAACACAATAGACGCCGTGGCATGCAACCTTCTAGGGAATATGTGGTCATCCGAACTTCCTTTAGGATCCACTACTCATGCTCTCGGACATCTAAATTATATGTTTGATTTGCATATCAATCTAAGGGTAGGGCTGACCAGAGTTCCCAAGACCCCTTTTTAAATGATCTTCTGAACTTGGTTATAAGCTGAGTATCATTTATCAAATGTCATGCAACCATAGACATCATGAAGGTGCACTATCTTCTTAGTCATACAATCTCGCATCGTCCTTAGCCATATATATAATTATATTGGCAAAAAATGAGTCGACTAGTCAGCCTATTGGAAATTACTTTGACAAGTCAATTCATAATAACGGTGAGATAAATCTTTAGTAAAACCCATACTAATTATCTCCCAATTTTATCGAATCCTTAATGTCCTTAGTCTACCCCACTGGCTTCTAATGCTTAATTCTTACCTATTGATAATTAATATGCTGGCCACAACCTCTATAAGGTTCTTTTTACTGTTGTTAAATTAATACCTCCATTAATCACCTTGATACATCTTAGTACATCCTCCCTGGATACTTGCGTTGTAGTTAGGGGACCTCCATCGTAATCTTGTTTCATAGTTCTGCTACATTGGGAATACACAATTAGCCATGGTACCTGAGGGTCCCCATTCATTAAGCTCAAGGATCGCGGTTCTCTTTAGTTAAATACCTTGTCCAACTTCCCCCAAGAGTGGGATCATTATCTTGACAGTCCTTATCTTTCCATATGAGCGATAACTCTATTGAGTTCCGAATCTTAACAGTACCATCCTCTGAGTTCATTAGTTAGGCCTCCACTTGATTAGCTGATATGCTCCGCACTAGTCAACCTGCTTGTGGGTATACGATTGGTTTTACGGGTTACGACACTACTGAATCCCAAAGATATAGGACTATCGATATATGAGATTCTCTAGATTGCTTACGTCATAACCTCTTTAATAAATTTAGCCCCGCTTCTTGGTTTATGTATTAGAACCCTTATAGTTACGATGCCTCAGCCATAAATATTCCATAGATAATTTCATCAAACTCTCATTCAGGATTTAATGAAAACCTTTTATTACTTTCTCATTACTCATGGCTATAAGCAACTTTTTGTCCTTACTTTTTTTAAAACTTGCCCACCCATTCGCAGTCATTCATTCTGGAATGTCCTGGTGCCTATGTGTAGTCTCAAACATTACTGTCGATTCTTATCTTTGATGGTATAGAACTGGTCGTTAACTTATTCTCTTATGGGGTCCAAACTAAATTATTGAGTATTTAATAGGGGTGGGCGTATATCAGTTTGGTTTGGTTTTGTATCTGAAAAATATGAACCGAATAAAAATCGGTTTTTTAAAAACAAAAACGATATGTTCGGTTTATATGCCGAACGTATCGGATTATATCTTTTTTTTTAGTGGGTCGGGCCGGGTCGGGTCTGGGAATTTTTATTTTTTTTTAAATTGAATTTCCAAAACTGAAATTGACATTCACACCTACACTATCATGAAATTTTGACGTTGAAATCTATTGTGTATCGTGAGATGTTTACTAAAGAAAAAGGAAAATTAGAAATCAATTTGGGGAAAAACACAAATTGATTGGGAAAATGGACGTTTTTCTAACAATTAGTTGCGCCAAACCGCCTTTTGGCAGTTTGACCGGCCCCGTCTCGAGAAAATACGCAAAATCAAAAAATCGGGTAAAACGGACATCCGAGCGCAGAGTTATGACCATTTAAAGTTTTATCAATTTACAACTACTTTTTCTCCCTACATTTTATGTCAATGCTTCCGTGATATGTTAATTAAGTTCATGCCACATGCGACTTCCATAAAAGCTTCATAGATTAGCTTCAATGACTATGATTCAAGAGATAGTAGTATCCTAAAATAAAAAATAAAAAAATAAATATATATATATATATATATTTAATTCGGTTTTTCGGTTCGATTCGTATCCAAAATTAAAAAATCAAACCGAATCACTAAATCCTGATTCGGTTTTTCAAAAACTGAGAAAAAACCAAACCGGTTCTCCGGGTTTTTTGCCCACCCCTAGTATTTAATGCTACATAGCGTTGTTCGGATATATCCAAATTTAGTTGTAATACTTAGATCCGAACACCTTCACCTACCTTATGGCTAAAACTTTCCATCAATGGCGCTAGGAAAATAATTTTGTCAATCATGTTGAACTATAAATATGTTACTTCATTTATCTTGTAGAACCTTTAGTCGATTCAAGGATGCTCACATATATCTTTATTGGCTCAACATTTATCTTTTCTATCCTTTCATTGTCCCTTGGCGTAGTTTCCCAATGTCTACTAGGTATTCTTAGGCTTATCTGCTCTTTTCTTTTTCTATACGTATCTCAAGCTTCTACCTATTGTTGCTTCCATTTACATACTTTCTGCGAATTGTCGCACGTTTCAATCCAATTGGCAACGTTACATGATCCAATGACTTCCCCAAATTTCCTTATCTTACCAAACCCAGATCTTTCACCAACCGATTACTCAATTGTCATACTCTGACTTTTCCATTCCAGGTTATCTGGGGGGGGGGGGTTTCTTGTTTTTTTTGTACTTCTCATATTGACTTTTTAAACATTGAAGGTCTAACACCTCTAGTCAAAAATCCCTCACTACCCTTTTCTCATTATGGTTCTTTCACTATTTCGGTGTAACCACACCTTTATGAAACCTGTATAACCTTAGCTTTATTTACTTCTATTCTTCTCATCACGGTCTGACTGCCGGTCATGCGCATACTTGTTTATGTGTCAACACCTCATCATGTCACATATTCTTTGCTTACTATCCATTTGCAGGATTCTCCCAACAATTTTTTTATTATCCTAAAATTCTCATCATCACTTGTCTCCAGCAAGCTACTCTTACTCAGGGATATATAAGACTATGGCATGTTGTTCAATAGGTTCGGAAGTCTTGTCAATTCATTACCCATAGCATGCCTTGGCTTACTAGCACCACGATATATAACTTCCAATAATAAAAGATATGACTTTGTTATGCCCATACGAGGGGTTTATACCACCTTCTATTACCACGGGCAAACTAGCCCTTATGTGTGACTTGGGGTTACTCTTGTGAGTGGTCATTATGCGCATCCCCTTAAATGTATCCCTAACTTAATACAACTCCCTTGAGGCAATCCATCCTTATTAACAATATCGTGAGGTCATTTCCCACCATTTTAATTAAGGTTTAACCATTTGGGTTGCGTCTTCATGAGGTACTTTCTCCTTTACGTCAGTGAAATTTACCTTAAAATGGAGGGGTTCTTATAACATTCTAAATCATTTCAACAATACTTTATACATTCCATCTTCATAGATTATTTTCATCTTACCATATTTCCTGCAAAACATGGGCTTCCATAACATTATCAAAGTAATGTAATATCGCAAATTCAGAATCCACCTAGCATAACCATTTGGAAGGGTGACTAACCAAAGGGAACTTTTCTGATGTCGATATTTCCTAATTCAGGGGGCTAGATCAGCTGATCGGTATATTTGGTTAACATCTGGCTATTCGAATCTCATCGTAGGCACTTAGTCTCATAATGAACTCATCTTCACAACTTAGCATTTACTTGTCCTTGTCTTCTGTTTTACTCGACTACGAACTATGTCGTATTACCATACTCTTATTGTATGACTCAATCGCTCTTCATATTTACTAAGGTGTCCCACTTACATTGATATCATTCCTTTGCTATCCATCTCATTTCTTATCTTAGTTCAAATAAACAATTTTCTTGCTTATAACTTTCTCTCCTTTAGTTGACCTTATCTACTGGGCGATTACTATTTCTACTTACTCCAGACAAAAGCCTTTCTAAGGGAAACAATTACCTTATGTACAAGGGAGTCAATACTTGGCACTCGGAGCATCAACATTATTTGAAAGTCATATTTGTTTCACAATTTTATGGATACATCAGGTATACATGATCCGAAGGAGTGGCTTTGACATAACTATATTCTCTTTCCCTGTACTGTCCATACTAAAGACTATTCTAACCTCTACTAAGCCTCGATCTCTATAGGTCCTTGTCATTACGATTCTTCCCTTATGGAAAGCGGGGTAGCAATACTTACATTATACTATTGGAATGTCAATTTCCTTATAACCTCAAGTATGCGAGTACTCTGCACCTCATTTACCTTACTTCTCTTGCATCCTAAAACCAATACCTTACCTTTTCGAGTATTCATTAACTCCTCCGTATCTCAAATGTCCATACTCTGAGATGATAGTATAACACTCGCACCTCTGGTAGATTAATAGCCCACTTTGGGGGTGGGGGGCTTTCATTTACTTACCACGAATACAGACTGGACAGAGTCTTTTTAGTAACTGATAGTACTGGAAATGTATAAAGCACGAATTAGACTCGAATTTTACAACTCAACTCTACTGCACGATCTATAAGATGAAATAACATAAACCATCCCTAAATGCCATGTATCTTTCTGTCTAAGTGTGGTTCACAACACGCCCATAAACAAGACTCTACTAGACACGGCTTGCAGATTCCCTAGGACATACATGCTGTGATACCAAGTTTGTCACACCCCAGCCTTGGGGGGAGGGGTGCCCGGTACCCAGCGTCCAAACGCTTGAGCGTACCATTATAGTATTCAAACCTTGAAAAATGAAACTTGGGCCGATAAGGCCTCCAACTACCCATATACCACAAGATTGAAAGATAACATGCACACAGAAGAGTCCCAGCAGGATATATACATACCAACAGATAGCCAAAGCGACAAGGCCACAATATGAGTACACTGCTAACAAAAAAGGACATTAAGGCCACGACATACCGACACCCACTATACATAAGTCTACAAGCCTCTAAGAGTGACATATACACAACAACAGGTCAGGACAGGGCCCAAAACACAAGTAGAACATGTATCAATACCTAAGATTCCTGCAAAATGCAACTTTGAGAGAAAGGAGTGCGACAATCACAGCTGAGCAGATCACCTACTGAGGAGGAGTGCCTCTTTGTCTATTTATACCTGCGGGTATGAACACAGTGCCTCAGAGAAGGAAATCAGTACAAAAGATGTACTGAATGTGTAAGGCATGTAATATATGTAAATATGAGATATAACATGACAGATGTGGAGATAAGAATCAACCTGAAACTCATAACAGCCTCTAGGGCCTACTCTGTCGTAATAAAAAATATATGTATGCATGTCTGTAAAAATTATGTATGCATGTCTGTAAACATTATGCCACTCTATGGGGAAAATCATATCATATTGTATATATATTGTACCCAGCCTCGATGAGGACTCGATCCTAGTCGGCCTAAATATAGGACTCAGTAATGTCTGATATCAAACCAACTGCAGTTGGGTGCATATCTACGTGTCATATCCGGATGACTATAGCGCAACTCCATAAGAAAATAAATACATATATATAAGTGTAATGCAAAACAGACTCTATCATATACCACAAGTAGAGCCAGAGTGACCTAGCATCGTTATCCTCCAACTATTGTTATTAGCGCTATGTTCAAGAACTTTGATATGAATACTTGAACTGGTCTAACCCGAAAGATGCTATGAACCAGAAAATATTCAAGAATTATGATCGATTGTCAAAGAAGACCTTTTTCTACTTCATTTCGCCAACGAGATTTCTATCAATAAAAATGACGTAACAAGTCATGCCAAGCAAGAAGTTTTGCCTTACATACCTTATCCTTGAGATTGCAATCGCCTTATACGCCCTCTCCCGCCTTACGAATAGCTATCTATAGCAACAAAGAGTCGATATCAATATCGAATCCATATTCCCAATAAGAAACTTCATTTAGGCATCTTTATCGATAACCTTAAACACTAGGAATCCTTGGACTTGTTAAACGAAGGGCACTTATACATTCTCACCCCACAATTCTTTGAAACATAATCTCTTATGTTTACAACATCAATAATAAATTCACTTATCAATTTCAAATTCATATCTTCAACAAAACAGCCCCCAAATTACAATACAAAGATTTCTTAGGTTTACAGGTTTCGATTACGAAAATCCTTTCACAACTTAGTCTGAATCATCAGTTAATCACAATTATAGATTAATAAGGGTAAACCTTACCTTAATGTATCAAAGTCTTCTCAAAATAGCGGGTTTCCCCAATTTTAAGGGATCCAAAATCCTTTCAACACGGAGTTGATGATTTCATCGATTATTATGGAAATTATTACGTTAATATAGCATAATGCGGCTCTAATTTGATCTAGGATTGATATAATATATTTTAGAGGGTTTGGGAGAATTTTTAGGACCAAATTTGGAGGAAAATGAGGTCTCAAAATGTAATACCTGATTTTATACCCGAAAAAAATTCCACCGCTGGAATTCGACGGTGGGATTGACGGGGCTGCTAAATAATTCAACAGTTCATCAATATTTTGGGGAAAATTGATTGCTCAAATAGTAAAATTGACGGTTCGTCAATGTTGCCGTCAAATGTCCAAATTTTCTGATTTCGTCGAAACGTACTTTGTTTGATCCGTTTGACTTTCCAACACTCCGATACTTTCATAAAAAAGCCGTAAACCTTCATTTCCCTTTTGTAAAGTCATACATCTTCTTGGGACATCAATATTCCATCAATGACATGACAGAATATGGAACTACGGGGTATAATAGTGGCAAACGTCATGCAGTTATTAGCGTAGATAGTAGCTACCTAACAGCGTTAGATAAGGACTTCAATAGGTGTTGGGTCTTTTGATGGTATTGGAGGTTCTAGAACTTGAGAATATCTCAGATTGAGTCAACCAGTATTCACTGGGACTGATCCAAATACCCTCAAGACTTTATTGCTCAAATGCTGTGAGTATTATGGGTGATGCATGCTTCAGAGATCGAGGCGGTAGAGTTGGCCTCTTTTAGGTTATGAGATGTGGTTGTTTTATGGTTTAAGGCATGGGAATGGTCTCGAGGACCAGATGTACCTCCAACTGTGTGGGAGGAGTTTTCAGAAGCCTTTCTGGATCAATACTTTCTATTAAAGGTACGGGAGGCCAAGGTGGAGCAATTTTTAAACCTCAAACAAAAGGGCAAGGTATGCTCCAAATATTCTTGACACAATGAGGGATCGAATTCATCATTCTGTAGCTGGTTTAGATGCGCATTTGATTGGGGAGTGTACGATAGCCTCACTGAATAGAGATATGGATATTTCGAGAATACATGCATATGCTCAAGGTGTTAAGGACCACAAACGGAATCTTCAAGAAGATAGAAGTATAGAGAGGAAATTGACCAAGAGAGATAGGTCAGCTGGGTCATTCGGAGAGGCAACGGGTATCTCCAGGAAGCAATTTTCCAGATGTCCACCTCAGTTTGCTAATAGTTCTCCATGCCAGTGTCAGGAGCCAAGGTATGACAGCTATGCTCAGTCAGGACCCAAACAAAGTTCGAGAGCTTTTGGTTCTCAGAGGCAGGGAAGTTCATGAAAGATGAGACCTCCATTGCTGCCATGTAGTCAGTGTGGTAGGAAACACACGAGATGATATCTTTAGGGTTCCGATGTGTGTTACTCCTACGGATCCTGGTCACTATATGCGTCAGTGCCCAAGTAGAGGTAGAGGTGATGCACCTCAGCCGATGGGATCAACAGAAGCATCTTCATCAAGTGTACGTCTATGAGTGGTGGAATGCAGACCTCAGCAGGTAGGGATAGAGGCTGAGGAGGAGGAACCTCTAGTTCAGGTAGTGCTCAAAACTGCATCTATGCTTTATCAGATCGTTAGGACTTAGAGTCATCTCCGGATGTTGTTATAGGTATACTATATGTCTTCACCTATGATGTTTATGCAATGATAGACCCATGTTCTAATTTATCCTATGTTACGCTCTTTGTTGCTAGCAAATTTAGATTTAAACTAGAGTTGTTGTCTAAGCCGTACGAAGTGGATACACCAGTTGGTGAGACGATTGTGGCACGGTGAATTTACAGACATTGTACTTTGACCGTTTGTAATAGCCCTATTGTGGCTGATTTAGCCGAGTTACCTATGGTTGAATTCGATGTTATTATAGGAATGGACTGGTTGGCTTCATGTTACATGAATGTTGATTTTCGGACAAAGATTGTTAAGTTCAACTTTCCAGGTGAGCCGACCCTTGAGTGGAAAGGCAACTCTGCTACACCTAAAGGCAGGTTTATTTCCTACCTGAATGCTAGGAAAATGGTTTCCGAGGTATATATTTCTCATTTGGTTCGGGTCAGGGACGCAGATGCAGAACCTCCGACCCTTCAATCTGTCCCTGTAGTTAATGAGTTTTTTGATGTATTTTTGAATGAGCTTCCGAGAATCCCTTCAGAGCAGGAGATTGAGTTCACTATTGATGTACTTCTAGATACGCAACCAATATATATCCCTCCTTATCGAATTGCTCTGGCCGAGCTGAGGGAGTGGAAGGATCAACTGAAGGATTAACTGGAGAAAGGTTTTATCAGACCTAGCACTTCGTCATGGGGTGCAATATTATTATTTGTTCGCAAGAAGGATGGTTCCCTAAGGATGTGTATCGATTACATGAAACTGAATAAGGTCACTATCAAGAATAAGTATCCACTTCCAAGAATATATGATTTATTCGATCAGTTGCAAGGTGTCAAGTATTTCTCAAAGATTGACCTAAGATTTAGATACCACCAGTTAAGGGTAAATGAGAAAGATATCCCGAAGACAGTCTTTCGAACCAAGTATGGCCAATTTGAGTATTGGGTGATGTCTTTTGGACTCACTAATGTGCCATCAGCCTTTATGGACTTAATAAATCGAGTCTTCAAGACATTCTTGGATATCTTTTTTATCGTATTTATTGATGATATTCTTGTGTATTTGCGGACTGAGTTAGACCATATAGATCATCTCCGAGCGGTGTTACAGATGCTCTAAAATCGTAAGTTGTATGCCAAGTTCTCCAAATGCTAATTCTGGCTAAAATTTGTTGCCTTTTTAGGCCATATTGTCTCATCATAAGTTTATAAGGAGGATCATCAAAAGATTGAGGTCGTAAAGAATTAGTCGAGGCCTACGACTTTTCGCAAAGTACATAGCTTCTTAGGATTAGCAGGATATTATCGGAGATTCGTGGAGGGTTTTTCTTCTATCTCCGCACCTATGACCAAGCTCACTCACAAGGCAGCTAAATTTTAGTGGTTAGATGTGTGTGAATGCAGTGTTCAGGAATTGAAGGACAGGTTGACATCCGCACCTCTGTTAGCTCTTCCAGAAGGTCCTGATGAGTACATGGTTTATTTTGATGCCTCCATAGTTGGTCTACGATGTGTGATGATGTAGCACGAGAAGGTTATAGCATACGCTTTGAGGCAATTAAGTAAGCATGAGGAAACTATCTGACACATGATCTTGAGTTAGCAGCGCTAATCTTTTCCCTGAAGATGCGGCGTTATTATTTATATGGTGTCAATGTTCACATATTCATGGACCATTAGAGTCTACAATATATATTCTGCCAGAAGGAGTTGAATTTAAGGCAAAGAAGGTGGCTAGAATTATTAATGGACTATGACGTCAATAGTTTATACCACAACGAAAAGGCAAATGTCCTAACTGATGCCTTAAGCCATAAGTTCATAGAGATCTTGAATTGTATCAAAGTCAACAAGTTAGAGATGACCAAGAGCTATAATACCTAGCCAGTTTAAATAAGCGACTTTTGGATATGGATAACGGATGAGCGGTGGTGCAGAATACCGCAGAATCATCCTTGACATCATAAATAAAATAAGACATTTTGATGACCCCAAGTTGGTCCGAATGAAATAGGGGATTACCCAGTAGAAGAAGCCTATATTGGAACTCACATGAGATGAAGTCCTTAGATATCAAGGTCGACTATGTGTACCAGGCATAAGATGACTCCGAGAGCAAATTATGGCCGAGCTCCACCAGTCCAGGTATTCTATTCATCCTGGCTCAACAAAAATGTACCATAACCTCCGACAGGTTTACTGGTGGAATGATATGGAGAAAGATATCGCAATATTTGTAGCTCAATGCCTGAATCGTCAGCAAGTTAAGATCAAGCATCAAAAGCCTAGAGGTTTGCTTCAGCATATTTAAATACCTACTTGGAAGTTTGAAATGATTAATATGGATTTTATCACCGAGTTACCCCGTTCTTATTGAAAGTTTGATTCTATTTGGGTTATGGTCAACAGACTAACAAAATCGGCTCATTTTCTACCTGTTCGTACTACCTTCTCAGTTGAAGATTACGCCAAGCTGTATATCAAGGAAATAGTTCGGTTGCATGGTGTTCTGGTCTCCATCATATCCGATAATGTGATCATTTTATGGGTCACTTTTGAAGGTCCTTTCAAAAAGGTTTCGACACCCAAGTGAACCTTAGCACAACCTTCCATCCACAGACGGATGGTCAGGCCGAACATACAATCCAGACACTCAAAGACATGCTACGGGCTTGTGTATTTGATTTTAAAGGTAGCTGGGATGATCATTTTCCCCTTATTGAGTTCGCTTACAATAATAACTATTATTCCAGCATTAAGATGGCCCCGTATGAGGCATTGTACAAGAGGAAATGTAGATCCCTAATTGGATAGTTTGAAGTGGGTGAAGCCAGGTTACTAGGTCCCGATTTGGTCCAGCAAATAATAGAAAAGGTAAAGCTAATCCAAGAATGCCTATTGACTGCCGAAAGCCGATAGAAATCTTATTCAGATGTTTGACACAGTGATTTGGAATTCACAATTCTTGATTGGGTATTCTTTTAGGTTTGCCCAATGAAAGAGGTTATGAGGTTTGGCAAGAAAGGAAATATTAACCCCAAATATGTCTGGCCATATAACATTATTCACAGGATAGGCTGAGTGGCTTATAAATTTGAACTACCCTCATAATTGGAGCAGTTCACCCGATATTCCATGTGTCGATGTTAAGCAAGTGCATAGGAGATCCCTCCCATATTACTCCTATAAAGTATGCGCAGATCACCGAGGATCTAACCTATGAAGAGACCCCAATAGCTATTCTAGACACCAAGTTCTAAGATGAGAACTAAGGACGTTACATCCATTAAGGTGCTATGGAGGAATAACAATATAGAAGAGATGACTTGGGAGGCCGAATAAGATATGTGATCCAGATAGCTTTACTTGTTTCAGTGTTTAGGTTTGTACCTACACTCGTGTGATACAGTCATATTATTCTTATTTCCTTTATCGATCTTAATTCATATATCTTACCTAGGTGTTAGTGTTGAGGAAGACATGGTAGGTGTAGCTTAGAGTACAACAGAGGATAGTTGAGGTGAGTTTTGGCTAACCTTCTTTGATTTTGGTATATACAGATGGTCGTGTGAGGCCTAGTTGATGTTGTTTTGTTATTATGTTGGCATGTGGGGCACCAGATGTATTTTTGGGTTGTTTAGTAGGTTTTGGATAGTCTTGTTTACAAAGAAAACTCTGCCAAAATTTGTAAACCCTTGAGAGTTAAGAATATCTTCAACATTCGCGGATGAATGTTTCTATGGGGGAAGGATGTTACACCCGGTAGTTTCACGTTTTGTCATGTCGCTAATGGATATTGAGGTCTTAGAAAGAAGTAAGACCTTACGGAAAGGGTAATGAAGGTTTAAATCTTACTTATAGAAGTTCCATAGTGTATGGAAGTTAATCGTATCGACGAAAATACATTTTGACAAATCAGAAAACTTTCCATTTTGACGGCAAGATTGACGGACAATCAAAAGGACCAATCTGAGCCATCAATTTTTCTCTATAAATTGAAATTCTCAGGTTTGGATTGGCAGTCCAGATTAACGGACCGTCCTTTTGAGGTGGTCCAAATTTTTATTGGGTATATATTGGATTTTCTCGATTTGGGATTCATTTCTCATCAAAACCAGACCCTCCATAAATCCCTTCTAAGTCTCCATATCATCCCAATCTCAAATAAAAGGTAAATTATGCAAGATTAACGTGGTAAACCCCGTGGTTATCGTAGAAATCATCTTCTCCACATAAAATCGATTTTGGAAACCCTTGAAGATGGAGTAGCTTGTTGTTTTAAGGGGATTTTGGTGCATAAAGGTAAGATTTATCCTTCTCTACTTATTATTATGCTTAATATATTATTTGGATCAAGTGGTGAAAGGATTTTCGTAATCGAAACTCGTAAATCTGGGAAATCATCATGATATGACTTGTGGCCTGTTTTACTTGAAGCATGAGTTGATATTAATAAGTAAACTGATTTTTTATGTTTTTTAACTAAGAGAAGTATAGATTGAAGTATTGTGGGTTCGAATTACATAAGTATCCCTTATAAGAGAAGTATAATAACCCTATATACTTAAGGTTGTCGATAAGATGCCTAATTAAAGTTTCTCTATAGAATTTGGATTCGTTATTGATATCGACCCTTTGGTTGATATATATAATCACCCCTAAATAGGATGAGGACTTGATATCGACCCTTTCTTTCAAAAGCATGAAATCTAAATAGTTAGCATTTTCTAAAGAAACGTCGAAAGCTTTATTCTACTTGTTTATCGTAATCTTGTCGAGAATTATTCATTGTTATTCCTATTCTCATGATCATTGATGTTTGGTTACTGGTTTAACTTATCATAAGCCTTCAGAAAGAAGTATTCCATAGAGTTAATTGTTAGAGTCGACTAAAAGTCATTCCAAAAGTAAAGTCAAATAGTTCTGAGTTCCAAAGACGCCTTAAGTGCTACTATATATTATATATATATATATATATATATATATATATATATATATATATATATATATATATATATATATGTGTGTGTGTGGGTGGGTGGGTGGGTGGTTGTACATGTACATTAAACACACCACGCCGCACTATAGTCGGTCGGGCAAGCACGTAGATGTGCATCCATACATACACCTCAGAGTATACCTGAGGGCATTGACTTATTATACACCTCACACTATAAGTCAATGGCAATTGATACAGTAAGGCCTATCCACACATGTTTCATTTTAGTTTCAGAGTTTCATTATATGCCTTATATGGTATCTAAGTTATGCTTTCCGTTTTAGCGTATCTCTTCATATTTCTTTTATGCACTTCTTTACAGTTTACAATTTCATATTGTTATTCTTGCTTTACATACCGGTACATTTATTTTGTACTGACGCCTCTTTTGCTGGGGGCGGTATATGTTCATGCCGCAGGTTCTGATAGGAGCTCTACTAGGCCACCACAGTAGGAGTTGTTGAGTTCAGCTGTTAGTAAGTAAGCTTTGTCCTTCCTGAAGCTTCCTGGTGAGCTTGTGAGTATATTTAGCAGAGGTATGTACAGTATGGGTAGGTCGGGGTCCTATCCCGACCATATTATAGTACAATAATTTGTAGAGGCTCATAGACTTTTCTGGTATGTACATTTGTTGATGTATAGCCTTGTAGGCTAAGTTGTATTTTGTTGAACCATGTTTTGACCTTATCAGTCCTATTATGTTTATATCTTAGGCTAGTCCCTCTTGTTCAGTGTTGTTGTTGTGTTATATCCTAACATAACCTTCTTGGCCAGAAGTTCTACTCATACAGAAGTCTAGTCATCAAAGTAGTACACTCGAGCTAGTAGGGCACCGGGTGCCGGCCACACCCCATAGTTTGGGGTGTGACAAGGCACCCCCTTCTCTACCATCTTCTGAGCTTTCAGAAATAAGACCACTCTTTTCAGTTACTGACTAAAAGTACCCTTTTGGCATAACAATCTAAGATAGCATGATTCGGAGCTAACCAATCCATACCCAAAATAGAATCAAAATCTACCATATGCAAAACTTTCATGTCTACTTAAATATCATACCCTATCAATGTAACTACACAACTCAAATAAGCCCGATCTACCACTACAAAATCCCAATAGGTGTATAAACATGAATCGACATGAATAGAGACTCACATATCAAGTCCAAACTCCAAGAAAAGCAGGAAAACATATAAGAATAGATAGACCCTGGATCAAAAAAAACTGTAGCAGGTCGATGACAAACTAAAAGAGTACATGTGATCACAACATCGGAGTTCTCTGTCTCGAGTCTGCCTAGAAATGGCCATGATCACCCGTAGTATGAGCACCCCAATATCCACCACCTCGGTTAGACTAAGTTCCACCTCGACCTGTCCGTGGGCCAACTTCACTGCCTTGAGAACCATACCTAGCACCTTGGGACCCCCCTTTAGCCGGCTACACCACTTTTTTAGATCCCGAACCTTGAGAACCCTGGTGTTGTCTACCACGCCTGAGCTTAGGGTAATCCTTCTTGAAATTTCTAAGGTCACCGCACTTATAACATCCTTTAGAAGTTGCTATCAGCTGAGAAGAAGAACTAGCACCAGTATGATCACCATGGCAAAAGGGCCGATAAGAATTCAATGTGAATTGCCATAAACCATAAAAGGTACGAGAAGACTAGCTCCCCTCTGATGTAGGCATAGCAGTAACAACTGACCTAGCACTTGAATGGTGATGACCTCCATTGTAATAATCCCGACCTCCAAATAAGGTAGCTTTTTGAGTGATATAATATGTCCTCTTGACCACTCTCTCATAATAATCCTCTCTTCGGATAAACTCAGCCTCTTTTACGATATCAATAATCTACTGGAAGGTGGAACCGATGGAAACCATCTGTGTTGCAATCAACTGAAGAGGACATACCAACCTATTGGTGAACCTCCTCACCCTCTTAGCCTCATCAGGTAAAATCATCAAAGCATAACGAAACAATGCATTGAAACGTGTCTCATACTCGGTCACAGACATACGCCCCTAGCGTAACCCCTCAATCGGAGATTGTCTCCTCTCTTTGACAGTATGAGGTATGAACTTTTCCAAGAAAATCTAGGTAAATAAAACCTAAGTGACAGGAGAGGACCCTTCTGGTCTAGACTCAAGATAATACTACCACCACTGCTTAGTCGGTCTGACTATCTAAAAGGTAGTGTACTCAACAACACGGGAATCCACTAATCCGAGGTTGTGTAACCTCTCATGGAAACTAATTAAGAACTCATACGCATCATCCTCGAGATCCTTGTCATATCTGGGCGGATCAAACTTCCTAAACCTCTCGAACATCTTCTGCTCCTCAATAGCGTAATAGGTTGTGCATCTGGAGGTGTAGCAAGACCAGGTATAGTCACACCTAAGAACTGATAAACCCTAGCAGGTGGTAGATGAACTCCTGATGTCCAAAATCCTGGCATAGTAGTATGGTCAGGAGTCTGTCCTCCAACCCTAGTATGAGAACCTTCAAAAATGGTTGGATGAATACCCTGAGCTATAGTCTCTAAAATCACATCATGTGAACTAGAGTATCTTATAATACCGATGTGGCAATGAAACCTGAGGGCATTTGATCTGATCTTTCCCTATCAGCCTAACCTTGTTCATTATTATGTAGTGAAACCTGATCATCCTACGGAATAACCCCTGACCCCAGAGACTCTGCTTTATCACGAGTTCGATAAACTACAGGAACTCAGCCTCAGGCTACCACTCGAGGTCTAGCTCTACCTCTACCTTGCCCTTGCCCCATGCACCACCTCTAACAACGGGTTATTGTCAAACGTGTCCTTACCATCTATGAGAAAGAGTGAAACAAAGAGATTTAGAATTTAATCATAGTATAAGCGCATGAAAAAATAAAAGAATTAAAATTTCCTAAATGTCTTATAGCCTCTCGAAGATAGGTACAGAGCTCTTCGTATCGATCCGAAAGACTCATTCCTTATATTGTCATTTGCATTCATACACTCATGGTTTTATAATATTGATATGAGAGTCTTATGGATATGGTGTGGTCTCAAGAGGCCAGAAAGGTAAGAACACTTATGAGATTGTGGCATCATTGAGATGATGATAATACGGATGGCTCAGGTTGCACGCTACAAAGGATATTGATATGCGGGGAACAGAGTTGCATGCATACAACATGATATTATTCAGACAAATGAGTCTAGGGAAGTAGCCAGATTCGTGTGTGGAATTCCAGCTAGCTAGGAGCGGTATATGGACTTCGTGGGTCCCCCAAGGATGTACGGTTCATAATAAAACCTTAACGTACTGTATACTAGGATAAGAAAGGTACCTTACATATGTACTATATTCATATCATACTTACATCTATACATTGATTAATTGTGGTTTGGTAATGTGATATAGTTGGTTATTGGAACTTGGGACATTTACTTAGATTAAATTGATTGTATTAGACCGGAATGATCGCTATGATTGAGCTTGTCTCTATGAATACTTGGAAATAATGATTATGCTGGTCTCTATGAATAGTTGGATAAATGGTTGAGGTTGTTGTTGAATTGATTTGGTTGTCGTGTGTGGCTTATTTCCTCATGTATGGGTGTCTGTGGTTTAATAATTGTATGTCTAAGTATTTGATTCAACTACAACTGTGGTCAGAAATGTAGATAATGCCATGACTATTGTCTAAGTCCATGAAATTATGTGCATTTGTGTGTTGTCTGGTAATTGATCGTGTGACTGGGCAACGAGTCTAGTAAGGAATATGTGATAAATGTTACTAGTTGAACGGTAGATGTGGAACGATCAAGGTGTGTGAGATCGTAATTGAATAGAGACTTAACTAAGTGTAAATTCTAAGGTTAATAAAGGAGTTAACGTCATCATTTTTAGCTTAGTTGTAACACTCTTGGAAGCATTCTAAAATAATTGTTGTGATGTAAGTTTGACTCATTTATTTAATGTGATGAGTTGGGTAAGTGGGGTTAAGCTGGAATATGATATGAAAAAGAAAGTATTAGTCGGTGGGTACTATGATAGTAAGGTCCTTGTATATGTGAATGGATTGATTGTACTTGACTGTGATTGGAACCTTATGTGAACAATGTGACTTGATGAATTAGTGAATTGATATGTGTATTGTTGACACCCAATTTTGTCCCATTTTTTCTGATTTTATTTGCAATTTTAAATATTTTTGACACCTCAAAACAATTTTTTTTTTTTAAATATATATATATATATAGATATTATTTACATTGTTTACTGTCATTTGCATTTTAATATCACAAGCATTCTTTTATCCTAATATTATATTATATTTTATTTTCACAAAACGGCATTGCATTTTTAGTTTTTATTTAAGCATCAAGCATTTCGCAAATATTATATTTTTATCATATTGTCATCTTTACAATTTATAATTTTTGCAAATCTTTTATATATATATATATATATATATATATAATAAAACCCTTTTTTATATTTTAAACCCATAACCCATTTCAACCATTTTTATATCTTAACCCAAATCCATTTCCCCCCAAAACAAAACACCATTTTGGACCCCACACCCAGGCCCAACCGGTCAACCCCCCCAAGCCCAAACCGAAACAGCCCAACTCCCCCCTTTCTTGTATTCATCCCCATTAACCCTAAACCAAAAGGTTCTATATAAACCCCCCTTTGTTCACTATTTTAGGGGTCGGGTTTTTTGGTCGTTTTGATGGAATTTTGAGGCCCGAAAATCGAGCATTAAGTTTTGAAACCCGAAATCTTCTTAAGGATATTTGTTCTTCTTTGCATGTGTTCTTCATCTTGAAGAGTCCGAAATATAATCCGAAAAATCTGCTTTTGTTGTTGTTCTTCACTGTTTTCGGGTTTTCCGATTTGGTTCATTGTTCGAGTCGGGTCAACCCAATTTGGGTAAGATTTCCATATTTTTATGCTTGATATTTTGTTGGTTATCTGAAATTTGGAAAGAAATCAATTCGAGTCGGAACCCCTGATTCGGGTCGAGTCACTGATCCGGGTCGGGTCTAGTCGAGTCACTGATCCGGGTCGGGTCTAGTCGAGTCTACCCGGTTTGGGTAAATTTCCAGATTTTGTATTTTATATCTTGTTGTTGGTTATTTAAAAATGCAAAAAAATTGATTCCGGGTCACCACTCTTTCGGGTTGCATTTCTCGTATCGCGTCGACCCGAAATCTAGGTCATCTATTCGGGTTTGTTTTTTCGGAACTGGGTCAAAATACCTAATTTTCTTTACTGTTTTTGTCAATATCCAGGTCGGGTTTTCAGAAACATTCCGAACCTTGCTTCGATCCGAAAATTTCAGAATTCGTGTCGTACGTTTTAATTGCAGACTGTTGGTTTATTTTGGCATTTGAACATCTGTTACACATCTATCTTGCTATTTTACTAATTTGGACAAATACTGCATTTAGGCCAATGAAATTAAATTTGAGGCCATGTCCCTTCTAAAATTGGTTCTCGGTTTCGGTCTTCTTTATTGTTTTACTGATTTGAACGGATGCTGTATTTAGGCTAATGAAATATAATTTGAGGTCGCGCCCCTTTGGAAATTGCCTCTCTATTTCAGTTTGTTGTTTTGGTATAATTTACTTATTTGAATAAATATTAACTTAGGCCAATGAAATTGAATTTGAGGTCGCGCTCTTTCGGAAATTGCCTCTCTATTTCAGTTTGTTGTTTTTGGTACTGTTTTACTGATTTGAATAAATACTGCACTCTGGCCAATGAAATTGAATTTGAGGCCGACCCCTTCGGAAATTGCCTATCGGTTCCAGTTTGTTGTTTTTGGTATATTTTGCTGATTTGAACATGATACTACATTGGCCGATGAAAAAATATCCGTCGATTTTTTAGGCCTCCACAGTTGGAAAGACGGAAAATAAAACTTCTTGGCAAGGATGAAACTTAAATCTTTTTTCACCTGAGAGACCAACATGTTCGGTAGGCAAGGAAACTAAAATGACCAACGAGTCATATGTGTCACAGCCACAAAGTGATTGGAATGATCTTTTCAAAATTTAAGTCTGAGCCCTCCGTAATTAAAACATTTACTGTTTTGGATACTGATCTGAAGTTATTTATATTCAATTGTTTCTAACCATTTGTTCTTAACAACTTACAAGGAACACATTTAAAGAAGACAAGATACCTCTCGGAGATTATTTATTTTGTTGTTGTTTTTACTTTCTTTAATTCAGCTTTATTTCATTCTGTATTGTAATATTATTGTACTCGTGAAATTATTGAAATGTTTAGAAATATATCTTCCATCGTTGTCAGCCTATGATGTCTATCAGGGTATATTGTGTACTCATGCTGCACTTGTTGTATCTTCCGGCATACCTTGGGTGTCCATTCTCTTGCTCTGTCTTTATCTTGATTTGAGAGACACCATTCAGATTTTTAGCCTATGTGGTTCAGTTTTGGCTTATGTTGTCTTTTTCAGACTTGTATCCGTGTTAACACTCTTGTATTTATCTTAAGTCATGCATGCATACATCTTAGGTGGTTCGATCCCTGGTATCGACTCCACAATTAAGAAAACCACCCAAATTTTCGACGGATCTCACGACCCAACGACCCATCAGCATATTATGTGTAGCGTGATAATGATAGACGAATCCAAGCCTAATCATGACATGCCAAAATTGAAAAATGTACATTCATTTTGTCTTCATTTCTGACAAAAGCATCGCAGTTTAACAGCTTGGATTAATCTGTCATAATCTTGCATATTTGGCGTTTAGGCTCACATCTGGCATAGGGGAAGCCCCATGCATGTATGGACACGCATTTAATTTTCGCACAATCTGTTTGCTATTTTTCTGCTTTTCACTCTATACATATTATTTAATGTAATAATTACGTGCTTCAATTCTGTACATATCATGCCATCTCCCTTGCAACTCTGGCATGAGCATTTGCCCTTATCAACTTCTACTGGGGCAACCCCATATCTTTTGGTCCTCGGGACAGAAATTGTGTCACCGCCCAAGGATATAGCATTCTTGAACATCAAGTCTCGGACCGTGTGAAGCAATCAGGGGAGTCTTTGACCATACTGTCATACTCCTACATTTTATTATTTTTGCGACTTTCCTACTTTCACCCATGTCTCTCATTTTTACAGGAAGTCCGTCCTCGCAAACAGTCGAGGGCGGTCATTATAAAACATCATCCTTGGAGATACTCCAGGAGAGAAAAAAAAAATTTTGCAAAGATGATCGGGAGATACTTTGACTGAAAGAAGTCATCCAACTTCTAGTCCGAACAAACCAATCAGGGGAGTCTTTGACTATACTGTCACACTCCCATATTTTATTATTCTTTCCGTGACTTTCCTCCTTTCACCTAGTGCTCTTATTTTTACAGGAAGACCGTCCTCGCAAATAATCGAGGGCGGTCATTCTAAAACATAATCCCTGGAGGTACTCTAGGAAAGAACAAAGCAAAAAGTTTTCACAAAGATGACTGGGAGATATTTTGACCGAAAGAAGTCAGCCAACACCAGATTCAACGAGGCATCACTCTGAGTTTGTCTATACTTTTGTTTTTTTACATATTTGCAAATTCAATTGATATGCTTAATTTTTGTTACATAATTCCTTTATATCATACATTTTACAACATATCTTCACGAACTACGTGTGTCTGATTCTCACCCTACGGTGTGATACGTAGGTAGCCCTTCTTGGGTTCGACACCATAAAATGTAAATCTAGTCCTCGTGGAACGCTATCCAATGAAAGTGGAACGAATCTGAAAAAGGGACGCACTTCTTTGCCCACCTGGAAAAGGGACGTATTTCTCTGTCTACCTTAGAAAAGGAAGAACTTCCACATCCACCTTAACAATTGATGTACTCCCCTTGTCCACCTTAGAAAGGGACATATCTGGCTTACCCATCTTTTCATTCATCCTGTCATGGACAGTCATTTTTTCATTACATTCATCCTATTGTGGACAATCATATTTTCATTGTATTCATCCTATCGTGGACAATCATTTTATTTTGCATTCGTCCCATAGTGGACAATCATATGTTTTATACAGTTTTTACTCTTACTATCCTATCGTGGATGAATTATTTTTTCAAGCATACATTTTTATAACCTATCTGAATGAACTACGCATACCTGATTCTCGTCAAAGATGAGATACGTAGGCAACCTTACTTGGGTTCGGTACCCGCGTGCAAAAAAAAAACCTTTCAAGTATCATTGGTTGACTTGGTTGAATACCAACACAGTTAGGAGTGTTCATAGGAAAGAACAAGCGGAGAATATTGACTTTGTGGTAAATCATAGATTTTTTTGGTACCTCTCATTCACACCTGTAGTGACATTTGAAAAATTGTCTTGCTTGCTTCCAAGATATGAACAAAACCAACCTCATCGTTTCATGTGCATTATGTGGTAAGTTTTAGAATAATTTCAATTGCATTACATTGTGATCTAGAACTTGGCTCGAATGTTTGTTGAGGCAAAATCCTGAGTAACACTTGGTATAGGAAAGGATTGTAGGCTTTCTTTGATCTGTTTGAGCCTTTCCAGCGTACCAAATAACATTATCCGTAGTACTTCTCGTTTGAGCCTGAAGCCTACATCTTATGCATATACCCTTTCTGAGTGCGTACACGCACTATCCCTCTGTTGGCCCGACCTACTTGAGCGCATCAAAAATGTGCAAATTGCTGAAAAGGATCCGAATTGAAGTTGCAATGTTCCCAAAAGAGGAAAAGAAAACAAAACAAAAGGACGACTTCACACAAAGAAGAAGTCAAAATCCCCGACAATATCAAAAAAAAAAAAAGGAAATAACTCAGAAAGGGGAAAAAGCTCCAAACGAAATATTCAAAAGAAGTCGGTAAAAAAAATGGGGGCAAAAAGAAGCAAATCGGCATCAAGGCACACAAATACCAAGCACAGACATATCTCAATGCTCAAGGAAGGATTAGTCACTCCTTACCCAAATATATCCTTTCATTTCCCCAAGCCTACATTACAAAACCATAACAAGCCGTACGTGATTCTATACTGAGGGTTCTCACATTAGTGGATACTCACATGACGGCCAAGCCTATGGTATCACAATTAAATGCATTGAACATCTTTCTGAGGATGAGTGTACTTCTCTAGACGTCCCAAGGTTCAAAATACTAAAATACATGTGAGGAAGAGACTTTCTTTCAGTGAGGGCATTTCAAACATGAGGATGCCTATATGTTGAAATCCTTGCTTGAAGCACGTGTTGATACTCGGGTATATCTGATGTAGCATCTGAAGATATAGAAATTACCCTGGAGTCAGTCTCGGTTAAACAGAAAGCAAATAACAGGAGCCCCTAAGAACAATACTAATTGTTGGTACCAACTAAAGTCAAGACGTGATTCTGTCTTTTTCATATTTTTCAAAAAATAATCAAAAACCTTGCAAAATATATTGCATCATTTAAAAAAACAACTCTCTTTTACAAAAAAAAAACATTTTACAAACTCAAATTCCTTTTTTCTTTCACAGAGTCTCGGGTAAACAACCTTGAATTTGATTTTTATTCCCCGATAGCAAACATAAACTACATTATGACTTGATTCCCTCGGCGGGATATGTAGGCGGCCACATCAGCTTCGGTCCCATTTTTAGAAAATCCTTACAAATCTCTTTTGCCGCATGAATGATGTTATGACCTGATTTCCCTTGGCGGGATACGTAGGCGGCCACATCAGCTTCGGTCCTATTTTTAGAAAACCCTTACAAATTCCTTTTGCCACATGAACTACGTTATGACCTGATTCCCTCAACGGGATACGTAGGCTGCCACATCAGCTTCAGTCCCATTTTTAGAAAAACCTTACAAATCCCTCGCAGACATCAACTACGTTATGACCTGATTCCCTCGGCGGGATACGTAGATAGCCACATCGGCTTCGGTCCCATTTTGGAATACCTCACAATCCCTTTTTGCTTGTAGTGAACTACGTTATGACCTGATTTCCTTTGTTGGAATACGTAGGCGGCCTATATCGGCTTAGGTCACACCATTGGAATTTTTTTTCCCTTATCTCGAACACAACGCAATAGGCCCACATGATTGTCTTAATAGGACAACCAAGCTGCCCACACAAACTCGATTTAGTCTAGTTGAAAATTCAACATATTCATATATATCAGAAACTGGGGCAAATTTTAAGGGTTCACTGCTGGAATACGCCAATTGACCTGGAAAAATGCCAGACAACTAAGTCTTCAATCTAAACCAATTTGAGCTTGCAAGCGTCAAAAACTACAAAGTCAACGCGAATCAACCGCCCCTGCCCCCCCTCCCCAAACTCACGAATTTCTTTGAGTGCAGGTCTTCAAATTGACAAAGGCGGGAAATCGCAACATGATGCTTAATTTGGCAAAGAACTCTGGCATCGCAGTTTAGGCCCCACAAGGATCATGTTCCTATTGGGCGTCTGTACAAAAACATCATCTTGACCTACAGGGCCCCAGCTGCTATGTCCGTACAAGGACGGTATTTCAACTCACAGGGTCATATTCTCATCCTTATCCATTCCTTTTACATCGCTTATGTCCGCGCATTAACTTTTAATCTAGATTGATTACATAGCAATTCGACCTTAGGGTCACACTTTGCATCACATCTAAGCAACAACGACATCTGCATCACGTCCAAGCAATGACGTCATTTCATTTCGTCTATGCAACGACGACATCTGCATCACGTCTAAGCAGTGACGTCATTTTACATTTCGTCTGAGCAACGACGACATCTACATCACGTTTAAGCAACGACGTTATTATATTTCGTCTATGCAACGACGACATATGCATCAGTCTAAGCAATGATGTCATTTTACATTTCATCTGAGCAACGACCACATCTACATCACGTCTAAGAAACAACATCATTACATTTCGTCTATGCAATGACAACATCTGCATCACGTCTAAGAAACGACGTCATTACATTTAGTCTATGCAACGACGACATCTGCATCACGTCTAAGCAATGACGTCATTTTATATTTCGTCTGAGCAATGACGATATCTTTGCATCACGTCAATACAACGACGTCATTTCAGCCTCCTAATGCGGGTATATTAATTTCAGTCAGGCGTCCACCTCCTAATGCGGGTATTTTAATTTCAGTCAGGCGCCCACCTCCTAATGCGAGTATTTTAATTTCAGTCAGGCGCCTACCTCCTAATGCGGGTATTTTAATTTTTGTCAGTCACCCATCTCCTAATGTGGGTATTTTAGCCAGGCACCCACCTTCCAATGCGGGTATTTTAATTTCATTCAGGCGCCCACCTTCTAATGCGGGTATTTTAATTTCAGTCAGGCGCCCACCTCCTAATGCGGGTATTTTAATTTCAGTCAGGCGCCCACCTTCCAATGCGGGTATTTTAATTTCAATCACGCCTATGCAACGACGCCATCTGCATAACGTCTAAGCAACGACGTCATCTCATTATGCCTACGCAACGGCGTCACCTGCATTAGGGAAGTGCTTCGAACATCGTTCCGCTCTTCCCCCAGTATTTCGCCACATCTACAACTAGTGTCATCATAACTCGACACTGGGCAATGTTTCTTGAATCTGCACCATCTTTTGCAACTTCTCTCCCCCTCGGGATTCTATTTCTTCCCACTCATCCCTAACCTTCCCTCGAGTCCCGATGATCAGGACAAAATTGGCTACTCAGTCAACTTCTTTGGCCGAAAACTCTTTCACCGTCTCCTGCCAAAGAGGGGCATCTGTTGACACCCAAATTTGTCCCATCTTTTTCTGATTATATTTGCAATTTTAAATATTTTTGACACCTCAAAATAATTTTAAAATATAGGCATATATCTATATATATATATATTATTATTTGCATTTTTTACTGTCATTTGCATTTTAATATCACAAGCATACTTTTATCCTAATATTATATGTTATTTTATTTTCGCAAAATGGCGTTGCATTTTTATTTTTTATTTAAGCATCAAGAATTTCGCAAATATTATATTTTTATCATATTGTCATCTTTACAATTGATAATTTTTGCAAAGCTTTTTTTATATATATAATAAAAATCCCTTTTTATATTTTAAACCCATAACCCATTTCAACCCTTTTTTATATCTTAACTGAATCCCATTTCCCCCAAAACAAAACACCATTTCGGACCCCACACCCAGGCCCAACCGTCCAACCGTCCAACCCCCAAGCCCAAACCGAAATAGCCCAACTCCCCCTTTCTTATATTCATCCCCACTAACCCTAAACCAAAAGAAAAAGCTCGAAAAAACACAACACCAAAACATAAACCCTATTTCTCTCTTTCTACACAAAAATTGACTGACAGCCCCCAACGCACCCCGCACCCCCGAAAACTCACCGGTCACTGCCACCCTACCCCAACTATGCCGCACCTCCCCATGCCCATGACACCACCTACGTCGTACCCATCACTTCACCTATACCTACACCCCTAAAACCCGCGATTTTAACCCCTAAAATCAGCAACCTTTTGCCCCTTTATTTTCGATTTCAAACACGGTTTTATGAGGGATTTTGAGGTCCGAATCCATCTATATAAACCCCACTTTGTTCACTATTTTGGGTGACGTGTTTTTTGGTTGGGTTTGGTGGAATTTTGAGGTCCGAAAATCGAGCATTAAGTTTTGAAACCCAAAATCTTCTTAAGGGTATTTGTTCTTCTTTGCATGTGTTCTTCATCTTGAAGAGTCTGAAATATAATCCGAAAAATCTGTTTTTGTTGTTGTTCTTCACTATTTTCGGGTTTTCCGATTTGGTTCACTGTTCGGGTCGGGTCAACCTAATTTGGGTAAGATTTCTAGATTTTTATGCTTGATATTTTGTTGGTTATCTAAAATTTGGAAAGATATCGATTCGGGTCGGGTCACCGCTCCGGGTCGGGTTGACCCGATTTGGGTAGATTTCCCAATTTATATGCTTGATATTTTGTTGTTGGTTATCCAAAATTTGGAAAGAAATCAATTCGAGTCGGAACCCCTGATTCGGGTCGAGTCACCGACCGGGGTCGTGTCTAGTCGGGTCGACCCGGTTTGGGTAAATTTCCAGATTTTGTGTTTTATATCTTGTTGTTGGTTATTTAAAAATGTAAAAAAAATTGATTCCGGGTCACCACTCTTTCGGGTTGCATGTCTCGGATCGCGTCGACCCGAAATCTAGGTCATCTATTCGGGTTTGTTTTTTCAAAACTGGGTTGAAATACCTAATTTTCTTTATTGTTTTTGTCAATATCCAGGTCGGGTTTAATTTCAAAATCCAGGTCGGGTTTTCAGAAACATTCCGAACCCTGCTTCGATCCGAAAATTTCAGAATTCGTGTCGTACGTTTTAATTGCAGACTGTTGGTTTATTTTGGCATTTGAACATCTGTTACACATCTATCTTGCTATTTTACTAATTTGGACAAATACTGCATTTAGGCCAATGAAATTAAATTTGAGGACATGTCCCTTCTAAAATTGGTTCTCGGTTTCGGTCTTCTTTATTATTTTACTAATTTGAACGGATGTTGTATTTAGGCCAATGAAATATAATTTGAGGTCGTGCCCCTTTGGAAATTGCCTCTCTGTTTCAGTTTGCTGTTTTGGTATAACTTACTTATTTGAATAAATATTAACTTAGGCCAATTAAAATTGAATTTGAGGCCGCGCCCCTTCGAAAATTTGCCTCTCGGTTTCAGTTTGTTGTTTTTGGTACTGTTTTACTGATTTGAATAAATACTGCACTCTGGCCAATGAAATTGAATTTGAGGCCGACCCCTTCGGAAATTGCCTCTCGATTCCAGTTTGTTGTTTTTGGTATATTTTGCTGATTTGAACATGATACTACATTGGCCGATGAAAAAATATCCGTCGATTTTTTAGGCCTCCACAGTTGGAAAGACGGAAAATAAAACTTCTTGGTAAGGATGAAACTTAAATCTTTTTTCACCTGAGAGACCAACATGTTCGGTAGGCAAGGCAACTAAAATGACCAACGAGTCATATGTTCACAGCCACAAAGTGATTGGAATGATCTTTTCAAAATTTAAGTCTGAGCCCTCCGTAATTAAAACATTTACTGTTTTGGATACGGATCCGAAGTTATTTATATTCAATTGTTTCTAACCTTTTGTTCTTAGCAACTTGCAAGGAACACAGTTAAAGAAGACAAGATACCTCTCGGAGATTATTTATTTTGTTGTTGTTTTTACTTTATTTAATTCATCTTTATTTCATTCTATATTGTAATAATATTGTACTCGCGAAATTATTGAAATGTTTAGAATAGGTAGACTTAGAATTAATTAATAGGATAGTCTAAAACTGGACACCCATCGCTAGTTTATTTATTTTTAGGTTCGGTTAGTTTTAAAATCAAAAATCGCTAGTTTACCTATTTTTAGGCTCGTCGCCCATAAAAAATCACCTTGCATATATTTTTATCAATTTTCATACAAATGCATACTTGTACAAAATACATTCTTTTATTAACTACTTGCAACATTATTTTTTATACTTGTAAAAACTTGCATTTTCTTAGCATAATAATTAACCTGAGTTCGACCGGATAACCGCAAGTTAGCGGATCTTAAAGGATGTCTAACCCCTTCCCTTTAGAATAATAAAGAACCCTTAACCAGAATCTTATTAGTTTCACAGACCATAAAATCAGAGTTATTTTGTAGTATTTAGTTAATATGTAGGTGCCCTAATTCACCTTAGAATAATTAGGTGGCGACTCCTCAACAAAGTATTTTTAGCCAATCCAGAGGGAATCGACCCATCACGTCGCGAGCCGCAGGTTAAAAACGGGCGCGACATGTATAACGTGACTTATATGAGCTGTTGAACTATCCAGTAAAGGCTTATTTGGTTTCAACTTGATATTTATCTCTATTATGTATCTTCCATCGTTGTTAGCCTATGATGTCTATCAGGGTACATTGTGTACTCATGTTGCACTTGTTGTATCTTCCGGCATACCTTGGATGTTCATTCTCTTACTTTGTCTTTACCTTGATTTGAGAGACACCATTCAAATTTTTAGCCTATGTGGTTCAGTTTTGGCTTATGTGATCTTTTTTAGACTTGTATTTGTGTTAACACTATTGTATTATTAACCAGATCTTTAGGGGTAGAAATTGATGATTTAGACTTATGTTCTGCTTTTACATAAATATTAGATAACTTACTTAATATTATTATTTCCGCAATTCTTCTTAATTTTGTTGATATTTTAGGAAGTGGTTCGCCTATCGGTGGAGAATGTGTAGGTGCCACCACGACTCCAGAAAAGGGGTTGTGACAAAGTTGGTATCAGAGCCCTAGGTTAAGCAGTCTTACATAGAAGATTGATTTCTAGTAGAGTCTTGCGAATCGGTGCGGAGACATCCGTACGTATCTTCGAGAGGCTATAGAATGTTGAGGAAACTTTGCTTTCTTTATTCCTTTTGTCTTAAGTTTAATCAAATTGGTATCTGAACTTCTTCCTTCTATTTTATCATTGATGGTGGTAACACGCTCTTTAATTCGTATGTAAGTAGTTCGATATGTTGTCACGCGGTAGGGTATGAGATGTGTTACCATGATTAAGACACATGACTGAGTTCAGTCTTCATCTATGATTTGAAGGTTCAGTTGATTGGGGTTATGATTGTGACTTCTCAGTTCGGTGATATCCTTAGAGAGTAGGAATGATAATTCAAAGATGCAAGGAAAAGAAATTGGATGGATCAATCGCAATATAAAGGGAAAATTAGTATCTGACGCATTTAATAGGTTATGTTGCAAGATGTACGAGGGTGGATGTCGTACAGGTCATTAAAGGTTAAATTGGCTTCAATTTGGCAGAATTAGGATATCATAGTAGAATTAGTGGTTGTGAGTTCTTTCAGGGAATGATTATCTATTTGAGATTAGGTGGAAATGTTACGTATGATGAGTAAAGCTTACTTGAATAGATTGCCGCATTTCTTTACATAAGAATGTGTTTTTGGGTTCACTTGGCATTTCGAGGTTAGTGATGATAGAGGAGTTGTTGAGACCAAGAGATGGTTGAGTTGTGAGTTATTTCATAGTTATTGAGTATCGAGTGAGTGAATAAGTCGTATATGCATTGGTATATCAGACTCGTCGTAGGCTAATGGGAACCAATGATCGACTAATAGGAATAGCTCTTGCGCTGGATGAGTGTGAGGTTCTATCGAGGGATTACCGGGTGTTACATTTAGTTCTTGGATAATATTTGTGGGCATGATATTTAAGGGTTAATACTTGAGAAGTTCGATAGTTACTAGTATAATGACTTTGGAGGTGAACGACGGACAAGGAAATCACATGGTTAGTTGGATATGTTATGTTTCTGCAAGATAAGGTAAGGATTGGGTTTTCGCAGGAAAATATTGTAGAGACTCTCGAATAAGGTATTGGTCAATGGGAATATTTATAGTAACGGATTGATGATGGTTTAATCTAATTTTAGTTGTGAAAGGCTTCGGGTATCGATGATCGGGTTAGTGAACGCATGGACTGGTATAAAAAGAGATTATTTTGGTTAAGGATTTTTGGCAAGGGTATTTCGATGAAATTATATGAGAATTTTAGCAAGGGTATATGTTCGGTAATTAAGGATTGACTATCAGATTAAGGACCAGTTTAGTAATGGTTTGAGTCACCGCGTGGATACTAAAGGATTTTGGTCAGAGTAACTAGAGTGGGTTGATACCCGTTCTAGTTGAGGAATCTTATAATAAATAGTACATGGTAGATGCCAAATTTTGGGAAGAACTCCCAGTTTTAGTGTTGGAGTGAGTGGGGGAAATACTCTGTGATTTGGTGTGTAGTGTTCTACTATCTCCAGGATCAGTTCAGTTATTGTGTGAGGCCTTCGATATTTTACTACACTCTGGGACAAGCTCGAGTAAGGGTCAGTTGACAGTGGAAATTGTGATTAAAAGAAAAGATAGAAATATAAGGAATCGACAATTGTGTGTTGAACTAATTCGGGATGAGTGAGGTGTCTCTTCGAGGATTGGGGAGAATTTGGATTTGAAAGAATGGAACCTCTGGGGTTAGTTGTGAATTATGTGGGAATTATCATCGTGGCTTTAAGATCAGGTCAAATGGGTTGGTTCGCTCGGAGGAGTAGGTCTATCGTAGTTGACTAAATGTTATGAATAATATTCCATGAGGTTTGTGTTTGGCGACATATGGTAGACCGTGTTGAGACATTGTTGATTCATAGCATGGATGAGTATTCGGGTATTAGAACTTGGGAGAAATTAGGCAATGACAAATAGATGTTCGACAAGGTGTCAAGAGTTATGAATGAGTTAAGAGAAAGTACAAGGAATATTTGATGTGTTTAGAGTTCATGTGGTTCTATCAGACTTGCATATCGGTAGAAGTTGAAGAACTTGGATATTATAATCAATGGTATGGTTCGTCGGTGCTAAATTGATGACTTGGATAGAATTCAACTTGAAAGTTTCGGGTGACGATACGTGCTTGATTGTTCATGAGGAAAAGAGATAGAAGAGATCATAGCATGTTTATTAAAAGCTTACTAGTTCATTTGGAATATGTTCGGGTGGCTAATGATGATTTAGAAATTGAGTACTTTATTCTGGGACTTTATTCATTTAGGGTTGGTGGCATATGTTACATTGACTGGAGGACTTGTGGTAATCTAGTAAACCACCGACAAGGATTCAAGGGATTTTGTTTTGGAAATAGAAGTATGACAGTGTTACTGGCTCCCATTGAAATTGCAAGTAAGACTGATGATAATTTTTGGATGAAAGTTATTCAGACAGTTCTAATGGTTTGCAAAGTTACTTGGTATGCATTGAAGAAGTACAATTGGTTATGGAAAGTTTTCAGATGGATCAGTCATTTTTCTACGGATTTGTCATGGCAAAGTAATTGGTAGGCATGTTTATAGTATGGTAGTTTGGAAATTCAAGGGAAATTGGACTTGTAATGTGTGTTTATGGTGTTTTAAGGAATCTTGGTGCGAAGGACAATATTGATAGTTCAGAAGAAAGACTAGTAGTATCAGACTATGTTATTACTACAGGATGGATGACGGTTGAGGATGCAACTTATGGATGTTGGTAACTATTGTGGTAATAATGGATTCAATCGGGCGCGGATAGAGGTATGGTTATGATCAAGTTAGGGAATCAAGCAGAGTCACCTCTTACATTCAAGAATCAGCTGTGGAGGAAATTTCAGTTATGAAGGATTACAAAATTTGGGGTGTTGAGGTAGGTTATAGTAGTTTTGATTGACTATGTTAACGAGCAGTGCTGATGATTTATTTCTTGTTTGTTGGGGCTTTCATGAGGTTATCAAGGGGATTCTTTGGTTACTCGTCAGTTTCTGTTCTTTCTTTATTCCATTCGAGGATGAACATTTGTTTAATTGATATCTGATGTAATGACTCATCCTCTCTTTTTAGCTAAATACCCTTATTTCACTATTATACCCTTGCTATAATCTTTATGTGGGGTTTGTGATGCGCGGGGATGAATGGCATGGATCACGAGGTCTCTTTATATGAGGTTCGGATGAAAAACCCAATGTCTAGAAACTTAGAGTTGATTAGTTTGACTCAAGGTTGACATTTCGCTAGATGGATTCGTTTTCGGGTTCTATCGCTTTCGGTAGTTCCGGAGAGTCTATTATGACTTAGTCAAGTCATTGGTTCGCTTTCCAGGATCTGTTTGCGACTTTATTTGTGAAATTTGGTTATTTGGTTTTCCTAGTTAATTCTTCAGAAATGTATGCCTTAGTTTGATTATTTGTGAAATTCGAGGGTACGAACGAGTTTGTAGCACTGTTTACCATAGATGAGCGTATTTGGTTTGTTTTCGGGGGGTCTCGAGAGTGTTTTGGGAGTTTGTTGGAAGGTTTGTGTCTGGTATCCACCACAGCAGCATCAGTATCTGCTCTAGCGTGTCTGCCTCAACGAGAGGTTGGCTCGCCGAAGCGGAAGGTTGAGTATTGTGGATTTCTGCCATTGCGGATGGTTTGTCCACATGGGCGAGTCCCCTCCCGTGGAGTCGAATCCAGCGTGGTGATGGGTGAGGTGTTAAGTGAGCTCGCCCCAGTGAGGGGTTTGTCCTCCACAGTGGGTCCACTTCAACGGAGTCGATTTCGCTGGGCAGAATTACTGTTCAGGTGTCGTACAAGTATTTTTAGGTCAGATTTCTTTTCTCCAAATAACAAACCCTCGAAACCAGCACCACATTGGAGATATTTCAGAGCTTTATGAGCATTTTTTACCTTAAGGTAATAGACCCTCTCATTTTTATGGCTTAAGTGGTGTTTATAAACTCTTTAATGGTGGTTTAGCATGATATTAAGTGGGGGGAATACCTTCATGTGTTTATGAGAATAAGAGAGTTATAAGGTTGTTTTTAATGGAGGTTTATGGATTAAAAAGTGATATTATAGTGAATTAGGATTGGGTGATGATGGATAATCATGTTTTAAGCTTAATTTGATTATAGAAACTATTTTTCAAAAGGGAGAAATTCTAGGGTTTCAAATTGGGGCTTTTTATTTATTGTTCAATTGGAGATTCAATTGTGTATACATTTTCAATTAATTTAAGGATTTGATTACTTAGTATGTAATAAGGGTTTTTGAGTATTAAAGTTCGAGTCTTGGTGACGTGGACCCGGATCGATAGTTTAAAGTCGTGTTTGTAAGGTCTTTATCCTTGTATGTTATGAAAGCTTCTTATTAACGAATAATATGTACGTGGATAGACTTTGACTATTTAGAGGCGCATCAGAAGGGCAAGGCAATCACCGAGGCTTAATTTTTTAGTGCTTATGTTCAGTAATGAGGTAGGCTACGATTTAGCTTTTCGAGACTCTGATAGAAGTACATAGTAGTTATAAATGTTTAGGGGTATTGGGTGTGTTTGGAGTTCCCACTTAAATGGTTGTGACGAACGTTTAAGTGGGTACCGTTGTTGAGCTGCAATGATCGGTGATTTGGGGGATCAGCCTTATGTTGATTCCAACTATTGTTATTTGGGATTGTTACCATTATGTGGGCTCATCGCCATATTTGATATTGTTGTGTTTATTCATCACACATGCTTTGATATGATATCCTGATTGTACTAGGATTATTGTTTATGTAATGCTTGTTATGAAATTATGTGTATTGGGTTATATGTGTGTTATTGAACTCTTGAAGCATGTGATAATCAAGACATCTTGCCTTATATTGTCATTTGCATTCATACACTCATGGTTCTGTGATATTGATATGAGAGTGGTATGGATATGTTGTGGACTCAAGAGGCCGGAAAGGTAAGAACACTTATGAGATTATGGCAACATTGAGATGATGATAATACGGATGGTTTGGGTTGCACGCCGCAACAGTTATTGATACGCGAGGAACGGAGTTGCACGCCTGCAACATGATATTATTTAGAGAAATGAGTTTGGGGCTCTAGCCAGATTCATATGTGGAATTTTGGCTGGCTAGGAGCGGTATATGGACTTCGAAGGTCCCCCATGGCTGTACAATTAATAATAAAACCTTGAAGTACTGTATATCGGGTTGAGAAATGTACCTTGCATATGCACTGCATTCATATCATACATACATCTATATATTGATTTATTGTGGTTTGGTAATGTGATATGGTTGGTTATTGGAACTTAGGTGAAACCTTGATTTACTTGGATTGAATTGATTGCATAGGACCGGAATGGTCGCTATGATTGAGCTTGTCTCTATGAATACTTGGAAATAATGATTATGTTAGTCTCTATGATTACTTGGATAAATAGTTGAGGTTGTTAAATTGATTTGGTTGCCGTGTGTGGCTTGCTTCCTTGTGTATGGGTGTTTGTGGTTTAATAATTGTATGTCTAAATATTTGATTCATCTACTACTGTAGTCGGAAATGTAAATTATGTCATGATTATTGTCTAGGTCCAGGGAATTATGTGCATTTGTGTGTTGTCTTGTAAATGATCGTGTGACTAGGAAACGAGTCTAATAAGTAACATGTGATAAGTGTCACTAGTGGAAAGGTAGATGCGGAACGATCAATGTGTGTCAGATTGTAATAGTATATAAACTTAACTAAGTGTAAATGCTAAGGTTAATAAATGAGTTAACATCATCATATTTAGCTTAGGTGCAACACTCTTGGAAGCGTTCTAAAATGATTGTTGTGATGTAAGCTTGACTCGTTTATTTAATGTGATAAGTTGGGTATGTGGGGTTAAGTTGGAATATGACTTGAATAAGAGAGTACTAGTCGGTGGGTACTATGATAGTAAGGTCCCTGTATATGTGAATGGATTGGTTATAGTTGACTGTGATTGTAACCTTATGTGAACAATGTGACTTGATGAATCGGTGAATTGATAAGTGTATAACGTGACTTATATGAGCTATTGAACTATCTAGTATAGACTTATCTGGTTTCTAATTGATATTTATCTCTATTATGTATCTTCTGTCGTTGTCGACCTATGATGTCTACGAGGTACGTTGTGTACTCATGCTACACTTGTTGCATCTTTATGATGTAGATACAAGTCCCTCTGCCAGTTCGAGATCTTGTGTTTGAGTCCGAGCAGGTTGACTTCTAGTATTCAGGGTGAGGATGATATCTTCCGGCATACCTTGGATGCTCATTCTCTTACTCTGTCTTTACCTTGATTCGAGAGACACCATTCAGATTTTCAGCCTATGTAGTTTAGTTTTGGCTTATGTGATCTTATATTCAGACTTGTATCTATATTAGCACTCTTGTATTATTGACCATATCTTTGGGGGTAGAAATTGATGATTCAGACTTATGTTTCGCTTTTATAGAAATATGAGATAGCTTACTTTATATTACTATTTCCGCGATTCTTCTTGATTTTGTTGATAATTTGGGAAGTGGTTCGCCTACCGATGGAGAATGTGTAGGTGCCACCATGACTCCTAAAAAGCGATCGTGACAGTAACTCAACAGTTCAAATGCCAATATATTATATATGAATGAGATGGATATGTGTACACCATGCAATTAGCATAAACAATACAATCAATATTATAAGTTCATTTTCAAGTATCAAACGAAAAGTAGAGTGATAAATGTCTGACAAGTCAAATCAATAATATAAGTATCAAACATGGCTACGAGCCCAAATAATCAGCAATCATACCAAATCTATACGGATTTATGCACCGTGATCACGGTCTGAAGGCTAAACACATAATCTTCATCAAGTATATCTAACAAGTTCATTAATTACTCAAGTTATGTTCATCGGTGCCCGTATTAGTGATCATCACCTTACTAATATAGGACCCCCAATTCCCTATTACTCCCATTAGTACATTATTAGCATACCAACACATAACGCTATACTAGAGTCCAGTAAGTCTCAACTTGCCTTAATCAAAGCCCAAGAACTCATGCAATAGCCATGCCTTTCCTCTGAGTCTCCTCACGAGTCCACTCTGGTCAATCATATCAATTATATGAGATTACGAGTCTAACGGTACCCATATCTATATGCGAAACTAGAATCCCCGAGTTAAACTAAAAAGGAACCCCGGGCTCACATTATCAAAACTCAAACTTTATTACCCAAATAGTACCATAACATGCTAGATAGTCATTATTACGGTTCACTTTTACGTGAAACACAAAAGCTACTAAGAGGTTGTTGGACTCTATTCGGATAATTATTTTTAGAATCGCCACCTAATTTATTGGTAAATTAGGAAACCAAGTTGAAAAGGTTTATTCAAATTGTTGAAAAGTCCTATCAAAACCAGAATCAGGGTAAGGGTTCTGGTGATCCTCCAGGAAAGGTGTTAGGCACCTCGATATTAAGTATCCGTAGAATACGGTTGACCTTTAGGTTCTATAGCATGCTTAAATAATTTGAATTGCTTAAAAGTGTTTAAAATCACCGCAAAATTCTTGTCCTTGATTTATTCAAAACTAAGGTTTTTATGAAAACAAGAGTTAACTTTCACCAAAATAGTTTGCACAGCAGTAATTGGTTCAACTTATTTTTTTCAGACTAAGAACACTCTGAAATGACAAGTTTTGAGTTTTTTTGAAAGAAACAGAAAAAATAATTTTCTTTTTCTCCATGGTATATCACGAAAGGTCAATGTATTCCACCGTTACTCAAAACCCCGATTCTTACTTCAAGTCTAAGATAGTGTTTACGTTTTCAAAGTCATTTTATTTGGGCTTGACCCAAAGTTCAGCCTCTTTGAATATCAACTTGGGTTTTTCTTGGCCTAGAATAAGTCCAAATCAGTTTTTGTATCTGAATAAGTCCATTTCTCAAAAATCAGATTTATTAAAGGAAAGCCTGGTCCATTTAGTGTATTTTTTCAGCCCATAAATAAAGTCTAAAACAACCTTACTTTTTTTATTTCTGAATCCGAACAGCCCAATTGGTCTCTAGATGATTTAACCCAAGATCAAAATCTTTTTTTTTGTTTCAATTTACTTGAAATGCAAAAACAGTCACTTTTTTTCTAGTGAAATCAGAAATTAATCAAGTTTTTTAAACTCATCTGTGGCGAACCTAACTAAACGATGTACGTGTCATTTGTCTGTTCTAAGTTCGCAACCATAATAAGGTTCCAATATATAAGTATTTTTCATTACACGTATATATGTATACATAATACAAATACAAATTAAGAGATTGAGTTAGGCTGGTGGGCCTACCTAAGCCCACCAGTTACTATTTTCACCCATAGTTGGGCCTTCATGCGCGGCTACAAGCAATTCAGACTCGCTCAATATTGGTATGGTTGGGCCTTAGCCCAACCGGCTGAAGAAGAGTAGAGAGGCCCAAAGGACCCAAGTCATCACGAGTGATGGAAAAAGAAAGGGGAAAATAGAGGTACCAGTTAGAGAGTACCCAAGAACTTAACAAATGAATGCATGCAATGTTTTACTAAACAGATTGTATATAATTCTAAATAAACACATATATCTAGCAATTAAAGTCTTGTACTCAAACAGTTAGAGAATAACATAGCCCAAAGAATAGCACGCAGTAACGTATAGAGAAAAAACAATCAATGGGCTAAACCCAACCTAAACAAGTAATGAGATGCTCCCAACTAGAATTAAGGACATGAGGGCCCAGCCCAGTCACTGTTAATACTAACTGAAGAATCACAAGGTGTAGAAATGAGAGAAAATGGGACAGGCCCATACTTGTGCATTAATCAGCCAACAAAGAGACCTAACGAGTGAAGCGTAAGGCCGAAGCCCAGTAAACTCACATTTGAGAGAATTCTGAATGATATACTGGACATGTATACTGAGTATACCTTGTATACACTATATATCCCTATATGTATCGCCTATACATTCTAAGCAAGACTTGATATATTGTAAATGTAGGCTGACAGGATTGGATATGCATACATACAGCACAACAAACTTTCAAACCTCTTCTTTTAACATACTTGCATGATTCCGACACTAGGCATCTAAATAAACACTTCTCAATTTCATTTTTAGGACTAAACTAGATGTACACAACATGGATGGCAATCACATAACACACAAGTAGATAAGCATTAGGTAACACCTCACAGATTTCAATCCTTGAGCTATAAGAGCCACAGTTACACAGACAGTGTACAGTCATGGAGATCATGTCCTATTGTTGATACACCCTATCTATATTTCAATTTAGCTCTAATAAAAACACATGATGCCTCAAGCAATATAGGAAGACAGGGAAGAGACCAAACAACTCAAATAACATCATTTAAGCTATTAAACATGGTTTCCATTTCAAACTATAACTTAAAGGATGACCAGATACTAGGCAGGGTCACATATGTATGATGCAAACACCATGAAAGATACAATATTCTTAATCTCACATATTTGCTTATCTGCTAGTATATCGGTCTTAAACTAATCAACCACATGCTCTCTTATAATCATACATCAAGACAAATATTTACCACAGCAATTCAGGTTTCAATTTTCATTTCAACATGTATTAGACTAAGTGACTCAGCCATTAAGCTAACCTTTTTGAAATGGATATGGCATGCAGACGCAGATGTGAAATTTAATCATGACATGTTGACACAATTCCTATTCCTAGGAGCCAATAGTCATGCAAACTAGGTTAGGGTGCAGATAGACCATTAACTAGATTCAAATCCAGGGAAAGGGGTCATGACATAGTTATAGGGGTCTTAACACATCATACGGGTCTTAAGATAGACATTTGTTGACTCACACAATACTATCATGCTGTTAATTTCATGGTTAAGAAGAAAATACATACATACTTAGGACTAAACAAGCAATGCTGATAAACATTACAGACTCATATGACACAAGGGTCAAGCTAATCATGTTTTAAGGACCATTCCAACTTCTATTAAACTCAGCTCCAATAAATGAACAATACAAATTAGTCAGTACATGAATCAGAAAGCATTTGCAAACTGTATTGCTCAGAATCCAGACTGAAACCAAATTCTAATCTAAATGGGATATGAATCTAGCCTAAACAGAGCTTTTTCGTTCAATACTGCCAATCAACAAACAAACTATGAATCATTTTTAAGCTTAAGCATGTTCCTACTGATTTTAGATGACCTTTTAAGAACTCAAATGCAACATCATAGCATTTAGCCATCAAATTTTATTCTTAATATCATATCAACACAGACTTATCAACATATTATATATGGAGTTTATATTAAGCTAGGCTAGGAACAAAAGGGAAATGAATGAACCAGATTCCATATTTCTTAAGCCCACGGATTCCTTGAATTGTCTTAAAAGTCAATCCCAGGCAAAACAAGTTACCTATTTGATTACCAGTTTACCTAAACAAACACATTGAATATTCATTCTTTTATTTAACCAAAACAGACCTTACACAACCTTTTAAGACATCTACAGTCTATGTGATTTGGTATAATATCCCTTTTGACCAACCTAGAATCTGTAAGCTTCTCCTAAAGTCATGTTAAGATCACTTTATGCCATATCTAACCTTGTATGCTTCATTTAACTACAACATGTTAAGATCACTTTATGCCATATCTAACCTTGTATGCTTCATTTAACTACAACAGGTATACAAACTAATTTCTATGTCCATTTTCAGATCATAAAGCACATAGATCATGAAGATTAAGGCATTCTTATCTCGTTAAGCCACAGAATGTTTCTCAAACAGTAGCACACTAAACCATGGTCATCTCTAGTTAAACACGTTGATTAGGCTAACACCAAATATTTTAATTCATTTCTAGGATTAGACTAACATTAGATGATATGATAAGCATGATATGACACTAAATCAGCTAAAACATGAATCTTAAGAGCTAATACATGTAAATAAACAGATATCATAGTTTCAGCAGTCAAGCAAACAATCAAAATACTTCAAAATACTACATAATACACTATACTATACTAAATTAAATTAAACTAGGCAAGAAATTAAACAACAATTAGGGATTACCTCTTGTGATGGTAGCTGAATCGAGGTTACGGCTTGAGTCTTCAACTCCTCCACTTGATCACACACACACACAAAAAGAAAAAGGTTTTTAAAAATGAGATACCTAAATTGACACTTAGGGTTCCACCAAAGGGCTTGGAACCCAAATCAATCAAAATAGATCCTTAAAATTAGGAAATTAAGTTAAACTCATTAAATAATAAGCTCAATCTCAGAATTGCCGACCGAAAAATCTTTTTTAAAACTTTATTGAAACTTTTGTTCAACTTCTGAAAACTTCTTAAACATGAAGAAAAGAGGGCTATATTTATAGGCTTGTCGAAACCCTAGCAGACCCAACAACAGTCGGTGTGGGAGAACCAGTTTTGGAGGGAAATTTCCCTTCAATAGTTCTCGACCAATAAGAAATCCCCATTTGAAATAACAGAGAAGATAGAGAACGGAAAGGGGTGACCTCACCTTAGGGTGGTGGTGCTGTGGAGGTACGGTGGGGCAAGGGCAAGGGCCATTAATGCCCTTTCCCCGATTTGAACGAGCAACAGCTATGAAAAGGGATCGTACACGCACAGATCGCTATTTTTGGCAACAAGGACGAAGGCGGCTAGGGTTTCCTATAAACCCAAAGCGTTTCAAATAAGATTAAAATGACGCCCTAGTTGTTTATGATACCAAGTCGGCCTGGTCTGGTTTGTTTTGACCTGGGCTCGGCCGTTTTAATTTAAAAATAGTAAAAGGCCCAATGATTTTTACCAAGATTAATAAATAATGGTAATATTTTGCAAAAATATGACCAATTTTTATATTAAAAAATGATCAAGCAATTTAAATTATAACCTAATTAGGTCACAAGCTTCAAATTAAGCCTAATTTTGACACTAATTGGAAATTGAAATATTTAAATCATGTGAAAGTCCTTTTAATTTTAAAACATGCTTTAAAATTGAGATGTAATTCCATCCTCTTATTTAATCAAATGATTTCTCGATTCTGATGGAGTAAAATATTGATTTCTTTAAAATTGAGAATTTTAAGATAATTAATTTCACAATTATCCGTTAAAATTATAAATCACAATTAATGATCAAAATATTGTAAAAATGGGACATGATATACAATAAATATACTATATGATATTTTTTCAAATGGAATGAAAAAATATTCCCGGTAATTTTGTAAAATCATATTTGTCTTATAAAAGGTACATTTCACTCCGTCTGTGACACGAAAATCCCAAATAATTAAATAGAATTATTGGAGAGTAAAAATTAGGTGTCAACAACTGCCCCTTCATTGTTCGGGGATGGCAAGACCATCCTTAAGCAACGAAATTTGACTGACCTAGTTTTTAGCCAGCTAATTGAAAAGTACTTCTTGTTTTTATGTTGTTTTGAAAAATATGATCGGACCCCAGTCTTTGGATTTCCTACATATATCATGTTGTATGAGAATTCAGACCACTTATAGTTCGACTCGATTAGACTTCTAAAAAGGTGAATAAACCAAGCAAAGTCTCAAAACCAAAAAATTCCGGAAAGATCTTTTTGGAATGTGATCAATCCTCGGATATTGAGTGGCCTACATATCCCCGATTTTCTGGAATCATGTCACTTATAGTTTGACCCGATGGCTCAAAAAGGGTATCCCTTATGTTGGAATGCCTTCGACGGTGTCCAAAACCTTTCCGGTGTATACCCGACCGGTCACAAGGTTTTAAAAACTAAAACCTTCTTACTGTTTGTGATCGAGTGTGGAGTGGAGTGATTTTTCAAGCCAAAGTACAGAAAGCTTGACTCTCATTGGTACAATGTTTCAACTGGCTGCCCAAGACAAAGTTCCATGTTTGTCCCGCATGTGTATGGATCTAGTCTTCTTGCTTTCCACCTCTGGTAGCTTCTGACCTGTTTCCATATGCTGGAGCCTAACGTGTTTGATTATTGTTTAGCCATACCTACATGGTTGTGTTTATTGTATCCTTTGACGGCTGCTTTTGAGCAGGTGACACCTCCGACACCGTCTTGCTTGTCTAACCTTTTTGGTTGAAAGATGTTCAAACAGATGCTTTTTTTGACACCTTCTAGCTCGTATGACTTTGTTGACTTGAGCGGGTGCCACCTTTGACACAGTATGGCTTATGTGTATTTGGTTGAGCGGATTCCACTTCTGACACAGTTTGGCTTGTATATTTTTGTTGAGCGGATGCCACCCGTGACATCATTTTGCTCGTGCATATTTTGTTGAGTGGATGCCATTTGAGACATCATCTTGCTCATGCAATTTTGTTAAACGGATGCCACTTCTAACACCGTCTGGCTTGTGCACTTTTGTTGAACTGATGTCACTTGCGACATCGTCTGGCTCGTGCATATTTTGTTGAGCGGATGCCACTTGCGACACCATATGGCTCATGCATATTTTGTTGAGTGGATGCCGGTTCAAACACCGTCTAGCTCGTTAATATATTTGTTGAGTGGATGCCGGTTCAAACACCGTCTAGCTCGTTAATATATTTGTTGAGTGGATGCCACTTGCGAAATCATTTAGCTCATGCATTTTTTGTTGAGTGGCCCTCTCGACATGCAATATAACAAATATGTCCCTTTCGACAGTTTGAAGCTTCTGTAAAATCTAAAATAAACCTATTAGTAGAAAAATGCAACTTAGTAGTCGCAATATCTTAAGGATGATCAATAGAATAATTTAAATAACAATTTCATTATCGTTGGGTAGCATTTCACTTTGGTGACTAGCGTCCCATTTTGTTGGTTAGCGTTTCACTCTGGTTATTAGCATTCTATTTTGTTGGGTAGTGTCTCACTTTAGTGACTAGCATTCTATTTTACCGGGTAGCGATTCACTTTGGTGATAAGCATTCCATTTAGTCGGTTAGCATTTTACCTTAGTGACTAGCGTTTCGGTTTACCAGGTAGAGTTTCACTTTGGTGACTAGCATTCCGTTTAGTGTGTTAGCATTTCGCCTTGGCATTAGCATTCTGTTTTATCAGGTAGCGTTAGCATTCTATTTTATCAGGTAGTTTCAGCGTTCCATAAGAATCCCATTAGGTAATAAATCTCACATTTTGGGCAAACAGGTACTAAAATCCCACTTTCGGGCAAACAAGTAATAAAATCCCTCTTCTAGGTAAAAATAAATTGAGATACAAATAACCACGTGTTTGACATGGTTTATGACTCATTTGAGACTCATCAATGTGGGTGGCCAAATGTTGTCACATCCTAAATTAGGGAATGCGTGGGCACCTACCCTTTTCCCACCTAGTAGGCGAACCCATCCCTTAATCACAACTTGACCAACAATAAAGTAAACCCAAACCATCAATAATAATAACAAGTCTATCATAGATACAAAAAGAGTGCGGAATAATACAAAATATGGTCTAAGGCAGTACAAGAACCTATACTACATAACATGAGTTTGAATATAAGTACAAGTCTGAATGGTGGGATAATGTCTCAGAATACAAATAAGACAAGTAAATAATAAGAGAGTCATTCGGGTTGTGGATCCTCTCATGTGCTCACCCCGGATGCTCGATAGCTACGCCTCGGAAATCAGTCTCGATGAGAGGAAGTGGAACCTGTCACGAACTTTGCACTCATAAAAGAATACAACAAGGTAGTATCAGTACAAATACTATGTACCGGTAAGTATCATAAGCCAACAATAGTTAGATAACATTTATAAAGAAAGAGACTGAAAGATAGGTGATGTAAGTGTAGAGGGGTGAGTGAGGGTAAGTGGGGCTGAGTTCGGAAGGGAACAAGTTGACACAAAAATAAGACACAAAGTGGGGGTCTCGAGTTCTCGGCTAGGCCGACAATGTGGTGTATGGGATGTTGTTTCGGGTAGTTGTGGTAGGAATCAGCTCAAGGAGTTTTGTGAGGTTTTCATGGATGGGTTGAGGGTTATGATGGTGATTGGTACTTGGTGGTTTGGTAGTGGCAAGGTGATGGGACAATATGAAATAGTGAGGTTCTCGATTGGTGTTTGTAGTAAACTATTTGGGTGTTGTCGGGATTGGACGGTTGTTTACGTGTGGTTTCGGTCAGTGGACATTATAAGGGATGTTAGGGACGTATTTTTTAGTGTAGTGGTGAAGGAGTGAAGTGTTTTGGATGAGGAATGAACACAAAGCGAGTTGCAATCCGGACACACACCAAGTGTTAGTTGGTACAGTTTTGGGTTAAGTGTTTGGTTGTTGTGGTTGTAGTAAAGTACGGTCAATGAGCCCAAGGATAGAGACACAAGGGTTTTATTGCCTGAGTCGACACCAAGGAGATGGTGACCAATTCCACAAGGTCAAGACCGGGGTTGCTAAGTACAAGCCCATGAACTAGCCAAGTGAGAGTGGTCGGAAGCCCTTTTAGTAACCCAAAGCTTAGGCTAGGTTGGTCCACACAGTTCCAACGTTCACTTACCACTCAAGTTAGCCACATTTCAATTCCATGTTGGTGAACAATTTGGTTCCACTCAACTTATTAAGAGGGTATCTCAACCTTGGCATAGGAATTTTTTCCCCTATGATAAAGTTGTTCACCTCTCGGTTTTCAACACACGTGTGCCAAGTTTTACCTTCTTTTGACTCCATCAAGCTCGTGGCCTCGTCCGGATTGCGTTCATAGGCTTGAGGGTTGGGTAATGAACTTCTTGGAAATAAACCAAGAGAGTGTTCACTATTTTCCATCTGTGATGGACCGGTTAAAAGAACATCCGCAACTACATTTTCAAGAGGTTCCTTCATGGATTCCCTTGGATTTGCATCTCCCCTCGTGTCTACTCCGAGACTTTACTCGTGTACCAATGAGTCCATAAGACTCCCCTTCTTTGATTCCTTCGTACATCAAGTGAGAGAGCTTCGACTTTGCATTTCATCGCACTTTGGATTCTCATTGCCTTTACCTCACTAGGTAACATTGGTAACAACATGATTTTCTTGTCATTACTCCGAAGAGAATATCTATTTATCTCTCTATCATATTATACCTTTTGGATCAAGTTTCCATGGTTGTCCTAATAAAATCTGACATGCAGCCATGAGGAGGATGTCACACCATATTTTATCTTCATATGTTCTAATCTGAAAGCTAACAAGAGTTTGTCTTATGATTCTTAGCTTTTCATCTTAGTTCACCTATTGGAGAGTGTACGGGTTTGGATGCTTGCAGGTGGGTAGTTCTAACTTGTCCACCATTACCACGGAGGCCAAGTTGACACCACTTCTTCCATCAATAATCATGTTACACACTCTATCTTTTACTTACATCGTGTGTAAAAGAGTTAAACCTTTTGAGTCTCCTCATGTGTTTCAAGTTAATCCTCCAACACATGTTGGAGTACTAAATCTCCATGGCTTGGGCTATTTTTCACAACCCCAGATTCAACATTATTATTCATGGCATGATTTGCAAGTTCCTTTCTTATGGCTTGCACACGGTTGTCCAAAACTTCGCATACGGTCTACCAATAATTTTTTTTGTGTAAGCCATCGGGTCAAGGCGTGAGATGGGAACACCTCACTCTGATACCAATTTAATGTAAGTACGGAGGGGTGAGTGAGGGTGAATGGGGCTGAGCCTGGCAGGGAACAAGTTGAAGCAAAAATAAGACACAAAGTGGGGGTCTCGGGTTCTCGGCTAGGCCGACATTGTGGTGTATGGGAGGCTGTTTCGGGTAGTTGTGGTAGGAATCGGCTCAAGGAATTTTGTGAGGTTGTCATGGGTGCGTTGAGGGTCAGGATGGTGTTTGGAACATGGTGGTTTGGTAGTGGAAAGGCAATGGGACAATCTAAAATAGTGAGGTTCTCGGTTGGTGTTTGTAGTGGACTGTTTGGGTGTTGTCGGGATTGGACGGTTATTTACGTGTGGTTTCGATCAGTAGCCATTATAGGGGATGTTAGGGACGTATTTTGGAGTGTGGTGGTGAAAGGAGTGAAGTGGTTTGGATGAGGAATGAACACGGAAAGCAAGTTGCAATAGACATACACCAAGTGTTAGTTGGTACGGTTTTGGGTTAAATGTTTGGTTGTTGTGGTTGTAGTGAAGTACGTTCAATGAGCCCAAGGATAGATACATTGGGGTATTACTAGATGGTGACCAATTCCACAAGGTGAAGATCAGGGTTGCTAAGTACAAGTCGTGAACTAGCGAAGTGAGGGTGGTCGGAAGCCCTTTTAGTAACCTGACGCTTAGGCTAGGTTGGTCCACACAGTTCCAACGTTCGCTAACCACTAAGGGGGTTCCTTAATCTTGTACTTAGTTAAGTCACAGAGTCTTAACCAAACTTACACTGAAGGGAACCTTAGCTTGGGTTCAACTAGATCACATAGTTCTAGCTAAACTTGTACTAAGGGGTTTTAGTAACACAATAACTAACTAAGAGTCACAACCCCGGGTTGAAACACTTAGAAATGAGTAAAACTAAACTTTTATATATCAACAAACTCTGAATTTTACAATGGCCTAAGGCCTCTATTTATAGTACAAAGGAGTCTATTCTAGAAAGCAAATGAAAAGACACAAACTAACACCTAGTGTTGACACATTTGGATTGACTTGGTGACCAAGGGAGTTCGGCCAACCCTTCCTCTTCCCTAGGCTGAAATTGTTGTCTCCTATGTAACAATATTCATGAACTTGATTCTTCCAACAACCTCATCTTTTTGGAATGTGTTGGAAGCTTCCATTCATTGCATTAATGTGCCTTGGCCGAATGGATAAGTGAGTATTTCGACCAACACTTCATCTTCTTAGTGTTCTCAAGTTGGTTCATGAATTGACTTTTTGGAAGCCTCATCTTATAGACCATTCTTGTCTTTGCCACATTGGCTGGAACAACTTCACACGATCTAGACATCCTCTTGTCCTTGCAAACTTGTCCTCTCGGCCTAGTCATCCATTTCCCTTACATCCTTGTCCTTGATTACATTGTCCTATTACGTGGTACATTAACTATGTCCTAAGAAGAACTAAAATCTAAGCTAAGAAATAAAGACAAGCTAAAAGAAAAACAAACATGGTCTTCGGTTAAGACCTACATACAAAGGCCGAATAGAACTTGCTTCCTAGATCTTCACCTGACAACTCCAACTCCATTCCATTTTCCATGCCATGTTAGGAATATAAGTGTAGAATGACGTGCAATTGTTGGCACTCTTAGCAAATATCTTTTCGACTTATGTTGGGAGTTTAAGTTCGCAGGCTGATTTACATCAATAAGCATGCTCACAATCAGATATGAACTATACTCAATTCAAGACCAGTACCACAAGTTCAAATACTAAGTCCGAATCCAAATGAATATGAATATGAGAATATTAATGCATATGCAATGCAATGATACACACAGGCTCCGAGCATAATACCTATACGTCCCTATAGTCATGACCCATGGGGGACACGAGAAGTCCATGTACCTGCTGTGGCACACATCCCGATCCAATATATGTATATGTTGCAGAACACACAATCTGATCCAATATATGTATATGTTGCGGAACGTACAAGATAATATATATACATACATACATACATATATATATATATATATATATATATATATATATATATATATATATAGAATAATGTAAATATCCTTTAGGGAGTTCCCTTATTAATGTAATATATATAGAGTATACAATTGTAGTCCTAATAGAATTAGGATCTCCATTTTACATTAATTACCATAATTACACTAAATATTAATTACAGAATATATTGTGAATATATATGGAATATATTAACTATCACACCCCTTCAGTCGGAGCGGGAAGAGGCTGGACGCTGAGACTGAATCTGAAGTTAAGGAACAGTTGTCGAGGAAACCCCTTTGTGAAGATATCTGCGTATTGATATGAAGAAGGAACACGCAACACCCTAACATGACCCATTGCAACCTTCTCAGGAACATAGTGAATATCAATATCAATATGCTTGGTTCGCTGATGCTGAACCAGGTTATGAGACAAGTAGACATCAGATACATCATAGTAAACCAAAGATGCCTTACATAAGGGACAATGAAGCTCAAGAAGGAGATTTCGGAGCCAATATAGCTCGGCAATAACATTCGCAACCCCTCGATATTCTTCTTCTGCACTCGAATGGGAAAGAGTGGCTTGTCGCTTGGCAAACCATAAAATAATATTATCTCCTAAAAATACGCTGTAGCCGGATGTAGAGCGACGGGTGTCCGGACAACCTGCCTAATCGGCATCTGTGTAGAAGAGCAACCTATTCGGTGTGGAGAGATATAAATGTAGTCCATAATCAAGAGTGTCATTAACATACCGAATGATATGCTTAAGAGCTATAAAGTGAGGCTCCCAAGGAGCGTGCATGAACAAGCATACCTGCTGAACAACATATGCAATTTCTGGCCGAGTGAAGGTGAGATACTGAAGAGCACCTGTGAGACTCCTATGTAGAGAGGGATCACTGATCGGATCCCCATCATCCGCACCGAGTTTGGACTTTGAGTCGACAAGAATGGGCGTGATCTTGGAGTTAGCTATTTTAGCCATGTAGACAATCTCCTCTACATCTTATACTGACACAAGAACATGACATATGCGGATCTGGTCACCGATATCCCTAAAAATTAACTCAACTTACCCAAATCTGTCATAGTAAATTCGGACTTGAGAAAGGAAATGATCTCGTGTTTCAGAGTGTAAGAAGAAGCTGTCAGAACAATATCATCCACATATAAAAGAAGATAAGCCATGTCAGTACCTCGATGAAATATAAATAGGGAATGATCACTCTTGCTGCACATGAACCCTATCTGTATGATGTATATAGCAAACCTCTCATACCAAGCCCTAGGGGCTTATTTCAAACCATATAGTGACTTATAAAGACGACAAACATGATGAGGAACCTCCGGATGTACAAAGCTAGGCTGTTGATACATATAAACGATTTCTTTCAAATCTCTATGTAAGAAAGCATTTTTGACATCAAGTTGGTGAATATGCCAATTTTACCCATAGCTATGCACAACACTCTATGAATGGTGGCTGGTTTGACCACCGGACTAAACGTCTCACCACAATCAACACCCTTTTGCTGACCAGTACCATTAGCCACAAGTCTTGCCTTATGGCATTCAAGCTCTCCATTATCTTGGAATTTATGATGATAAAGCCACATACAATGAATCACATTCACCCCTTCTGGTTTTGGAACAAGATCCCAAGTATGCTGATTGGTTAATGCATTAAACTCATCACACATGACCGCATTCAAATATGGGTCAAGTTTGGCTATTTTTGGGTTTTTAGGAATGGGCGAGATGGTTTGAATGGATAGGTTAAAGTGAACTTTTGGTTTGAAAATCCAATGTTGTGCATGGGTTTCCATGCAATGTGTAGGGATGGTCACATGTGGGGCAGGGGGGTTGAGAGACGTTGTGCTGGATTGGGCAGTGGGATTGGTACTGGGCAGTAGTGATGGGCAGTGTGGCTGGGCGGTGGGACGGGCAAGGGTTGGGCAGGGGCTGGGTGACGGGTGGGTAAGGACTGTCACGGGTTGGGGTTGGACAGTGGGATGAGCAGGGGCTGGGCAGGGGCTGGTTGCCAAGTGTGGAGGGACTATTTAGGGTAGTGTGCCAGGAGTATTTTTGGGCAGGAATGGGGCAGGATTCGGGCAGTTGGGTTGGGTCGACGGGACGGTTGGCGGGATGGCCTGAGGGTGCGGATTTTGTAGTGCATTTTGGAATAGAGGTGAGGTGTCTGAGTCATCAAGGAATTTGTAATCAGTGACTATAAATTTTTAGATGTTTTCAAAGGGGAAAACATACTCAACAAATGTGACATGACGTGAGATTACAATTTTGTCAGTGGATAACTCATAGCACAAGTACACCATATGGTTCGATGGGAAACCTAGGAAGATGCACAGAGTGGAGCGAAGTGCTAATTTGTGAAGTACCGTTGAGGCAAGATTTGGGTACACACAGATAATCGAAAATTCGAAGGTGATCATAGGAATGGATCCGACAGAAGAGAATTTCAGTGGGTGTCCTATTTTGGATCATATGGGTAGGTAATATATTAAACTACCATTTTTAATGCATATACCCAAAAGGGAGGGGGGAGAGACGCATGAAAAGAAGGATACGAATAATATTGTTAATGGTGCGGAGAATTCTTTTGGCTTTATCATTTTGAGGGGAAGTATGGGGGGGATAAGAAATGAAATACCATACCATTAGCTACACAAAAATTATGAAAAAGGGAGTTATTGAACTCACGACCATTATCACATTGAAACGTTTTGATGTCTTTTTCAAATTGCGTTTTAACTAAGGTACAAAATTCAAGGAATTTGGAGTAAACTTGAGACTTACGTTTAAGCAGATAGACCCAATGAAAGTGAGAAAATTCATCCAAAAATACCAAATAATATTTATGACCGAGGTTGCTAGTTATATGGGACGTCCATAAATCCGCATGAATAATATCAAAGGGAGATAAAGTAATACTTAAAGAAGACGTAAATGGAAGTCTAACATGTTTCCCTAGATGACAAGAGGAGCAACTATGAGAATGTTTCCCTTTATTACAGTGGATTAAATTGCGGCTTCTAAGAGAATCAAAAACTTCCTTCGCTAGGAAGTATGTTAAGGAGGTAAGTAGCCATCTGTAATGCATGATGCCAAAAAGAAGGGGGTAATGAAGCATGAGCTAGTAAAGTTCGGACAATATTATTAATGATACGAATTTTTTGTTCGGCTTTCCCATTTTGTGAGGACGTATGAGAACAAGAAAACCAAAAAGATATGCCATTAGTGTCACATAATTCCCGAAATGGCCCATTATCAAATTCCCTTCCATTATCACATTGAATATTTTAAATTTTCCGTTCAAATTGGGTATGGACTAATGCTCTAAACATTAGGAATGTGGAAAAAACTTTAGAATTTTTAGACAAAGGAAAGGTCCACAAAAATTAGAATAATCATCCAAAAATAACACATAATAGCGGTGGCCTAAACCAAAGAGCTAAAACGGGAGATGTTCACAAATCACTATGAATAATATCAAAAGGAAATAAGGTACTAGAATTTGAGGCTACAAACGGTAACTTAACATGTTTCCCAAGCGGACAAGAAGGATAAATATTAGTACTACACGTACTATTACATTCAATAAACTTATTATTTTAAAAAGAAGATATAACAGATGCCCCCAGATGACCAAAACGTGCATGCCATAAGAAAGGTGCTAGAGCGGCAAACGTTGATGGTGTGGCTTGACTCGCGGAAGTGGTGGTGGTGGTGATTGGATAAAGCTCTCCCCGACTATTACATCTCATTAGAGGTATCACCATCGTGAAATCCTTCACAGAAAATCCAAAAGGGTCAATGTCAATAGAAACTCAATTATCAGTTGTGAAGTTTCGAACATACACCGATTTTAATTAAGTGATGAGCATGAAGGACATTTTCAAGGCTAAAGGTGGCTGCGGGGGAGATAAAGTTGTGTGACCATAACCACGAGTAGGAATTGAATTTCCATTGCCAACAATAATGCCACAAATTTTTCTCAAATTAAAATAAGACGAGAGATTACCTGGCGCAGACGTCATTTGAGAAGTGGCCCAGTGTCCATGTACCAATTTGCATCCGGAGGATTTAATCCAAGTGTATCCATCGTGGCCTCGATATCAGTAAGGGTCGAAACTGCCGTTGGGCCGGCAGTAGCGAAGGCCTGCTGCCAATTACCGTGTACTGGCCCAGTTGGCCTGTGCTGCCAATATATATATATATGTGTGTGTGTGTGTGTGTGTGTGTGTGGTGTGTGTGTGTGTGTATGTGTGTGTTACTGCATGCAACCCGATCTAATATGTATGATCATGTATGTATGAATGATATCAGATGCCAATATGAATATATCAATTCAATCATGCCACACATGGACACATAATCATCATGTCAAGAGTAAATCAATCCTTCCTCTACATACGTCAAATCTAGTATCATACACGTGGCGACGAGCCACTAAATTAAATAAGTCACCAATCACAATCAACAACAGGACCAACCTAAGTATTCCATCCTAACTTCATACCCGAAGGTGTACATGCTTTCTCCAATAATTACTAACTCTACATATATTTCTCTAATAGAAGGTAAGTCGTAACCTACCTGAATGCCAAACGGGAGTCACGAAAGATCACTCTGGAGCCTTGCCTTTTTAAGAATCTCGGTTGTACTCACAGTCTAGTCATCGTTGAAATATAAGTTAGAAATGGAAACTAACAATACCCACACCACAATTTTATCCTTATAATCCAATCCAACTATGGGAAAATAGGGGAAACAAGCTTACAAGGGTAACATGGGTATTTCAAAAGTGAAATCGGTAATCCAACATTCTAGAAGTCTAATTCTACTATTCAATTGCTAAATTCACTCAACAATAGGTCAATATTATGATTCAAGACAAAACCCCCAAATTAGGCATAAACCCTAACTTTTCCATATTCAATTTCTCAACAAAAATGGAAGATTCAAGCCTATTGGTTACTAATTAATAAATTTCCATGCTTAGGATAGTCCAATCCACCAACAATATCCATTTATAACAATTAAAACTCAAGTAGTAAAATAAACATTAAACCCATCTTCCTTTAACTAGTTTTTTAGGTTTCCATCATTGATTCAAGCTTAAGAAAGGTAACATAAAGGAAACAGGTTTAAGGAGACTTACCCCAAGAATCCACTTTGAAACACTTCAAATCGCCCTTGAGATTCTCTGGAGGAATAATTTTGGGAATTGGAAATGAAAGGTTTAAATTATCACTTAAAAAGAGATTCTGGTCCCCGTCATCCTCTATAGCAGTCACTGGTTCACTACAGCAGGGCTCGCACCCGCGCCCGCACCTATTACCCGCTAAGGTGGTCTAACCATAAAAGTCCAACACTTCACTGTAGCAGCCCATTGTCCGCTATGGCAGACCCTGAAAGTTCCATACCATCGCCATAGACCAAGCCTTCATTGACGCAGGTACGCTGCGGTGCACTAAGGCTCTCCCCAACGATGTTATCAGACACCAGCAGTTTCCTATTTACCACTAACTTCATCCCAAGATATGACAATCACCCGAGACCTCCCTGACACAAACCAGACATGCATACGCACATTAAAACACGCTACAAACTCACTCGTGGTCTCAGAATTTCTATCGGGGGTCTATTTTATTGAGTCAACTCCAACTGCCTAAAACCAACTTTCCAACCAATAGTCCAAAATACCTCGGGAAATGAACCAACCATCCCACCAAGTCATAAATGATTCTTCAGACCTCACGAAATCGACGAAATTCTGAAAAAAGGTCCGTTTACCCAAAAGTCAATTGTTGGTCAAACACTTTCACTTAAGGATTCTAATTCTTTCAATTTTCACTAGAATCACCTAACATCCTTGGAATTTGCATCAACATTTGTAAAATGGTCAAAACACATGATTGAACGAGTGGTTACAAATGCTTTCTTTGAAAATTTAGACCGTCATCGCCTTCGTCTTACCTTCGAGCATATGGCGATTATCTTGATGCCTTTTTGAATTTTCAATCATATTGCCAAAGTCCATTCTAATGGCATGCCACTTGTACTCACAAGAAATGATTAGTAGATACGTTGCCACTTTGCTAGCAACCGTAGTTAAAATAATTTTAAGAAAAAAACTTGTAGAAAGGTTAATTGCGTATGCAAAACCCTGAGCATTCCTTGCTAGTCATAGAGGCAGGCCACACTTTCCATCATTTTTTGATGATCTTTGACAATACATAATTAATCTCTGATTTTGCTGAGACTTTGGTATTCCTCTTCAACATATTGCTCCGACTTATGGTCAAGGAAGAATCATTGACAACTTGATGTTGACTTTTGCAAAATTTTAAAGTAAAGTCATTAAAGAATTAAAGATGAAGGACAAAGTAATTATGATAATGGAGAGAAATGTTTGAAGTATAGCCATTCGACTTGTGCCGTAAAAGAGCTTCGTTTGCTATTTTTGGTCATTGTTGGAGACTTGATAACCACTTCGTACAATTTGTTATATCAGATGTGTCTTTAGTTTGATCAATAGATGTGATACCTGACAGTGTTACCTACAAAATTCTTGTACAAAAGTTAGCACGGAATGATAGATAAAGTCGAATGTGAAATCGCTCGATGCGGCGATCATTGCCTTGATGGATGCCTTTGACAACGTTATGTTGATTTGGCAGCGTCATTTCATAGCTCATTATGTGTTGAAGAATGGGTTTGATGTTAAAGGTGAAAATAGTCATTTGTTGGATGTCACATAAGGTGTGTCCCTACTTTGTTTGGGGATCTCACAAAAATGGGAGATGTTGTTTTGATAAAAGTATTTTTAGATATTGAGAGGTGTGATTGGTTAGAAAGATTCTCCAGTTTAAGTCATGTCGACGACCTCCTATGTTGAATCCTGAATTGAAATTTTTGAGACCCTCTAAAAAATTCTGCCTCAGTTGAGGTTATGTCGATGACCTCTCATGCTGAGTCTTGTGAAGGAATTTTTGAGATCTTCTCAAAAATACTACCTCATTTCTACCTAAGGGATATTTGAGATTTTTTCTAGTAGTGTGACCGATTCTTAAATGGACTACCTACGTATTCATCCTTGGGAAATCAGGTCATCACGTAGCTCATGTAGCGAGGTAAAAAAAATAGACATGTTTTTCGCCAATGTCAATTATGTCTGAGACTGGGATGGTATTTGTGAATCAAAATGATTTTGGAAAACCATAAGTTATGATGGGTCCGGGCGGACTTAAGTTGCCCATATGTACCCAAAAGACTTGAGCCGAGTAATAGAGACAAGTGATGCCCACTATCCTGCTACGGCAACCCATGATATTTCCCTACCCCCGCAATAGTAGACCAGGACTTCACCGAGGTGGGTTCGATACGACGCACTAAGGCTCGCCCCAACGATGGTATCAAACACTAGTAGTTTCCTATTTCCCACTAACTTCATTCCAAGATTTGAAAATCACCCGAGACCTCCCCGACACAAACCAAACATGCATACACACATAAAAACATGCTATAGACTCACTCGTGGTCTCAGAATTTCCATCAGAGGTCTATTTTATCGAGTCAACCCCTAACTGTCAAAAACCAACTTTCCAACCAATAGTCCAAAATGCCTAAAAAATTGAACCAACCATCCCACCAAGTCATAAACGACCCTTCGGACCTCACAAAATCGACAAAATTCCGAAAAAGATCCGTTTACTCAAAAGTCAATTGTTGGTCAAACACTTTCACTTAAGGATTCTAATTCTTTCAATTTTCACTAGAATTTCCTAATATCCCTTGGATTTGGATCAACAAGTGCAAAATGGTCAAAACACAAATTACAATTGAACGGGTCATTACAAATGCTTTCTTTGAAAATTTAGACCATCATCGCCTTCGTCTTGCATTTGATCATATGGTGATTATCTTGACGTCTTTCTGAATTTTGAATCAAATTGCCAATGTCTATTCTGATGGCAAGCCACATGTACTCACAACAAATGATTAGTAGATACGTTGCCGCTTTGTTAGCGTCTCTAGTTAAAACAAATTTAAGAAAAAACTTGTATAAAGGTTAATTGCATATGCAAAATCACTGAGCATTCTTTGCTAGTCATAGAGGCAAGTCACACTTTCCATCGTTTTTGATGATCTTTGACCATACTTAACTAATCTCTACTTTTGCTGGAGACTTTGGTATTCCTCTTCAACAAATTGCTCCGACTTATGGTTAAAGAAGAATCATTGAGAACTTGACGTCGACTTCTGCAAAATTTTAAAGTCGTTAAAGCATTCAAGATGAATGACAAAGTAATTATGATAATGGAGAGAAATGTTTGAAGTATAGCCGTTCGACTTGTGCCGTCAAAGAGCTTCGTTTGCTATTTTTGGTCATTGTTGGAGATTTGATATCCATTTCATGCAATTTGTTATATATGACGTGTCTTTAGTTTGATCAATAGATGTGATACCTGACAGTGTTACCAATAAATTCTTGTACAAAAGTTAGCACGGAATGATAGATAAAGTCAAATGTGAAACCGCTCGATGCGGCGATCATTGTCTTGATGGATGCCTTTGACAACGTTATGTTGATTTAACAACGTCATTTCGTAGCTCATTATGTGTTGAATAATGGGTTTGATGTTAAAGGTGAAAATAGTCATTTGTGGGATGTCACATAAGGTGTGTCCCTACTTTGTTTGGGGATCTCACGAAAATGGGAGATGTTGTTTTGATAAAAGTGTTTTTAGATATTGAGAGGTGTGATTGGTTAGCAAGATTCTCCAGTTTAAGTCATGTCGATGATCTCCTATATCGAATCCTGAATTGAAATTTTTGAGATCTTCTAAAATATACTGCCTCAGTTTCTACCTAAGGGATATTTGAGGTTTTTTCTAGTAGTGTGACCGATTCTTAAATGGACTACCTATGTATCCATCCTTGGAAAATCAGGTCATCACGTAGCTCATGTAGAGATGTAAAAAAATAGACATGTTTTTCGCCAATGTCAAAATATGTGTGAGACTGGGATGGTATTTGTGAATCAAAATAATTTCGAAAAACCATAAGTTATGATGGGTCCTGGCGGACTTAAGTTGCCTATATGTACCCCAAAGAATTGAGCCGAGTAATAGATACAAGTGATGCCTACTGTCCTTCTACGGCAGCCCATGATATTTCCCTACCATCGCGATAGCGGACCAGGACTTCATCGAGGGGGGTTCGATACGGCGCACTAAGGCTCGCCCCAGCGATGGTATCAAACACTAGTAGTTTCCTATTTCCCACTAACTTCATTCCAAGATTTGAAAATCACCTGCGAGCTCCCCGACACAGACCAGTCATGCATACACACATAAAAACATGCTATAGACTCACTCGTAGTCTCAGAATTTCCATCGAAGGTATATTTTATCGAGTCAACCCCCAACTGACAAAAAGCAACTTTCCAAGCAATAGTCCAAAATGCCTAAAAAATTGAACCAACCATCCCACCAAGTCATAAACGACCCTTCGGACCTCACAAAATCAACAGAATTCCGAAAAAGATCCATTTACCCAAAAGTCAACTGTTGGTCAAACACTTTCACTTAAGAATTCTAATTCTTTCAATTTTCACTAGAATTGCCTAATATCCTTGGGATTTGGATCAATAGGTGTAAAATGGTCAAAAACACACATAATAATTGAACGGGTCATTACAAATGTTTTCTTTGAAAATTTAGACCACCATCACCTTCGTCTTGCATTTGATCATATGGTGATTATCTTGATGTCTTTCTAAATTTTGAATCGTATTGCCAATGTCTATTTTGATGGCATGCCACATGTACTGACAACAAATGATTAGTAGATACATTGTCGTTTTGCTAGCGTCTGTAGTTAAAACAAATTTAAGAAAACACTTGTAGATAGGTTAATTGCGTATGCAAAACCACTGAGCATTCTTTGCTAGTCATAGAGGCAGGCCATACTTTCCGTCATTTTTTGATGATCTTTGACCATACTTAACTAATCTCTGGTTTTGCTGGAAACTTTGGTATTCCTCTTCAACAAATTGCTCTGACTTACGGTCAAAGAAGAATCATTGAGAACTTGACGTTGACTTCTGCAAAATTTTAAAGTTGTTAAAACAGTCAATATGAATGACAAAGTAATTATGATAATAGAGAGGAAAGTTTGAAGTATAGTCGTTCAGCTTGTGCCGTCAAAGAGCTTTGTTTGCTGTTCTTGGTCATTATTGGAGACTTGATATCCATTTCGTGCAATTTGTTATATCAGACGTGTCTTTAGTTTGATCGATAGACGTGACACTTGACAGTGTTTCCTACAAAATTCTTGTACAAAAGTTAGCAAGGAATGATAGATAAAGTCATATGTGAAACCGATTGATGTGGCGATCATTGTCTTGATGGATGCATTTGACAATGTTGTGTTGAATTGGCAGCATCATTCCGTAGCTCATAATGTGTTGAGGAATAAGTTTGATGTTGAATGTGAAAATAATTATTTGTAGGATGCCACATAAGGTGTGTCCCTACTTTGTTTGAGGTCTCACGAAAAGATGAGATATTGTTTTGATAAAAACGTTTTTAGTTATTGAGAGGTTTGATTGGTTAGCAAGTTTCCCCAGTTTAAGTCATGTCGACGACCTGCTGTGTCGAATCCTAAATTGAAATTTTTTAGACCCTCTCTAAATTTTTCCCCAGTTGAGGTTGTATCGGCAACCTCTCACCCTGAGTTTTGTGAAGGAATTTTTGAGATCTTCTAAAAAATTCTCCCTCAGTTTCTACCTAAGGGATATTTGAGGTTTTTTCTGGTAGTGTGACTGGTTTCTAAATGGACTACCTACGTATCCCTTTTCAAAAAATCAGGTCATCACGTAGTTCATATAGCGAGGTAAAACAAATTGACATGTTTTTCACCAGTGTCGAATTATGTGTGAGACTAGGATGGTATTTGCGAATCAGAATGATTTTGGAAAGCCATGAGTTATGATGGGTCCGGGCAGACTTGAGTTACCCATATGTACCACAAAGACTTGAGTCGAGTAATAGAGACAAGTGATGCCCACTGTCCCGCTACGGCGGCCCATGATATTTCCCTACCCTCGCGATAGCGGACCAGGCATTCGCCGAGGGGGGTTCGCTGTGGTGCACAAAGGCTCGCCCCAGCGACGGTATCAGACACCAACAGTTTCCTATTTCCCAATAACTTCATACCAAGATCTGACAATCACCTAAGACCTCCCCGATAAAAACTAGACATGCGTAAACACATACAAAAACGTTACAGACTCTCTCGTGGTCTCAAAATTTCCATCGGATGTCTATTTTATCGATTCAACCCCTAATGGCCTAAAACCATCTTTCCACCCAAAAGTCCAAAATGCTCCCGAGAGCATTGGCAACCAAACCAACAATCCCACCAAGTCATAAACGACCCTCTAAACTTCACAAAATTGACAGAATTTCAAAAAGGCCCGTTTACTCAAAAGTCAACTATTGGTCAAACACTTTCACTTAAGGATTCTAATTCTTTCAATTTTCACTAGGATCTCCCAATATCCTTGGGATTTGGATCAATAGGTGTAAAATGATCAAAACGCACACAACGACTGACCGAGTCATTATATCAGATACCAATTAATTAATATCTCATCCTTGAGCGACAAGGAAAGATTAGGGAAAACTATACGAGTCAGCAAACAACGGGGGATATCTGCCATACATATCGGACTCGATCTCCCATGTAGCCTCCTCACCAGGATGACTCTTGCATTGCAACCTTAGACTTCAACATCCTAACCTGCCTATCTAAAATTGATATAGGCTCCTTCTTATAAGATAGATTCTCATCAAGCAACACAGAATCTCAACGAATGATATAAAACCCATTTTAATGGTACTTCTTCATCATAGAGACATGGAAAATCAAATAAACACCTGATAGGCCTGGTGGCAAAGCCAACTCATAAGCAACAGCGCCAACACGACGGAGAATCTCAAATGGAAAAATGTACCTCGGGCTCAGCTTGCCCCTCTTCCCAAATCGCATCACACCCTTCATGGGTGATATCTTCAAAAAAACCTGCTCACCATTCATAAACTCTAGATCTCTGACATTCCGGTCTGCATACATATTTTACCGACACTGATATTTTACCGACACTGAGCTACTAGAAGCTTTTCCTGAATAATCTTTACCTTTTCCAAAAACTCCCTCAACAAATATGTACCCCACGATCGAACCTTAAAAGCATCAAACCATCTAATAGGAGAACGACACCTCCTACCATATAAAGCCTAAAAAAATGCCATATCAATGCTGGAATGGTAGCTATTATTGTAGGCGAATTCTACCAAGGGTAAGAACTGGTCCCAATGACCACCAAAATCAATAACGCATGCTCTCAACATATCCTCGAGCACCTGAATAGTCCTCTCGGACAGTCCATCAATCTGGGGATGAAAAAAGATACTAAGACCAAACTGATTACCCAACTCTTCCTAAAACGTCCGCTAGAAATGGAAAGTAAACTGAGTATCGTGATCTGAGATGATAGAAATAGGAACCCCGTGAAATCGCACAACCTCACAAATGTAGATCATATCCAACTTCTCAGCATTATATGTAACCTGAACCGAAATGAAGTGTGCAGACTTGGTCAGTCTATCCACAATAACCCAAACTGAATCAAACTTACCCAAGATCTTAGGAAGACCTACAACAAAATCCATGGCGATCCTATCCCACTTCCATTCGAGAATTGGCTTCCTCTGAAGCACACCACCATGTCTCTGGTGCTCATACTTAACTTGTCGACAATTTCCACACTAGGCTATGAAATCTGCAATATCTCTCTTCATCCGACTCCACCAGTAATATTGTCTCAAATTATGATACATCTTAGTAGCCCCTGGATGAATGAAATATTTGGAACTATAGGCCTCCTCCAATATCAAACAAATCAAACCACCAACACTAGGAATGCACACACATCCCTTGATCCACAGAACCCCCTCATTATTATGCATGACCTCCTTGGCCTCACTATGCACAACTTATCATGAATCTTGCATAACTGAGCATCCTCAAACTGTTGAGGCCTAATATGCTCCAAGAGAGACGACCTCACCTCAACACACGCTTAAACTCTGCTCAGATTTGAAAGATATAATCGCATAAAACTGTTAGCTAGAGTCTGAACCTCCATAGCTAAGGGATGTTGTGGAATAACTAACTGAGCTAAACTACCCATACTCACTGCCTTGCTGCTCTAAGCATCAACTACCACATTAGCTTTACTTAGGTGGTAAAGTATGGTGATATCATAATCCTTCAGAAGCTCCATCTACCTACATTACCTAGAATTGAGACCCTCTGACTGAACACGCGTTGAAGGCTGTGGTGATTATAAACACCTCACAATAGACCCCATATAGATAATGCCTCCCAATCTTAAAAGCGAAGACCACCGCTAACAACTCCAAATCATGGGTAGGGTAGTTCTTCTCATGGATCTTTAACTGTCTGGAAGCATAGACAATGACCTTACCTCCTACATCAACACAACGCCCAAACAAACACGGGATGCATCACAATAAACTGAATAATCCTTAACCTTCATGGGTAATTCCAAGATCAAAGCCGATCCGGAATGGATCGGTTAAACATTCCATTAGGTAGCCTGGTCTTGACTCTTCTGCGTGGTATTCATTCTCGTTCGGCTCTTGGAATCACATCCAGCAGTGGTTGGAACAGCTCGCAAAATCCAACCAATTCACCTATTTCATTGCCCCCAACCATTTCTCGTACCTCTATTGAAACAAAATGGTTTCATGGTCTTTTACCGATTGGTTATTCCTCTCCGTTCGTATCACTTTTTCTAATTTCGATCTCGATTAGTTCACAAGATTGAATGGCCAATTCTCCTCCGAACCCTCGATTCGATTATTTTCCAAGAATGTTGAGCCGGGTATGTAAGCCATGTATCTAGTCAATAAAGTCTTGAGCTTTTGAAAGCTCTCTTCATAAGCATCGGACCACTGAAAAGAAACCTCCTTCTGAGTCAATCTGGTCAGGTGAGATGCAATAGAAGCAAATCCTTTCATAAACCGACAGTAGTAACTGGCCAACCCCATGAAGCTATGAATCTCTGTCACAGTAGTGGGCCTCGCCCAATCCCTAACAACCTCAATATTCTTGGAATCAACCATATCCCGTCCTTCGACACCACGTGGCCCAATAATGCAATAGAATCAAGCAAGAACTCACACTTCAAAAATTTGGCATAAAGCTCCTTCTCTTTCAACAACCCAAGGACAATCTTCAAATGACGCTCATGTTCCTCTTTACTCTTTGAATACACCAAGATATCATTGATAAATACAATGATGAAGGAATCTAAATTTGGCTTAAAAATGTTATTCATCAAGTCCATGAAAGTTGTCGGGGCATTTGTAAGCCCAAATGACACCACAAGAATGTGTAATAACCATAATGAGTCCAAAAGGCCATCTTCAGAATATCCTTAGCCTGAATCTTTAGCTGGTGATAGCCTGATCTCAAATCAATCTTTGAAAATACCAAAGCACCCTGAAGCTGGTCGAACACGTCACTAAGATGAAAAATCGGGTACTTATTATGAGTGGTGACCTTGTTCAACTGACGGTAATCTATGTACATCCTCATTGTACCATTTTTCTTCTTCATGAACAAGAGGGGAGCACCCCAAGGGGAGACACATGGTCTAATGAACCCCTTAATCAAAAGATCTTACGACTACTCTTTCAACTCCCACAACTCAGCAGGTGCCATTCTATATGGTGCAATAGAAATAGGGCGCGTGTCCAGCTCTATATCGATACATAAATTAATGTCACGATCGGGTGGCATACCCGGCAAATCGGTAGGAACTACCTCCGCCAAATCATACATAATAGACACATACTAAATGGATAGAGAATCAACACTAGTATCATGAATATGGGCATCCATGTAGACTAGTTTCTTCGCGCGAAGATAAGAAATGATCTTTTTTGGAGTGGGACTCGGAGTACCCCTCCACTCAAGTCTAGGAATCATAGTTATAGCTAAGGTGACTATCTTGGCGTGACAGCCCAAGATAGCGTGGTATGGTGACAAATAACTCATACTAAAAATAATACCAAAGTCTAGCATATCCAGGACCATCAAGTCTACCCACGTGTCGTACCCCATTAAAGTAACTAAGCATGACCGATAGACTGTATCAACTAGTACTAAATCTCCAACTGGAGTAGACACATGAATAGAAATATTAAGGCGATCACAATCAAATCCCAACAAATCAAATGATAAGAAGATACATATGAGAAAGTAGACCCTAGATCAAATAAGACCGCAGCCAGCCAATGATGAACAAAAATGTTACTTGAGATCACAACCTCAGAGGCCTTGGCCTCGGGCCTATTAGAAAAAGCATAGAAATATGCACCACCATGGACACTCTGGCTAGACTGTGCTCCCCTTTAGAGACCTGGAAACCACCTTTATTAGACAGATGTCCACCCCTAGATGAATGAGAACCACCGAGGCCTAACTGAGTATCGTCTTTCACTAAAGAACCACCCTGGCTACCAGAAGATGTCGAAGTCCTCAGAGTCTGAAACCTAAAACCCTGCTGAGTCCCACTCTGTCTAGATCGGGGGAAATCTCTGATGAGGTGACCTAACTTACCACAACCATAATAAACTCTAGGTGCTGGTGGCTGATATACGAAAGTTGAAGAACCAGATGGACCACCTCGATCAACTGGCAGAGAGAAAGAACATCCATGAAATTGTCCGGCCTCATAACCACTCTGTCTAGAAGGGCCACTAGAAGATGCCTACAATTAAGACTGAATGCAGTAGCTGGGGGCTGACTGATAGGTCCTGGAAGATTGCTCCCTACCTCTATGACTAGAACCACTGAATCCACCATACTGATGAGGCCTCTTCTCACTAGTCCTTCCAAAAGATCATACTGTGGCAGACTCGACACTCACTCTGTGATCCACTACTGCATGGAAGGTAGACCCTAAAGCCATAAGCAGAAGACAAACAACATGATGTGGAAGCACAAGTCCACCAATAAACCTATGAATTTTCTCCATCTCTATCAAAATCAATTGTGTCACATACCGAGCCAAAAATAAGAATTTCACCTCATACTCTACCACAGACATACCCCTCTACAGTAAATGAGAGAACGCATCCCTGGTACATGGCACATACATCTCCAAGAAGGTTTGGTGGAACTGATGTATATAAGAAAGTGATTATATTGTTAGGTGGGTTGGAGTTGTATTGGGACCGGGAGGATACCAAAATGGGGTCAAATAGAGGTTGGCAGGTTTCCAAGCAGTGTGTGTTTGGTAGGGAGTGTGCATGTTAATTAGGAGGGTGTTGGGCTAAGGCATTTGAAAGGGATGAACTAGACACGTTGTAGGTTATGTTGGTGGTTGGGTGGTGGTAAGGTGGCGGAAATTGGTCGGGACAGTAAGGTTGGCGGAATAGGGGTGCGATCGGGATGGTGTGGAATTGGTTGGGGGTTTCGGGTCTTTGTGAGAGGAGTTAGTTGATGACTTTTTAGGTGTAAGTTCGGAAAGTGTTGGAGTGTATTGGGGTGCAAGGAATTAGGCAGTTTTGACAAGAATGGGGCACGAAATAGATAAACAAATTCGTGTGCGGGTAAGGTAATGTAGGCCGACAAGACCTTCAATGTGTTTGTAATAAGTAATCGGATAGAACCTTGGATTGGGTATATCTAGATCACAGAAGTTCTAACTAGACTTACACCGATGGTTTTGACTACAAAAGGACCAAGGGATGGCCCACAAAAGGACCGGGGTTTGGACCACAAAAGGACCAAGGGTTGGAATACAAAAGGTCCAACTAAGAAAATAACACAAAAGTTGAAAACTTAGCAAGTTTGAGTAAATTCAAATATATTTCATAAAACTTCAATATCCCCTTACATCTCCGATTTATACTAGTTCTAGACCTTCTAGAAGAGGAAATAAGAAAGTCACAAACATGTATCTTGGCAGAATGAGGGAGATGCCCGACCAACTCTTCATATTCTCTAGGCACCCTTTTGTGTAATCCATGTATCTCGGCCGAATGGGGGAGATGCTCGACCAACCCTTCATGTTCTTTGGGCCAACCTTTTATGTCATTTATGTAGATGAGTGCATGAACTAGCAAGTTCATGAATTACCTCCTTGGGAGACGTTGGAAGCTTCTCTTTCTAGATGGTTCTCGGCTTAGTCATCCTATTTTATTACAAGGCCTAGTAATTAAGCTAAAAGGGAAACTAGTAATTAAGCTAGAAACTAAAAGCAAGCTAAAAGATGGTCTCGGCCAAGACCTACATAAAAGTAAAAAATTAATGGCACTTTTTGGATCTTCAAGTCTTTTATTCAACTCCACTCCATACTCCATTCCACATTAAGCATATCACCATAGGACGATTGGCAATCTTCGGCACTCTTAGAAAATCACCTTGTGGCTCATGTTGGACACTTAAGCTTATGGCATTCTTTACATCATACTCCCATTCTTTAACAGAATTTACCCTCAAATTCTCGTCATCTATGTATGGCCAAACCAAATGATCCGAATACAAGACAAATGATTTTGACTTCAAATAATGTCCCCATTGGACCAAGGATCTCACAATACAAAATTCTTTGTCATAAGTAGAATGGTTGAGCAGTGCACCACCCAATTTCCCACTAGAGAAAGCAATGGATCTTTTGTCTTGAATCAAGATGGAACCAACACTAATTCCACTAGCATCACACTCAATTTCAAATAGATTCTCAAGGTCTAGAGTCGGTGCTTCACATATCCTTCCCTTCAAGGTTTCCAAAGTTCTTTGTGCTCCTTAGGACCATTTTAACTCACCCTTTCTCATTAGTTCAGTGATAGGGGCAGCAAGGGTACAACAATCTCAAATGAAACAATGAGCCAAACCATGGAAACTTCTTACCTCACTTACATTCGTAGGCTCGGGACAACTCCGAATAGTTTCCATCTTGGATGGATCCTCATGAATGCCCTCAGATGATACTATGTACCCAATGAATGGTTATAGCACCTCGTGTATGAACCTCATGAAAGAGCTGCGAACATTCCACAATCTAAATGGCATCACAAGCCATACTTGGTTTTGGAAGACGTCTTCCATTCACCTTCATCTCGTATCCTCATTTGATGGTAGACACTCCTCAAATCTATCTTGGAGAACAACATGGCCCTACTCAATTCATCCCAAAGATCATCCAATCTTCGCATAGGAAACTTGTACTTCACGGTGATGTTTTTGACCGTTCGGCTATCAATACTTATATGCCAAGTTCCATCTTTTATTGGTACCAACAAGGAGGGTACCACACATGGAATAAGGTTCTCTCGGACAAGGCATTTTTCTAGTAATTCTTGCATTTGTTCTTGCAACTTCTTAGCCTCTTTCGGATGGTATCTATAGGTTCTAATTGGTGGTAATCTGGGTGCAAGATCATCCGGAATCATATTTTCATATTTCTTCAAGAGTTCCTTTGAGTCGGCATCTTCAACCATATCTCCCACAAGACTCTTCTTCTCTTCGCGCACTAATGCACCTATAGAACTCCCCTTCTTCAATTCTTATTCTATCTCCGATGCATTAAGCAAGAGGGCCTCGGACTTTTACTTGCGTTTCTTGGCATATTGGATCTTCATTTTCTTCACCTCACTAGGTGACAATGGTATCAACCGGATCTTCTTATCATCATTTTGAAAAGAATAGATATTTTTTTCTCCATCATATTGCACTTTCCTATCAAATTGTCATAGCTGACCCAATAAAATATGACAAGCATCCATAGGTAGGATGCCACACTATATCTCATCTTCATACATACCAACCCGAAAACTAACAAGAGTTTATTTCATTACCTTTAGCCCTTTGTCTTTGTTCAACCATTGGAGAGCATATGTCTTAGAATGGTTGCGGGTATGTTGTTTCAATTTGTCCACCATTTCCACGGAGGCCATATTGGCAGAGCTTCCTCCATCAATGATCATATCACATACCTTGTCATTTACCTTGCATCTAGTGTAAAATAGTTGCTCTCTTTGTGTCTCCTCCTGTTCTTCAAGTTGAACAGTCAACACACGTTGGAGTACTAAACTTTCACCCTCCTTCGCGAGATCAACATCCTCCTCAAGGACCTTCTCTACTTCGGGTTCTTCAATAACAAAGGAATACCCATAGTTTTAATATTCGTCAATAGTCATTACCCGAGGGTTAGGACATTCATTTGCAAAGTGTCCTAATCCTTGACATTTAAAACACCTTTTTCTACTTCTATCTACCCCCTTTGTAACCTCCACCTTCTTTTCTTTATCTTTCTCTACACATTCTTGTCTATACAATGGGTTAGAAAAAGAGGTACTGCCCTTTTCTTAGACATTAGTGGGCTTTACATAGGTTTTTGGGGAACCTTTCTTTTGTTTTTTTTCAAACTTGAGGGCTAAGTGACATACGTCTTCAAATGTGTTGTATATTGCAACTTCAACCTTTTCTTGAATCGCCACATTTAAGCCTCCAATGAATCATGCAATCCTTTGAGCCTCTTTTTATTCTAAGTCACAAAGCATGGTGAACTCTCGAACGTATTCCTCAAATTTAAGAACACCTTGATGAAGTTTGGTGAGCTTGAGGTATAGGTCTTGTTCATACTCCCTTGGCAAGAACTTCTTCTTAAAATGTTTCTTTAGTTTGTCCCAAGATTCAATCTTGGTCTTCCCATTCCTCATCCGTCTTGTTTTGAGGTTTTCATACCACACAGAAGCGAATTCCTTCAACTTCAATGTTACCTTAAAACACTTGTGGTCATCATATTTCTTGTATTCGAAAAGCCTCTCAATGTCTCTTAACCATTCAAGAAACTCTTCCGGGTCCATATTTCCTTCAAAGGTTGGAAGATCAAACCGTGGGCTTTGGTCATCTTCCCTTTCATGCCTCAAGTTCTCTTGGACATATTCCCTTTCATGCCTTGGGTTGTTTTGTGCAACCTCATCCCCAGACTCAACATCATTAATCACGGCATGATCCGCAAACTCTCTTCTCAAGAGTTGCATTTGTTTCGGAATAAGGTCACTTATGGTCCTCCGAAGTTTGTCATTCATGATAGTCATACCGTCAAGGCGTGGGATGGAAAGCCTTGCTTTAATACCAAACTGATGTATATAAGGAGGGGATTGTATTTTTAGGTGGGTCGGAGTTGGATTTGGACCTGGTGGATACCAAAATGGGGGTCAAATGGAGGTTGGCAGGTTTCCGGGCAGTGTGTGCTTGGTGGGGAATGTGAGGGTGAATTTGGAGGGTGTTGAGCTAAGGCATTTTCAGAGGATGATCTAGACACATTGGTGGTTATGTTGGTGGTTGGGTGGTGGTAAGGTTGCAGAAACTAGTCAGACAGTAAGGTTGGCGGAATAGGGGTGCGATCGGGACTGTGGGGAATTGGTTGGGGGTTTTGGGTGTTTATGGGAGGAGTTGGTTGAAGACATTTTGTTATTTAACTAAGGAGGGGTGATGTTGGGTAAGTGGGTCAGGTGTGGAGGATATTCGGGTTGACCCGAAAATAATTGACAAAATGGGGTTCTTAGTTTCTCGGATTGACGGGACAATGGGGTATTGGATGGTTATTTCGGGAGAGTGTAGAGGGAATCGGGTCAAACAGTTTTGTGGGGTGGTTTTAGACACGTTGAGGGTGAGTTTGATGATTGGGTGGTGGCAGGTTGGAGGAGCAGAACCGAGACAGTATGGTTCTTGGAAGGTTATGTTGTGTAGACTACTTGGTGGTGTTTGGATTGGATGGGTATTGGTGGGATGTTTCTGGTGAAGACCTTTGGTGGGGATGTTAATGAGTTATTTTTGGAGGTAAGGGTATCCGGTATATAGTATATTGAGTGAGGGTTGAACACGAGTTGTCGGATACAAACTCGAGTTAAGGAAAGGTGACTTTTGGTTAAGTGTTGGTTTGGTTAATATGGTTTAAGTGTTTAGTTGTTGTGGTTGAAATGAGGATCTCTTGATGAGCCCAAGGAAATATATATGGGGGTTTTATTGCCCTAGCCGACACCAAGGATATTGTGATCATTGCCACAAGGTCGAGATCGGGGTTTGCTAAGTGCAATGCCCGTGAACTAGCCAAGTGAGGGTGATCGAAAGCCCTTTTGGTAACCCAAAGCTTAGGCTATATTGGTCCACCAAGTTCCAACGTTCGCTTATCACTAATGGTGTTCCTCGAGCTTGGGAAATTATTAGGTCACACAGTCCTAACCAAGTCTTACATAAATTAGGGGGTTGACCCACACATGATCGATATGCTTCAACACACAAGTTGAAAACAAACTTTAGATTTAATCTTAAACTCAAACTGAACTTTACATTCATCCTAAGGTTCCTATTTATAGTAGTACATGTATTATTCTAGAAGACAAACTAAAGGACACAAATTCTAGCTTGAACCTTTCGGTCAAGTGGGGACAAATGGGAAAGGGTTCGGGTTTTCTTGGTGGTCAAGGGTGTTCTCGGCCTTGGTGTGAATAATGGGAAATGGTTTGGTTATTCTTGGAGACAAGGATGAACTCCAACTCCTTCACACCTCTTTGTGGAGTCCAAGTAGAAGAGTGGATGGATTTGGCTTCTCAAGTATCTCATCTTCTTGGAATGTGTTTGGAAGCTTCCATTCTTAGTACTTGCTTGGGCAACCATTTCGGCCAACCTCTTCATCTCCCCTTGGTCGATTTTGAAGACTCTAATGTAGCAAAATTCATGAACTAGTTGGTTCATGAATTGTCTTCTTGGAAGCCTTAGCTTCTAGATCATTCTTGACCTTGCCACCTTGTCCTCTTGCCCTCTTCTCGGCCTTGTGAACTTGTAGGAAGAACTCTCGGCCTTATCACCTTACTATATGGATAATTAAATGTGTCATAATGAAAACTAATAGCTAAGCTAAGAACTAAAGGAAAACAACAAGCTAAAAGAAATGCATGGTCTTGGCCAAGACCAACAAGAAGGCCAAAAATATAATGTGTTCTTGACCCTTCACGTAACAACTCCAATTTCATTCCATTTTCCATGCCATATTAGGCATGTAAGTATAGGTTGACGGGCCACTGTTGTCATTCTTAGGCTCTTCTCGACTCATGTTGAGAGTTTAAGTTCATGGGCTTTCTCTCATTAATCTCCCCTTCTTTGAAAGAATTCGTCCATGAATTCGTGCTGCCTAAATGTAGCAATGAACCTTCATCAAAAAGTGTTGCTCCAATATTTCCATTATTGGACAAGTCCAGAGGTTTCATTTTATAAGAGCTTCTTCTAAACTTTCCAAATACGGATCTGAATACAAGACAAAGGGTCATTCTTATCCTTGCCACCCTGTCCTCTTACCCTCTTCTCGGTCTTGTCAACTTGTAGGAAGAACTCCCGGCCTTGTCACCTTATTACATGGCTCATTAAATGTGTCCTAATGAAAACTAATAGCTAAGCTAAGAACTAAAGGAAAACAACAAGCTAAAAGAAGTGCATGGTCTCGACCAAGACCAACAAGAAGGCTAAAAATACAATGTCTTCTTGACCCTTCACGTAACAACTCCAATTCCATTCCATTTTCCATGCCATATTAAGAATGTAAGTGTAGGTTGACGGGTCACCGTTGGAATTCTTAGTAAAGATCTTATCGACTCATATTGAGAGTTTAAGTTCGTGGGCTTTCTCTAATCATTTTGGGTGTGAGTTGGGGAAGTATTGGAGTGTATTTGGGTGCAAGAAATTAGGCAGTTTGGTCAAGGATGGGGCACGAAATTGATAAACAAATTTGTGTGCATGTAAGGTAATGTAGACCGAGAAGACCTTCAATGTTTTTGTAACAAGTAACTGGATAGAACCTTGACTTGGGTATAGTTAGATCACAAAAGTTCAAACTAGACTTACACAGTGGGTTTAGACCACAAAAGGACCAAGGGGTGGCCCACAAAAGGTCCGACTAAGATAACAACACAAAAGTTGAAAACTTAGCAAGTTTGAGTAAACTCAAATATATTTCATAAAACTTCAATATCCCCTTACATCTCCTATTTATACAAGTTCTAGACCTTCTAGAAGACGAAACAAGAAAGACACAAACATGTATCTTGGCCGAATGGGGGAGATGCCCGACCAACCCCTTCATATTCTCTAGGCCACCCTTTTGTGTAATGCATGTATCTTGGCCAAATGGGGGAGATGCTCGACCAACCCTTCATGTTCTCTAGGCCAACCTTTTGTGTCATCTATGTAGATAAGTGTATGAACTAGCTAGTTCATGAATTACCTCATTGGGAGACGTTGGAAGCTTATCTTTCTAGATGGTTCTCGGCTTAGTCATCCTATTTTATTACAAGGCCTAGTAATTAAGCTAAAAGGGAAACTAGTAATTAAGCTAGAAATTAAAAGCAAGCTAAAAGATGATCTCGGCCAAGACCTACATAAAAGTAAAAAATTAATGGCACTTCTTGGATCTTCAAGCCTTTTTTTCAACTTCACTCCACACTCCATTCCACATTAAGAATATCACCATAGGAAGATTAGCAATCTTCGGCACTCCTAGCAAATTACCTCGTGGCTCATGTTGAACACTTAAGCTCATGTCCTTCTTTACATCTGGAACTATACCTTAGTTAGTGGAGGTGAACCAGCTGGTCTGCCCTCAATATAATACCTCCACCATGTATTTGCATTGTTGTGAAGCTGGAAAGACACATAGTCCATGCCACGAGACTCTACAATACCCATCTTGTAAAGACTCTCATGCATATCCATAATGAACACATACATAGCCCACTGCAGGTATCATAATTATTTATGGTCTCAAATTAATAAGTGTAATTTCATAGACCTAGGCTTTAAGGGTTGTAAGTTCACTTGGTATAACCATCACAAAAGAAATAATGGGTTAATTATGGAGAGACTAGATAGATTGTTTTGTAATAAGGAGTGGTTGGAATTACTTCCTAAATTTTCTGTCGTTCTTCTTCCAAAAATCCACTCTGATCATAATCCCTTGTTGATAACCCTTATTCCTCGACCTAATTTCCGCCATGCAAAACCTTTTAGACTAAAATATTATTAGTGCAGATATCCAGACTTTGTAAATGTTGGTAAAGATAGCAGGCAAAATAATAATCTGGAATCTGCGTTGTTCACTTTTAAAGAAAATATCTTAAAATGGAAAAATGAGATCTTTGGAGATATTTTCAAGAAAAAAAGACATAGCTTAGCTAGACTCAAAGGTATCCAGAATTCCCTCACTATGAGTATAGCTCTTTCCTCCAATCTCTTGAGAAATATCTCTCACAAGAATACAACAATCTCCTTCTTTTAGAAAATGAGTTTTGGAAAATAAGGTTGAGGATTTTATGGCTTAATGAAGGTGATTCGAATACTAGATTTTTTCACCTATGCTCTGGTGCTAGAAAAAGAAGAACAAAATTGTATTCTTTAAGGATGAAAATGGTGTTTGGATAAATGACCCCCAATCAATTTTCCAACATACTAGTAACTGTTTCATTAATATGTTCACCACTTCCCATGTGTCTACTAACTAGTCTGATATTAGAGCTACTTCCAACCCTTCTCTTAAAATTGATCTTGCATGCCTAGACAATCCTATTCATCTGGAGGAAATTAATAGAGCTATTTTTTCTTTCAAACCTTTTAAATCTCCAGGACTGGATGGGATACATCCTTTTTTCTACCAAAAATATTGGCACCTTGTTGGTCCCTCAGTAATTTCCTTTTGTAAGATAGTTTTTACAAATTTTATATACCTCCTGAGATAAATAAGACCATTCTCTACCTCATCTAGAAAATTCTTAATGCCAATAATCTAAAGAATTTCCGTCCTATAGGTATTTGTAATACTATTTATAAGATTATTATTAAAATTATTGCTAATAGAATTAAACCCTTCTTACCACTATTATTAGTCCTTTTCAAGCTAGTTTTATTCCTAATAGAAGAGCTAGTGATAATGTTATCTTTGTCCAAGAAATTATCTCCTATTTTAAAAGAAAAAAAGGTCGGAAAGGTGATTTTATCTTAAAATTGGATCTAGAGAATGCCTTTGATAGGCTAGAATGGTTTTTTGTGTACCGTGATCTTAGTTTTTTTTTAATTTTCCTAAAGACATCACAAGACTCATCATGAATTGTCTTTCTTCTAGTAGTATTGCTATTAGTATTAATGGAACTCTTATAAATTATTTTTGTCCTAACAGGAGCATTTGCCAAGGTGACCTCCTTTCCCCCTATATACTTATTATTTGCATGAAACTATTCTCTATATATATTAATTATCAGACTGACATTAATAAATGGGATCATATTAGGTTAAATCCAAAAGGCATGGATATTTCTCATATCTTTTTTGCTGATGATCTCATTCTTACTTCTCAAATCAATCCCAAAAGTTGTTCTACTATTCTTCACTGTCTTAAATATTTTTGTAAATTTTTGGGTCAATTTATAAACTACTCTAAATTCAAAATCATATTTTCTTCTAATTGTACCAAGGAGACTATTAAGCAGATTTCCACCATTTTAATATCAAAACTAGTGAAAGTTTTAGGAGATATCTTGGTTTCCCTATTCTGAACCATCATCCCAAAAATACTGATTATCAGTTTATTCTGGACCAAATGAGATATCGGCTCTGCAATTGGAAAACCAATTTTCTTAATATGGCGGATAGAGTAACTTTAACTCTTTTTACTTTACATACTATTCCAGGATATTACATGTAGTACACTCCCCTTCCCCAAAAAATTATTAATAATACTGATAAGATTATGTGATGCAAGTAAAGAGGGGTGTTGGTGGGTAAGTGGGTCGGGTGTTAGTGATATTCGGTTTGACCCGAAAATGGATGCGAAAGTAGGGGGTCTCGAGTTCTCAGTTTGGCTGGACAGTGGTGTTTGACGGCTGTTTCGGGTAGATTCAAAGAGAGTTGGATCAAGGATTTTTATGGGGTTGGTCTAGACACGTTAAGGGTTGTTTTGGTGGTTGGTCTTTGGTAGTTGGATGATGGCAGGGTGACGGAACAGAACTGAAATAGTGAGGTTCTCGGTAAGGTTTGGTATGCGGATAGTTTAGTGTTGTAGGGTTTGGACTGTAGTATTTGTGAGGTTTTGATTAGAGACTTTTGTAATGAATGTTAGGGAGGTGTTTTGGGACGTTGTGGTGAAAGGATTGAAGTTGTTTGTACGAGAGATGAACATGAAATGCGTGGTGCAAGTCCGAGCACACACCAAGTGTTGGTTGATATAGTTTTGGGTTAAGTGTTTGGTTGTTGTGGTTATGGTGAAGTGTGGTTGATGAGCCCAAGGATAGAGATACGGAGGTTTTACTGCCCGATTTGACACCAAGGAGATGGTAACCAATTCCACAAGGTCAAGACCGGGGTTGCTCAGTACAAGCTCGTGAACTAGCCAAGTGAGGGTGGTCGGAAGCCCTTAAAGTAACCCGAAGCTTAGGCTAGGTTAATCCATACAGTTCTAACATTCTCTTACCACTAAGGGGTTTCCTCGAGCATGGGTATTGATTAGGTCACACAGTCGTAACCAAGACTTACACTGAAAGGAGGGGTGACCCACACATGAGCGATATATTTCAACACATAAGTTGAAAACACAAATTTATATTTAACTCAAACTCAACCTGTCTAAGTACAACAACCTAAGGCCCTATTTATAGTACCATAGAGACCATTCTAGAAGGAAAACAAAAGGGCACAAATACAAGGCCATTCGGCCAAAATGGGAACAAGGGAAATGGATGGGGTTGGATTGGGAACCAAGTCATCCCTCGGCTATTGTGAGCACAATGTGAAAGAGTTTGTCCTTTATTAGAGACAAGGATAAACCCAATCTTCTTCACACTTCCATTGTAGTAACTGAGTAGAAGGGGGGATAAACTTGGCTTCTCTAGACTTCATCTCCTTGGAATCATTTTAGAAGCTTCCATTCCTTGCACAATAGAGTGGTTCTTGGTAAACTATTCCACTTCCCTAGGCTAAGCTTGACTTTCCTTATTTGTCTCTTGAATGGTATTCCTTGAAAGCTTCTTGTCTTCTCCACTTGGTCGGCCAAGTAACCTCTTGTCTGTGCTATCTTAGCATTCTTGGCCATGTCACCTTCTCGGCCTAATCATTTCCTTACAAGGCCTTAACTGTGTCCTAAAATAATCTAACGGTTATTACATGATTTTAATGTATCCTAAAACAACTAGTAACTAGTCTAGAAATTAAAGACAACAAAATAAAATTCAAGGTCTCAGCCAAGACCAACACATAATGCCGAATAAAACTTGTCACTATAAGGCCATTAAGTTATGGCTCCTAATCCTCCGCATAATCCATGTCATTCTCGGCCCTTAACCGTGGGTTGATGGCCAATCTTTGACCCCCTCGATCCTTTGGTTAATAACTTAAATTGAGAAGCTAAGTTCAGACCCTTTATTTCATTAATCTCCCATTTTTGGAAAGAATTTGTCCTCAAATTCGAGTGGTTCATGTATGAAGGCATCTTAGGAACATAACATATTGTGCTTGGACGTTGTTTGTTGCACAAACTTTCTCGAAACTTGGCTAGCAACATGAAGGGACCATCCCTCAAGTATTCTCTCCATTTGACCAATGAGTCGTACGTCAAGGTTCTAAGATGTGCACCTGATAACCTTTCATCATCGTGATCCACGACTTGTTATTCTTGGTCTAGGGTGGTACCAACCTTTCCAAGCTCTTGTATTGTCATGGTCGTGATAGAGGCATCATAAGACTCACTTAGTTGGATGTCACAAACCATAAAACATCTGCATCTACCATGTAGGTCCTTGAAGCCTTTCCCACACTCAATTTCCTCTCGGACCTTCATCGATGGAAAGATTTCTTGCAAGTCGAGCTTCGATGGCCTTCCACACAAATTATATAAATGAGCATTCAACATTGGCCATGGAGACTAGTACTTCATGGTGAGGTTGTAGGACAATTGGTTGTTGATGTACATATTCCATTATTGATCTTGCCCCGGTACCAATAAGACATATGTCAGGTCAGAGCTAAGGTACCTTTGGTCATTTACTTCTTGCTTTCCATGTCCATAGGCTTGGTGAGTAGATAACGAACTTCTTTAAAATAAATCAATAGTGAGTTCACCACCTTCCTTTGACAAGATTCTGGATGTGTTGTTATTTGAAAATAACATGTCGATTCCTTCTTCCATCCTTGTTTGTTCATATAATTAATTGGTTGACAAAGATACTACCCATCCATTCGACTTGGTACAATGGATTGGCAAAGAAGGTCCAACCTTGTGTTGTTTCTTCATTGTCATGGCTAGAGTCTTGGAATGGAATAAAGTCTTCTTGAACATTTGGCTCGATTGTTTCCTTCGGATCATTACATGGAGGGAGGGACCATCCAAGAGCTACCTCACAAATAGTATCAATATTATTGCTAGGTGGTAGCTCGGTTGTTGGTCCATGTGGATTGGCCATTTCCGAAACCTCGAAGGTTTCCTTTGAACCGACTTCTTCTCTACATGCCAAAACATTCGTCGCACTCCTCTTCTTAGACTCGTCCTCCTCCTTCCGTACCCCGAACTTGGCTTGGCATTTTTATGCTTGTTGGATTTTCATTTCCCTTACCTTACTTAGTGGCAAGGGTATTAGCCAAAAGTCCCTACTATCCTTGTAAAAAGAGTAGGTGTTATGTTCTCCATCGTGCATGGTTTTTTGATCATATTGCCATGGCCTACCAAACAAAATATGGCATGCATCCATTGGAAGGACATCACACCAAATTTCAGCAACATATCCTCCAATCCGAAAATTGATAAGGGATTGGGTGGCCAACTTTAGCCCATTTGCCTTGTTTACCCATCGGAGGTGCTCACGAATTGGTAGTTGTAATTTGCCTACCACTCTGATGGATACCATATTTGCACAACTCCATCTGTTAATAGTCAAATTACACACTTTATCTTTTACTTTGCATCGTGTGTAGAAAATCTGGTCCCTCTGATTTTCATCAAGTTCCTCTAATTGTGCACTTAGCACATGTTGAAGGACTAGACTCACACCATCCTCCGCAAGAGCCTCATCTTCTTCTTGACTCTCGTCTATCTCGGTCTCTTCTACCACAAAGGCATCGCCACTTTATTTATATTCTTCAAGTGTCATGGTCCTCGGGTTGGGACATTCCTTGGCAAAATGTCCGAGTCCTTGGCACTTGTAACATCTCTTGCCGCCTTTATCAACACCTTTGGTAACTTCCACTTTTCCCTTATCCTTGTTTACATAATCTTATTTGTACAAGGGATTGGAATAGGACGTGCCAACCTTCTCCTTAGCACTTGCGGTCTTTATGTAAGGTCTTGTGACAACCTTCTTTTGTTGTCACTCGAACCTTAATGCCAAATGGCACACATCCTCAAATGTTGTGTAAGTGGACACTTCCACTTTTTCTTGAATTGCCGCACTTAGTCAACTAATGAACCATGCAATGCGTTGCAGTTCTTTTTCTTCTAAGTAATACAACATTGTGACCTTCTCGAATTCCCGAATATATTCTTCAACCTTAAGAACACTATGCCGAAGCTGTCACGACCCAAACCGTATGGGCCACGACGAGCACCCGGATCCCACCCGCCGGGTACCACCACTCTTACCATGAACATCCAATCATAATTAATTACGGACCAAGTCGAAAGAAAATTATGAAAAACCAGGTAACCAACTTATGTATATATACATATCAGGGCCATACAAGACTACTACACACAAGATACCTATCTACAAGCCTCTAAGAGTAGCAACATCAAAGGTCGGGACAAGGCCCTATCATACCCATATAGACACACAAAATTATATCATACCAAAATCAGACCGACACCCCAGAAAGAGAGGAGTGCTTCTAAAATTCGCTGAAATCAACAACCTATTCGCGTGGGCCGTCGCCTTGCCTATGCGAACCTGCGGGCATGAAACGCAATGTCCCCCGACAAAGAGACGTCAGTACGACTGATGTACTGAGTATGTCAGGCATATATAACAGCATAACAGGAATTTACCAATAACTGAAACATAAACAACTGGCCATATTTTCGTACCATGACAGCCTCTGGGGGCCCTAATACATTTGCCTACATGTTATGTACAATGCAGTGTCCATATTTATTGGCCTGATCGGGCAATTTCTATACCATGACAACCTCTGTGGGCATCATATCATATAATAGTTAACGAATATATGCATGATGCAAGTGCGGTATATATATATATCAGTGTTGCAGATCGTGCAACCCATCCTAATATATATTAGTGTTGCGGATCGTGCAACCCGTCCCACTAAGCCATGCAGGCAACACATCACATCATCACATCATATTGGCCTCATCGGGCTCTTTTATGATAGTCTGTACCAGCTGCAGGTGGTGTGCATATATAACGCCTTTCTCTTTCTCCATATCCCCTACATATATAATATTTACCATATAGTAGTGTGCATAGCACCAGTGGTCCAGGATAATATATGAATGCAATGCAAGTAAAACTGCATGAATGATAATAAAATACCCCGAGTGACATATATCCTTGCACCTTTGACTAACACTGTGAATATCAACACATTTTTCGTATGCCTCAATAAGGACTTAGAAATATATTTAGACATGCTTTCAGCATAGGAATCAATAACATGAATATTCTTAACTACGAGGAGTAGAATAAATTATGGAGCAATATCACGGTTATATTTTGTTACATGGAGCATGCCAAAAGGAAGAAATAATTTGCATTAACATACCTCGATTTCACTTAATATTGTCCGTTGCTGGAATCGCTACTTTGCAACAATTGTACAAGGTTTGTGTTTTCCAGAACTCTCACTAGTTGTTCCCATCTTTCCTAAATGAACCAAGGCAAAACAAAATGATTTTCCAACTTCTTAATCCTACAGCAAATGAATTGCCTCCTAAGTTTGTCTTATGAAATTATTTTGGATGGAATGTCATTTGCCTTAAATGGCTTAAATTATTCGGTCTCCCACCAACCAATTCTTGGTGGTGAGAGACTTAATTTGATGCCACCAAGCCTTCACATGCAGGTCACTTAATTTAATTAAGCGACCTGCCTCCGCAAAATTTATCAATCACACACATAATTAATTCTATGATTCCCATTCACTTAAATCTTAATAACTTATAAAACCATTATATATACAATGTCATAATTTGTAATATGACACTCGTCCATAACCTCTTTATACACGTGCCAAGATTATTTTCGGCTTCCGTCGTCACACCTGTTACGTCCAAAATTATTTCAGGGTTTAATCATTTTTATATACTAATCTCTTTATTAGCATACATAAATATAACATAAAGTTTACAACGCTCGGGTCTATTTATACATGTCTAGCAATTTTATATATGCTTAGCGATTTAAACTATAACCCGAAAGTACGGGACATTACATATTTCCCCCATTAGAATTATTCATCCTCGAATATTGGGGTAACATATCTAATCCTCGTTACGTAACCCGAATACACAATTATTAAACATCATGACAGGAATTGGAATTTACCTTAGGTTTCTCTTGAAATCTCGACATCAGTCTGAAATAGGTGGCTATTTGCGCGTCATTTCCTCTTCAGCTTCCCATGTCATCTCTTCCACGTTCCTATTTCGCCACAGAACTTTTACAGAAGCTACTTCCTTAGTCCTTAGTTTGCAGACTTGTTGATCTAGGATAGCAACAAGAATTTTTTCATATGACAGATCCTTTGTAATCTGTACATCCTCAATTGGTACAATCCGAGAAGGATCTCCCATACAGGCTCTCAACATGGAAATATGGAAGACTGGATGAACACATTCCAACTCTGAAGGTAAGTCCAATTAGTAAGTTACCTGGACAATTCGTCAAATTATGCGATATGGCCCAATATACCTTGGACTAAGCTTTCCTTTTTCCCGAATCTCATTACACCCTTCATTGGTGAAATCTTCAAAAATATCCAGTCGTCTACCTGAAACTCTAAGTCTCGCCATCGCACATCTGCGTATGACTTCTGACGACTCTGAGCTATTAACAACCGTTCTTTGATAAGCTTTACCTTTTCTATGGATTGGTGTACCAAGTCAGGTCCAAATAACTCAGATTTTCCTACCTCGAACTATCCAATAAGAGATCTATATTTTCGTCCGTACAAGGCCTCATATAGAGCCATTTTAATACTGGCGTGATAACTGTTATTGTATGCGAACTCAATAAGGGGTAAGTGATCATCCCAACTTCCCTTAAAGTCCAACACACAAGCTCGTAACCTGTCCTTGAGCTTTTGAATCGTTCTCTCAGCTTGACCATTTTTCTGAGGATGGAAAGCCGTACTCAAATTAACTCGGGTGCCTAACCCTTTCTGAAATAATTTCCAGAAGTTAGTTGTAAACTGAGCACCTCGGTCAGATATAATAGAAATAGGCACACCATGAAGTCGAACAATCTCCTTAATATATAACTTCGTGTAATCTTCGGCGTTGTAAGTAGTTTTCACCAGCAAGAAATGAGCTGATTTGGTCAGTCTATCAACAATTACCCAAATAGAATCAAATTTCTGATAGGAATGAGGTAATCCCGTAATGAAGTCCATATTAATCATTTTCCATTTCCATATTGGAATCTCGATATTTTGAGTCAAGCCACCAGGCTTTTGGTGTTCTATTTTTACCTGCTGACAATTGGAGCACTGAGCTACAAACTCTGCCATGTGCTTTTTCATATCATTCCACCAATAAACACTCTTGAGATCATGATACATTTTAGTTGATCCTGGATGAATTGAGTACCGCAAATAATGAATCTCCATCATAATCCTATCCCACAATCCTGCTACATTTGGAACACATGGACGACCCTAGTGCCTGAGAGTTCATGTTCATCAATCTCAAAGGTCGTGGTCTTCTTCTGTTGAATGCTCTCTCTTATCTTCTTCAAACTAGGGTCTTCTCAATGACGTTCCTTAATTTCTGATATAAGGGATGACTTTGACACATCCTGGACCACAAACCCACCAACCTCTGAATTCACTAGTCGGACTCCCAAACTAGCTAACTGATGAAGCTCTCTTACCAATTCCTTCTTTTTGACTTGCACTGGCATCGAACTGACCATTGACTTACGGCTGAGCGCGTCTGCTACAATATTAGCTTTGCCAGGGTAATATAGGATGTCCACATCATAATCCTTCAATAATTCAAGCCATCTTCTTTGTCTCAAATTCAGCTCATTTTGTTTGAATATGTATTTTAGACTCTTGTGATCCATAAAAATGTCCACATGAACACCATATAAATAGTGCCACCAAATCTTCAGTGCATAGATTACCGCGGCCAACTCCAAATCATGTGTCGGATAGTTCTTCTCATATTTCCTCAATTGCCTTGAAGCATAGGCAATCACTTTACCGTGTTGCATTAGCACACATCCTAAACCTGCTCCTGGGGCATTACAATACACAACATAACCTTCTGGACCCTCTGGGAGAGTAAGGAATGGTGCCGATGTTAATCTATCATTTAACTCTTGGAAACTCCGCTCACAAGCATCAGACCACTAGAACTTTATAGCCTTTTATGTTAACTTCGTTAGTGGTGTTGATATGGTAGAGAATATTTCTACAAACCTTCTATAATAGTCGGCTAAGCCCAAAAAGCTGCGAACCTCTGTTGGAGTCGTAGGCCTCGGCCAACTCTTCACCGCTTCAATCTTCTGAGTGTCAACTCTTATACCCTCATCTGACACTATATGACTAAGAAAATCCACTGACTTCAGCCAAAACTCACATTTGGATATATTTGCATACAACTTATGTTCCCGGAGCATTTGTAGTATTATCCGCAAGTGATCCACATGCTCCATTTCCGAGTGAGAGTAAACCAGAATATCATCTATAAATACTATCACAAATACGTCCAGCAATGGGTGGAACACGCTGTTCATTAGATCCATAAATGATGCTGGTGCATTTGTAAGTCCAAATAACATTACTAGGAACTCGAAGTGCCCATACCTTGTCCTAAAGGCCATCTTCGGAATATCCTTCTCCTTAACCTTTAACTGATGGTATCCCGACCTTAGGTCAATTTTGTCAATTTTTTAGAAACATCTCACCCCTTGTAACTGGTCAAACAAATCGTCTATTCGGGGAAGAGGGTACTTGTTCTTGATAGTGACTTTATTTAGCTGCCGATAGTCGATACACATCCATAATGAGCCATCTTTCTTTCGTACGAACAATACCGGTGTGCCCTAGGGAGATATGCTAGGCCTAATAAATCCTTTCTCAAGCAAATCCCTTAATAGCTCCTTCAAATCTTTCAATTCAACTAGAGCCATCCTATAATGAGGAATAGATATCGGTTGAGTGTCTGTCAATACATCTATACCGAACTCAATTCCCCTTTTAGGAGGAAGGCCTGGAAGTTCATCTGGGAATACATCAAGAAATTCATTGACCACCGGAATTGATTAAGAATTAGGTGGTTCAATATCGACATCTCTTACCCGAACAAGATGATACATACACCCCTTGGAGATCATCTTTCTTGCCTTAAGGTATGAAATAAACCTACCTTTTGGCGTCGCCATATTACCTTTCCATTCAAGGACTGGCTCGCCGGGAAATTAGAACCTAATAATCTGTGTTCGGCAGTCAACATTAGTGTAGCATGACGCTAACCAATCCATGCTCATAATAACATCGAAGTCAACCATTTCTAATTCCACTAAATCTGCTAGCGTCTGATAATTACAGGCCGATACTTCACAATTTCGATAGACCCGTCTAGCGATTACCTATTCACCAACCGGTGTAGACATCACAAATGGATCCCTTATCAACTCAGGATCCATACCAAATTTATAGGCAACGAAAGGAGTAATATATGATAAATTTGGGCCTGGATCTAATAACGCATACATATTATGTGAAAGAACCGATAGCGTACCTGTAATGACATCAGGTGAGGATTCCTAATCTTCCCATCCCATTAGTGCATAAGTATGGTTCTGGCCCCTTTCTCTGCCTCGGTCAGATAACGTCTATTGACTCTGTCCTAACGGGCGTATTGATTGGGATGAAGCTGTTGCAGATCCGACCGGCTGAGCTATACCACCTTCACTTTTTGTCGAACAATCTCGCGCTATATGACCACGTTCCCCGCAAGAATAATATACTCTTCCCTCTTGTTGGCACGGCCCTGCATGGGTCTCACCACACTACCCACATCGAACCAATGGCAGCCTCATCTGCATAGAATTCCCTCTATAATAAGATTATGGTGCTCGTGAACTCTGGCCTAGTCCCATTTGAGTATAACGATCAGCCCTCGATCCTGAAGATGGCAATGATGAGCCGGTTGCTGGGTAAGATGGTCATCTGTAAGGCTGTGGCCTGGGCCCGCCTCCGAAGTCCCTCATGCCACTTACATACCGAGCCCTTTTATGCTGGCCCCTATCGCGCTCTCCATCAATTCGATGTTGCCTCTTGTGATCCTCCAGGTTCTGTGCATAAGCCTAGAAGCGAGCAATATCCATATCCTGATTCAAAGAAGTCGTAGTACACTCGTTGACCAAGTGTGGCCCCAAACCAGTAATGAACCTGTGTACCCGGTCACTCATTTCGGCTATAATTATAGGAGCATATCGAGCCAAGGAATTAAACTGCAAGCTATATTCTCGAACACTCATGCTGCCTTGTTCAAGACGTAGGAACCTGTCCTATTTGGCCCGTCGAAGCTTAACTGGTAGAAAATGCTGTAAGAAAGCCTCCGAAAATTCCCCCTATCCTGCTAGCGCAGCACGAGGTCCCCTAGATTGTTCCCATATATCAAACCATGTTACTGCGACATCCCGCAGTCTATAAGAAGCAAACTTTACCGACTTGATAACGGTAGCATCCATCACCCGCAAAGTGCGTTGTACCTGATTCAGAAAATTCTGTGGGTCCGCGTTCAAGTCTGTTCCTGTGAATATCGGAGGGTCTAGATTGATGAAATCCCAAGATCTTGCGCTAGCAGCTCTATCATAAGGATTGGGAACCTGACGCTGGGCTTGAGCGGCCACCAATTATGTCAATAACTGAACCGCACTCCGCATACCAATATCCACGTATGGAGTATCATGTGGATGAACTAAAGGTGCTGCAGGTCTACTAATCTCCTCTGATGGTGATGTACTGGGAGAACCATACGAAGGAGTCGTACCAAGGGTCTCACTCTAGACCTCGCTAATGGGTGGCAATCGGCTGGTACCTTCGCCCGCAGCCGTATTCAATTTCCTCATACTCTTGGACTTCTTCCTTACGGTAGGCATTGCTGGAATCATAAGCACGAAATGAATTAAGAGCGAAATACTTATAATTCAGTCCTATAGCACGATTTATGAGATAAAAGAATAGAAACCATCAATAAAATGTCAGATAGCCTCCTTTTTATAAGTATGGTGCACAACATACCCATAAATAAGACTCTACTAGACACGGCTTGTAGACTCCCTAGGACAGACATGCTCTGATACTAAGTTGTCACGACCCAAATCGTATGGGCCGAGACGAGCACCCGGATCCCACCCGTCGGGTACCGCCACTCTTACCATGAACATCCAATCATAATTAATTGCGGACCAAGCCAAAAGAAAATTATGAACAACCAGGTAACCAACTTATATATATATACATATCAAGGCCGACAAGGCGATACAAGACTACTACACACAGGACACCTATCTACAAGCCTCTAAGAGTAGCAACATCAAAGGTCGGGACAAGGCCCCGCCATACCCATATAGACACGCAAAACTGTATCATACCAAAATCAGACCGACACCTCGGAAAGAGAGGAGTGCTTCTAAAATCTATTGAAATCTGCAACCTATTCGCGTGGGCCGTCGCCTTGCCTATGCGAACCTGCGGGCATGAAACGCAGCGTCTCCCGACAAAAGAGACGTCAGTACGACTGATGTACTGAGTATGTCAGGCATATATAACAGCATAACAGAAATATACCAATAACTGAAACATAAACAACTAACCAACATGAACTGCCTCTGGGGGCCCTAATACACCTGCCTACATGTTATGTACAATGCACTGCCTATATTTATTGGTCTCATCGGGCAATTTCCATACTATGACAGCCTCTGTGGGCATCATACCATGTAATGGTTAACGAATATATGCATGATGCAAGTGCGGTATATATATATGTCAATGTTGCGGATCGTGCAACCCGTCCCAATATATGTTAGTGTTGCGGATCGTGCAACCCATCCCAATAAGCCATGCAGATATTACATCACATCATCACATCATATTGGCCTCTTCGGGCTCTTTTGTGATAGTTTGTACCAGCTGCAGGTGGTGTGCGTATATAACGCCTTTCCCTTTTCCCATATCCCCTACATATATAATATTTACCATATAGTAGTGTGCATAGCACCAGTGGTCCAGGGTAATATATGAATGCAATGCAAGTAAAATTACATGAATGATAATAAAATAGCCCGAGTGACATAATACCCTTGCACCTTTGACTAACACTGTGAATATCAACACATTTTCCGTATGCCTCAATAAGGACTTAGAGATATATTTAGACATGCTTTCAGCATAGGAATCAATAACATGAATATTCTTAACTACTAGGAGTATAATAAATTATGGAGCAATATCACGATTATATTTTGTTACATGGAACATGTCAAAGGAAGAAATAATTTACCTTAACATACCTCGATTTCACTTAATACTGTCCGTTGCTGGAATCGCTACTTTGCAACAATTATACAAGGTTTGTGTCTTCCAGAACTCTTACTAGTTGTTCCCATCTTTCCTAAATGAACCAAGGCAAAACAAAATGATTTTCCAACTTCTTAATCCTACAGCAAATGAATTGCCTCCTAAGTTTGTCTTATGAAATTGTTTTGGATGGAATGTCATTTGCCTTAAATGGCTTAAATTATTCGGTCTCCCACCAACCAATTCTTGGTGGTGAGAGCCTTAATTTGATGCCACCAAGCCTTCACATGCAGGTCACTTAATTTAATTAAGCGACCTGCCTCCGCAAAATTTATCAATCACACACATAATTAATTCTATGATCCCCATTCACTTAAATCTTAATAACTTATAAAACCTCTATATATTCAATGTCATAATTTGTAATATGACACTCATCCATAACCTCTTTATACACGTGTCAAGATTATTTTCGGCTTCCGTCGTCACACCTGTTACGTCCAAAATTATTTCGGGGTTTAATCTTTTTTATGTACTAATCTCTTTATTAGCATACATAAATATAACATAAATCTTTCTCAACGCTCGGGTCTATTTATACATGTCTAGCAATTTTATATATGCTTAGCGATTTAAACTGTAACCCGAAAGTACGGGACGTTACAGAAGCTTAGTGAGTTTAAGGTACAAATCTTGCTCATAATGTCGGGGCAAGAACTTTCTTTTTAAGTGTTTCTTCAACTTTTCCCAAGAATCGATCTTGGGTTTGCTATGCCTCTTTCAGCTTGCCTTCAAATGTTTTTACCACACGGAGGCAAAAAATTTAAGCTTTAATGTGGAAATATTAAAGAATTGGTGATCATCGTAGTTTTTGAATTCAAAGAGTCTTTCTATGGCCCTTATCCATTCGAGAAACTCCTCGGGGTCCAAGTTTCTTTCAAATATTGGAAGGTCGAAATGTAACATCCGGTCACTTCCTCTTTCAATTCTTGGTTCATCTTGTGCATCATATTCAATATGTAAGGGGTTGTTTTGAGCAACTTCCTCCCCTGATTCAACATCATTGATGACTACACGATTGGAAAATTCTCTCCTTATTTGTTGCATTTGTTCCGCAAACATTTCGGATAAGGCTCTCCTAAATTTATCACTTGTGCCATAACGTCAAAGTGTGGGACGAGATTGTCTCGCTCTGATACCAATCTGATGCAAGTAAGGAGGGGTGTTGGTGGGTAAGTGGGTCGGGTGTTAGTGATATTCGGTTTGACCCGAAAATGGATGCGAAAGTAGGGGTCTCGAGTTCTCAGTTTGGCTGGACAGTGGTGTTTGACGGCTGTTTCACGTAGATTTAAAGAGAGTTGGATCAAGGATTTTTATGGGGTTGGTCTAGACACGTTAAGGGTTGTTTTGGTGGTTGGTCTTTGGTAGTTGGATGATGGCAGGGTGACGGAACAGAACTGAAATAGTGAGGTTCTCGGTAAGGTTTGGTATGCGGATAGTTTAGTGTTGTAGGGTTTGGACTGTAGTATTTGTGAGGTTTTGATTAGAGACTTTTGTAATGAATGTTAGGGAGGTGTTTTGGGACGTTGTGGTGAAAGGATTGAAGTTGTTTGTACGAGAGATGAACATGAAATGCGTGGTGCAAGTCCGAGCACACACCAAGTGTTGGTTGATATAGTTTTGGGTTAAGTGTTTGGTTGTTGTGGTTATGGTGAAGTGCGGTCGATGAGCCCAAGGATAGAGACATGGGGGTTTTACTGTCGGAGTCGACACAAAGGAGATGGTAACCAATTCCATAGGGTCAAGACCGGTGTCGCTAAGTACAAGCCCGTGAACTAGCCAAGTGAGGGTGGTCAGAAGCCCTTTTAGTAACCCGAAGATTAGGCTTGGTTGGTCCACACAGTTACAACGTTCGCTTACCACTAAGGGGGTTCCTCGAGCTTGTGTATTGATTAGGTCACACAGTCCTAACCAAGATTTACACTGAAGGGATAGGTGACCCACACATGATCGATATGTTTCAACATATAAGTTTATAACACAAATTTATATTTAACTCAAACTCAACTTGTCTACGTACAACAACCTAAGGCCCTATTTATAGTAACATAAAGATCATTCTAGAAGGAAAACAAAAGGGCACAAATACAAGGCCATTCGGCCGAAATGGGAACAATGGAAGGGGATGGGGTTGGCTTGGGAACCAAGTCTTCCCTCGGCCATTGTGAGCACAATGTGAAAGAGTTTGGCCTTTCTTGGAAACAAGGGTAAACCCAATATTCTTCACACTTCCATTATAGTAACCGAGTAGAAGGGGGGATGAACTTCGCTTCTCTAGACTTCATCTCCTTGGAATCATTTTAGAAGTTTCCATTCCTTGCACAATATAGTGGTTCTCGGCCAACTCCTCTACTTACCTAGGCCGATCTTGACTTTTCTTATTTTGTTCTTCAATGGTCTTCCTTGAAAGCGTCTTGTCTTCGCCACTTGGTCAGCCAAGTGACCTCTTGTTCGTGCCATCTTGGCATTCTTGGCCATGTCACCTTCTCGGCATAATCATTTCCTACAAGGCCTTAAGTGTGTCCTTTAAATAAGCTAAGGGTTATTACATGTTTTTAATGTATCCTAAGACAACTAGTAACTAGTCGAGAAATTAAAGACAACAAATAAAAGGCATGGTCTCGACCAAGACCAACACATAAGGCCGAATAAAACTTGTCACTAAAAGGCCATTAAGTTATGGCTCCTAATCCTCCCCACAATCCATGCCATTCTCGGCACTGAACCGTGGGTTGATGGCCAATCTTTGACCCCTCAATACTTTGGTTAATAACTTAAATTTAGAAGCTAAGTTCGGACCCTTTCTTTCATCATTATGCGTAATTCTATACTGTCCAGATACCCGAAATTACTGGACCAATTTAGGTATTTTCATTGATACTAGAAACCACTCTTATTGGCTAGATGTGATTAGATTTTAGCTCTCCCTCTCTACCTCATTATATCTTTTCATGAGATCAGCTATACCCTTTCATTGTGTGGTCAATTTGGATCAATGGAAATAATAATAACCATAACAATACAGACTACACGATAAATCATCACTCTATTCTAGCTCATGCAAGGGAGTATAGTTTCTTCACTCCCCACTACACCTTTAACCCTACCAAGATAATCCAAATTACATGGAAACTCCCACTCATGCTTTCTCTAAACTGAATATTGATGGTTCTTTTAACTCAAAGAATTAGACAGGTGGCATAGGAGGAGTTTTCCGAGATAGTAAGGGTAACTTGATTACAGGTTTTAATAGTTTGGTACATGCAGACTCCCCTTTGCAAGCTGAACTTTATGCTTTACTTGAAGGCTTAAAAGTTTCATTGGACAGGAAACTTCTGCCTATTGAAATTGATACTGATTGCACTGACCTAATCAACACCATCTTTAAAGGACATAATGCTTATGCTAATCAAATTCTTCAATGCAGATGGTTGATGCGCAAGGTGAAAATGCTGCTGCTCCGCCATAACTTTAGACAAGAAAATCATGTGGCTGATGTTTTGGCAAAGGAAGGTCTCAAATAAGATGATTATTAACTAGTTAAACATTTTGTTAAGCCTCCATATTATGTTTTGGATCTTTTAGATATTGATTTATCAAGTTTTCCCATAGGTACTAAAACAGTAAATGGTTTTACTATTTCGTATTTAGCTTCTCTAGGAAATAGATGTGCACATCTATGGTTTGTAATAAGTTGACTTAATTATGCTATAATATCTATCTTTAACCTTAAAAAAAACTTTAAGGGTATTTCGGTCATTTTGACAGAAAAAAAAGTGCTTAACATCACTTATGTACCAAACACATCAACAATGTATTTTCAGCTTAAACACTATTATTCAAATACATAAGTGCATATTTATAAAATATATTTCAGCACTTAAGGTTCTAGAAGCACTTATACATAAAAAAAATCATTTTTTTCCGCTAATCCAAACGGGTTCATATTCCATGTTCCTAAGTGAACTAAGAAAACGAAAGAAAATATTAACAACGTGCTTGGCTCGTGGCCAAAGTTTGGTGATTGTTGTGCTTCATCCATCTCGTTTTTATTTTAGCTAATCACAAATAATATCTTCAAAATATTAAATAAACAATAGAACATTGAAAGTCATATTCAATTGTTTTATTTTTCATATGGTTATCGGCCGGTTTATGTTCTTTATTGATTATTATTAATGTGAAACGAATCGAGTAAGTAATCAGAAGCATCGGAAGCAAATAGGGTCTTAAGTACTATTACTTTGGATGATATCTTTAAAATATTCAACTAGTCGGAGTATTAAATATTTCTTCGAAGCCAAATTGTCTTAGTGCTATGGTATAATAACTAGTACTGTACTACGGAGCACGCAGTAATATTTTTAGGTGTACTTTCACTTAGACGCCTAAATAGTAAAAAACAATTACTATAAAAAAAATTAGTTATAAATTTCGTCGCTAATTTGTCGTTAAATTAATTATAGCTAACATAATTTCTTAATAATCTGTCGCTAATAATAGAATTAGCGACGAATTTTATTGTGTAGCTATAGAATTTATTTATCGCTAATTTCTATTTGTTAGTAGAATCTCAATCTAGCTAATGATAATATTGGACAGTAATTGATTTCAAGTTGCCAACGCATTGAGGTAGTTCGTTCCATAGAGGGTTATCCCCACCCAATAAGTATCTCGCATTGGATTATTTTGTATAGAAAATGTTAGTTGTCCACATATATACCCAACTCTATTAGTGTTACTAGTGATGCACAAAACATGAATGAGAGGTTGAATATATAAAAAAGCAAATTTTATACCTTAGTAGTGTGTTTTAAAGTCGTGTAAACTTAGTCTCAAGGAGAACAATATTACTATGTGCTGGATATTACTATAGATGTGATATGACTCGTGTCAATTGTGTACAACTAAAATACTAAATCAAGGGTAGAATGAGAAGGAGATTAACTAATGAAGATATTAGTTCTTTGGGAATATTTGATTGATTACGGTTTCGTGTTGTTCATCGTTCTTTTTAATTTCATCTTATCAAGAAAATTTCATAAGGAGGTTAGTTAATTAAACTAAAGTGGTTACATTGATTAAGAAAAATAATACATGACTTAAAATCCACGCCTTTATACATGGGTGACATGGAAATAATAGAGTAAAATTAACTATACTCATTCTATTCTTTTTAATATATGCTTGTTAATTAGAGATGCAGTATCTTGCACCGAACGAACTTTTACTAAGCAACCTTTTAAGAGATTAGGTGATCTTTTAATTTTTGGCTTTTCTTTGAAACTAAACTTCTTCGGGCATGTCGCGTCTCTTTCTAGTCAGTTGGGTTGAGGCCCAACTAACATCTTTTGATCGAGTCCAGAAGAATTTGATGTGCATTTGAAGACTTAATTATAGGTGAAAATAGTAAATAACGGGCTTAGGTACGCCCACCAGCCTAAACTCAAGACTCTTTCATTTTCTTGTATGTATGTATATGTATTTGTAATGAAAATACTTTGATACATCTATTGAAAAATTATTATGGTCGCAAACCTAGGATAGAAAAACGATACGTACATCGTTTAGTTTAGAATAGCCTTAAAAAATCAATTGCAAAAACTGATTTGAAATCTAGAAATTAAATAAAGGGATTGGTTTGGACTAAAAAACAAACTGTTTCTGGACATCTAAAACTGGAAGCAAGCAACTGATTTCAAAAAGCTGAAATTGAAACAAACTTGGACTCGGAAAATTTAGGCTTGAGATTTAAAAAGGGATGGACTGTTTGATACCTAAAGGACCCAAGTTCGGGCCTGAGTGATTGAGACTAAACAAATAAACTGTTGGGCTTGTTTTTGGACCAAATTGATAATTTTAAAACCAAGTTTACGAGCTGAGCCCAATTAAATCACTTTAGACCTTAAAACCTATCTTGGACTTGAAAGTTGAGTTATGAGTTTTTGAGTAAGAATATGGTTTGACTTGGATAATATAGCACGCAAAAGGAAATAAAAGAAATCATTTTCATACTACCTCTTTTCAAAACCAAACTCGTCATTCTAGACGAACTATACTCATTTCAAAACCTTGAAAAGACTTTTCAAAAAGCTGCAAGTGTATTGGACAGTATTGTTAGACTAGAAGTGGAGTGCTCCTCAAATTCACATTTGGGTGTTCCTAGTCCGAAAATAAATTGATCTCGTGCATACTATTTTGGTGGAAGCCTAACTCTTTTATTTTCAAACAAAACCTTTGAGCTTCGAATAAATGAATGACAAGGATTTATGCAGATATTTAAATACTTTGAGCAATTTTAATCATTTAAATCATACTATAGAACTCGTAAATCAATCGTATTGTACGAATCTTTAATACCGGAGTGTCTAACACCTTCCCCGGGGAATCACCAGAACCCTTACCTTTACTCTGGTTTAGATAGAATTTTTCAATTTATTTTGAATAAACCTTTCACACTAGTTTTCCTAATTTACCTACAAATTAGGTGGAGACTCTAAAAACATTATCCGACTTAGAGCACCATCCAAATTCATAGTGAATCTTATGAGTTTACCGGCGTAAAAGTGATCGTAACAACTAATACATGACCCCAATTCCCCATTACTCCCATTTGTTTATTATTAGCATACTAACACATTATTAGCCTTGCCTTGCCTTTCCTCTGAGCCTTCTCACGAGTTCACTTTGGTCAGTCATCTCAATTATATGAGATTACGAGTCTAACGATACTCATATCTATAGGCGAAACTAAAATCCCTAAGTTAAACTATAAATGAACCCCAGACCCACATTATCAAGATTCGAATTTTAATACCCAAATAATACCATAACATGCTACATAGTCATAATCTCACGCTAATTTAATAACAAAGCCCAATTGAATCCTCAATTTCATGAATTGGCAAAAATCCTCAAACTAACCCTAGAAACTCCCTCAATTCCCAATGGAGTTTATAACATGTAATTGGTCAATTAAACATCATCCACTAGTCTATTACATCACTAGTTTACAATATCAACAGCAACAATCCAATATCCAATCCCCAATATAACTTTCTTATTCACAATAAGGTTCTTTTCTTACCCCCCCCCCCCCATTTAAGAATCATGCTTAGGACATAATTTAGCTATAACACATTAATAGAAGGGTGGAAGGTTACCTTAATGATGAATTTCCCTTAAATCTTCACGAAACTTATTGTCCAAGCTCTAGTACCAAGAGGAATATTTTGGGGAATGAAAAGCGAATTCTAGGTCATAAATCATATATTCTGAACAGTGTTTTCGCTCAGTAGAATCGATTCCACTGGAGCGGACCAATTTGGCGCAAACCCTATCCGTTGGGGTGAATCCACTTAAATTCTCGATCATTCGTTGGGGCAGATGAAAGCTCCGCAGAGGCGCACCCGCCCCTGCGATGAACATGTCCGATGGGGCATACCCTAGGCTCATGGAAGATTCTCGCTTCTACGAGTTGGACCTCCATTAAGGCGTACCCACAGAAGAGGAACCAAAGGCGTTGGGGTGAACACCAGACACGCAATGGCCAAAACTCACCAACTCCCTATCAAATACTCGAAACACTCCCGGATACAAACCAAACATGCATTCCTAACAGAAAAAACACATTCCAGACCTGCTCGCGCACTTGGATTTCCCGAAAAAGGTCTCTAAGGCTCAAGTTTGACTAAGGTCAACTTTTAAGTTCTAATTCCACAATTTCACAAATAAATCTTCAAAACACACTCGGCTGCCTTGGGAACCAAACCAAAGGCTTGACTAAGTCATAAATGTTATTTTGGAGCTAATGGAACCGATGAAACTGTGAAAATAACACGTTTACCCAAAAGTCAACTATGAGTCAAACTTCACTATTCTCTTAACTTAGGATTTCTCAAACCTACCAAAAAGGATCTGAAACCTATCCAATCTCCTTGAGAGTCACACCACACATCTCTGTAAGTCACAAGCAAGAAAATAAAGACTTGGAAAGGGTAATTTAGGGGTTTCAAGGTAAAATAAGAAAAATGAATTTTCGAGTCGTTACATCACGTACCACTTAAATAAACGTTCATCCTCGAACGGTGAAGAAAAGGAAATAATGGAACTCTCAAATAGCTCAAGGTAGTTAGCCCGCATATTAGACTCATACTCCCATGTAGCTTCCTCCTCCGGGCGATTTCTCTACTAAACTTTCACAGAAGTTATTTCCTTAGACCTTAACTTTCGAACATGCCTGTCTAGAATAGCTATAGGCCCTTTAACACAAGCTAGGTTTTGATCAAGCATCACCGAATCCCATCTAATCATATGAGAACCATCAGCAATATACTTCTTCAGTGTTGAAACATGGAACACAGGGTGCATACCGGATAACCTAGGAGGTAAACCCAACTCATAGGCTACCTCACCAACTCTATCCACTATCTCAAAAGACCAATAAGCCTCGGGCTAAGCTTTCCTTTCTTCCAGAACCTCATCATACCCTTTATGGGTGAAACCTTTAGCAAAACATTCTCACCCACCATAAACTCTAAGGGACGAACCCTCCGATCTACGTAACTCTTCTATTTGCTTTATTTTGTAAGAAGTTAAACCTGGATCAACTTAACCTTATCCAATGAATCTCTCAAAAGATCAGTACCCCAAGGTTGAACCTCAAAAACATCAAACCACCCGACTGGAGAACGACACCTCCTACCGTACAAAGCCTCAAATGGTGTCATCTCAATACTTGAGTGGTAGCTTTTTTTTGTACGCAAACTATTCTAAGGTTAGAAACTGGTCCCAATGACCATCAAAATCAATCACACAAGCCCATACTTGTACTAAGCTCCACTATAGTACCCAACTCCTTCTATATAGACCACAAAAAATGAGAAGTAAACTGCGTACCACAGTCAGAAATGATAGAAATAGGCACCATGTACAATCGAACTATGTCTCATATGTAGATCATGACCAACTTCTCTGAATTATAAGTAGTCTGAACTGGAAAGAAATGGGCAGATTTGGTCAACCTATCTATAATGACCCATATAACGTCGAACTTTCCAAAGGTACAGGGCAATCCCACAACGAAGTCTATGACAATCCACTACCACTTCTACACAGGAATAGGCATCCTCTGAAGCATACCACCAAGCGTATGATGCTCATATTTCACTTGTTGGCAATTCAAGTACCAGTACATAAACTCCACTATGTCTTTTTTCATCCTGCACCACCAATAATATTGTTTCAAGTCACAGTACGTCTTTATAGACCCTAGATGAATGGAGTACCTCAAACTATGGGCCTCTTCCATAATCAATCTAGTCTAGTCTCCCACCTTAGGAACACAAACTTGACCATTGATCCTCAAAACATCATTACTATAAATAACAACCTCATTTGCCTATCCCCGCAACACTTTATCACGTATCTTACACAACTGAACATCATCCAACTGCTGAGATCTAATCTGCTCCAATAATGAAGACCGCGCCTTCACACAGGCTAACCTCTACCAGGCTCCAAAATATCAAGCCTAACAAACTAATTTGCCAAATACTGAATGTCCATAGCCATATGACGCTCTCATATATGCATTATAACCAAACTACCCTTGCTCAACGCATTGCGACTCAAGGCATCCGATACCACATTAGCTTTGCCCAGGTGATACAAGATAGTCATGTCATAATCTTTCTGAAGCTCTAACCACCTACGCTGTCTCAAATCTAGATCCTTCTGGTTGAATAAGTACTGAAGACTATGATGGTTAGTGTAGACCTCACAATGCACCCCATAGAGATAATGCCCCCAAATCTTCAATGTAAATATGTTTTCCGCCAACTCTAGGTCATGGGTGGGATAATTATTTTTATGAACCTTCAATTGCCTCGAACCATAGGCTATCACCTTCCCTTTCTGCATCAACATACACCCAAGACCTATTCCAGAAGCATTACAATACATGGTAAAGATCTCTCCCTCAACTGGCAAGGTCAAAATAAAAGCGGTAGTCAATAAGGCCTTGAGCTTTTGAAAGCTCTCCTCACAATCTTCGGACCACTGAAATACAACCTTCTTTTGAGTTAACCTGGTCAACGGAGTTGCGATGAATGAAAATCCCTCCACAAATTATCGATAATACCCTTTAAGGCCAATAAAACTCCGAACCTCAATAATTGAAGTAGGCCGAATCCAATCCCAAACCACCTAGATCTTTTTGGGATCTACCATAATATCATCATTGGTTTGGAAATTCGAGGGAAATTGGACATATGATGTGTGTTTATGTGTTCTAAGGAATCTTGGTGTGAAAGACCATATTGAAAGTTGAGAAGAAAGACTAATATTATCAGTACATGATGGATGACGGTTGAGGCTGCAACTAAGGGATGTTGGTAATTATTATGGTAATTGTGGATTCAATCAGTCACGGATAGAGGTATGGTTATGATCAAGTTAAGGAATTAAGAAGAGTCACTTCTTACATTCAATAATCAGTTATGGAGGAAATTTTGGTTATAAAGGATTATGAAATTTGGGGTGTTGAGGTAAGTTATAGTAGTTTGAATGACTAAGTGAATAGGCGGTGCTATCAATTTATTTCTTATCGGTTAGGGCTCTCATGAGTTTATCAAGGAGATTCCTTTGTTACTCGTCGATTTCTGTTCTTTCATTCTTTTGTTCAAGGATGAACATTTGTTTAATTAATATCTGATGTAATGACCCGTCCGATCATTTTTAGCTAAAGACCCTTATTTGACTATTTTACCCTTTATGTGATCTTTATATGGGGTTTGTGATGTGCGGGATGGGTGGCACATATCTCAAGGTCCATTCATATGAGGTTCAGGCGAAAAACCCAAAGTCTAGAAACTTAGAGTTAGTTAGTTTGACTCAAGGTTGACTTTTGCTTAGATGGGTTCATTTTTGGGTTCCATCGCTTCCGATAGTTCTGGAGGGTAATTTATGACTTAGTCGAGTCATTGGTTCACTTCCCGAGGTAATTAGATGTGTTTGTGGCTTTATTTGTGAAATTGGATTATTTGGTTTTCCTGGATAATTTTTAGAAAAGTATACTTAGCTCAGTTATTTGTAAAATCCGAGGGTATGAGCGAGTTCATAGCACATTTTATCATAGACGAGCGTATTAGGTTTGTGTTCGGGGGTCCTCGAAAGTGTTTGGGCGTTCGTTGGAAGGTTTGGGTTATTGTTCATGATCTGGTGTCTAGTGTCTGCCACGACGTCACCAGTGTTCGCCTCGGCAAGAGGTTGGCTCGCCGAAGCAGAAGGTTGACTATTGCGAATTTCCACAGTGGTGCATGGTCTGTCCGCAAGCGCAAGTTCGCTCCTCCAGAGTCGAGGCTGTCGTGGCGATGGGTGAGTTTTTAAATGACCTCGCCTAATAAGGGGTTTGTCCGCTGCAACGGGTCTTCTACAGCGGAGTCAATACCACTGGGGTGGAAATATTGTCCAGGTATCCTATAAATATTTTTAGGTCAGATTTCTTTTTCCAAATAACAAACCCTCGGAACCAGTGCTGCCTTGGAGGAATTTCAGATATTTTGGAGCATTTTTTACTTGAGGTAATAGAAAGTTTCATTTTTATGGCTTAAGTGATGTTTATAAACACTTTAATGGTGGTTTAGCATGATATTAAGTTGGGGGGAAATCCCTTCATGTGTTTATGAGAATAAGAGAGTATATGGTTAATTTTAATGGAGGTTTATGGATTAAAAAGTGATATTATTGTGAATTAGGATTGGTTGATGATACATAATCATATTTTAAGGTTAATTTGATTATAAAAACTTGTTATCAAAAGGGGAAAATTCCAGGGTTTCAAATTGGGGATTCAATTGTGTATATATTTTCAATTAACTTAAGGATTTGATTACCTAGTATGTAATAAGGGTTTTTGAGTATTAAAGTTCGAGTCTTGGTGACCTAGGCCCGATCGGTATTTTAAAGTCGTAATTGTAAGGTCTTTATCCTTGTACGTTATGAAAGCTTTGTATTAACGAATAATATGCACATGGATAGACTTCGACTATAGCGAGGCGCATCGGAAGGGAAAGGCGATCATCGAGGTTTAATTTGTTAGCGCTCATGTTCGGTAATGAGGTGGGCTACGATTTAGCTTTTCGAGACTCCGATAGAAGTACATAGCAATTATAAATGTTGAGGGTATTGGGTGTGTTTGGAGGTCCCACTCAAACAGTTGTGATGAATGTTTGAGTGGGTACCGATGTTGAAATGTGATAATGGGTGATTTAGGGGACCAGCCTTATGTTTATTTCGACTGCTGTTATTTGGGTTTGTCATCATTATGTGGGCTCGTCCCCATATTTGATATTATTGTGTTTATTCATCACACATGGTTGATATGATATCCTGATTGTACTAGGATTAGTGTTAATGGACTTCTTAGTTATGAAATCATGTGTATTGAATTATATGTGTGTTATTGAACTCTTGAAAGCATGTGATATTTCATCTCCTTACTTGTTTGCATCTCATTATATCATGATATCTTGCCTTATATTGTCATTTGTATTCATACACTCATAGTTCTGTGATATTGATATGAGAGTGCTATGAATATGTTGTGGGCACAAGAGGCCAGAAAGGTAAGAACACTCATGAGATTATGGCAACATTGAGATGATGGTAATACGGATGGCTTGGGTTGCACGCCACCACAGATATTGATATGCGGGGAACAAAGTTGTATGCCCGCAATATGATATTATTCAGACAAATAAGTCTGGGGCTCTAGCCAGATTCGTTGTGGAATTTCGATTGGCTAGGAGCGGTATATAGACTTCGTGGGTCCCCCATGGGTGTACGGTTCATAATAAAATCTTAACATTCTATATACTAGGTTGAGAAAGGTACCTTGCATATGCATTGCATTCATATCATACATACATCTATACATTAATTAATTGTGGTTTGGTAATGACATATGGTTGGTTATTGGAACTTGGGTGAAACCCTAATTTACTTGGATTGAATTGATTGTATTGGACCGTAACGGTCGCTATGATTGAGCCAACACTTAGCCGCATTTTTCTCTTTTTCTTGCCCACGCGATGCCCATGCCTCCTCCATGTCTCGCCCATGTCTCGCACCCTTGTTGCCATCGACCATGCCCGTGCCAACACTCAAACCTATTCTGCCGATGCTTCTGCCCATGCGATGCCATCGCCTCGCGCCCTTTCAGCCTTCGACCAGCCCGTACCAACACTCACATCTATTCTGTTGATACGATGCCACTGCCTCGCACACCTATTTCTCACAGTGTCATACCTTGCCCGCATGCCACTGCCATTCGACTTAGACACACTGCACCACATGCCCATTGTTACCACGCATCTGCCCGTGTCACTATCCTTCGTCAAGGCCTACAAACGTTGTTAACTTCAGCCATTCCTCACATACTCGTTTTCAACACTTAAAATTATTTAGGGACAGAATGAAACATACACATTTACGGGAAAACGCCCAACCTTTTTATTATTCTCAACAATACAAAAGGAGTCGTCTACAAAGAGACTATAAAACTGACCAACACTTAGACTAAGACTTGCTCCTTAGTCTCACACTTTTCTGATAGTTTAGGATACAATTGATGATCTAAAGCCTAGCCAAAATTCTACATAAATAGGTGAAATTTGCCCAAGGCAGTTACAAAGGTACAAGGGGGTGTGCATGGCACATGCCAGCCATAAAATAAGGGAACACTTAGGCACAACTTAGGAGCACTTCTCCCCACTTCAGCAAGCTCGCCTCCACGACTGCGTCGCGCCTCAATAGCCAGTAACCGTCGTGTGTGATGCGCACATGATGCAACCGTCGCATGTGTCGCGCACACCGACGCCTTAGCCATGCGCTTCGCACGTGACATGCCCTTGCCTCAGCTTCTGAGCTTTGCCCCAATACTTGGCCGCATTTTCCCTTTTTTACTTGCCCACGCGATGCCCAGGCCTCGCCCATGTATCGCGCCCTTGTTGCCATCGACCAGGCCTGTGCCAACACTCAAGCCTGTTTTGCGTATGCTTCTGCCCATGTGATGCCATCGCCTCGTGCCCTTTCAGCCTTCTACCAGCCCGTAACAATACTCATGTCTGTCCTGCCATTTTCTTTGCCGATGCGATGCCACCGCCTCGCACACCTATTTTCCCCCAATGCCATGCATTGCCCGCATGTCATTGACCTTCGGCTTAGCCACACTGCCCGCATGCACCATTATTGCCATGCGTCTGCCCGTGTCATCATTCCTTCTCAAGGCCTGCCTTGCCCTCGTTCAATCCGTGCCATTCTTTACGTTTTTCCGAGTCATCCCACTGCCTTGCCCGCATGCACCATCAAGTCATGCGCATATTCGTGCCACTGCCCATTATCAAGCTTCCTTGCTAACCCGCAAGAACCTTGCCTTAGCCTTATGTTGCACGAATGTTCAATGCCAAGGGCATAATACAAGCCCTTAACACTGCCATCGCCTCACGTCCGCCATACCGAAATCTAAGGGTATAACAAACCACCTGCACCAATTGAATTCGACGCCCTCGTCGAAGCGATTTGAAGGTGACTCCTCCACCTATTTGTTGCACTGCCCCGATGAAGAACTCTCCCAAGTGGCCACTTTTGCAAGCCTTCAACTTGTCCACAGTCACAACCCGTAAGCAATATCGCCTACGCCATGAACCACTTCCATGGTCCATCACCACGGTAAAACACCACGGTGTTGCTCCACATACTTACTCATGCGGAACTTGTGCAAATTATCTTGCACATCTGCCAGTGTCTCATGCCTTCCGAAACAGTAAGGCCAAGTATCCGATCAACATCCCATACTCCCCTACTTCTGCTTCGAACTCGACTCATTATCTTAACACATAATGGGTCTTTGGCAGCAAATGATCTAATTTTCTTCACAAAATCAGACCCCATCGAGCTTGTACTCTCGCAATCGAGACCATACCCCACTCATGTTTTGAAGTTGTTCAACCAACAAGCGACTTATTCCGCTTCTTCATGGTTGTCAACTTCCCATAATGCATCATTCCGGTTTGAATGAAGATTCCCCCGCCTAGTCTACTAGTGAAATTTGATTTTTCAAAAGTAAACCCAGCGGATTAACCAAGGCAGCAACAACCCCACCCCGTTCCTCCTCCTCGGGTGGAACATCTCCAGCCATCATTGCATTTACCCATCCCCGACTTGGACAACTCCTGGCCAAATGAGGCCCTCCACAATTCCAGCAACCCTTGTCACTAGTCGAATTTCTCTTGTTTTTAAAGTTTACAACATCAGCCACCACTCTACCCTCTTCATTCCGCCACTCTCCCTTTGTTTCTGCCTTCTCCTTATGTTTAGAAGATGAAGGAATTTCAGTCGGAATGCTGGTTGAACGATAGTCAACCAACGAGTCAGCTACTGCAATCGCACTCGGGAGGTCCTTCACATTCTGCCTTCTCACTTCATTTTGTGCCCATGCCTGCATTCCCGAGACAAAGTTAAATAACTTGTCTTCATCGGACATATTCTTAATGTCCAACATCAAGGAAGTGAACTCCTTGATATAGTCACAAATTGATCCGGTTTGCCTAAGCCTTTTCAAACGATCTCTAGCAAGCCAAGAAACATTGCTAGGCAAAAATTGGTCTCTCATTTCCTTCTTCAATGTTGCCCACGATTCAATGCGTGGTCTGCCTGCACTCGCATCATCTGAATCCCGTGTTCGCCACCATAATTTCGCATCACCCGCCAAGTACATGGTAGTAATTCACCTTATCGGTCTCAGCAACACGGGCAGTTGAGAAGTACTGCTCCATGTCCCAAAGGAAATTCTCCCACTCTTTTGCACTCCTAGACTCGTTAAAGGCCTTAGGTTCCGGGATCCTCACTTTCGTATTACGGTTGTCACTGCCAAGGCCAATAGACGCCACTGTCTTGCATAAGACCACCACCTCCATTTGCAAATTTTCATTTGCATTCTTCATATCCATTACCAGAATGTTAACTGCATCACGGTCATTCACCAACTCCGCGATTTGAACCTTCACAATGTTCTTAAAAGCAGCCAACTCAGTGTTTATGCCATGAATCTAGCTGAGAATATCAACCAGACCCTCGGCATCGTCAGTAATGCCAACCAGCGCCTCTAATCTTTCGATTCTTCCCCTCAATTCTGTGTTAGAACTTCCGCCAGCCATCGTATATCACATCGACCGCTTCTCCCCTAGACTAAGACTTACATTGGCATGCTCTCTAGGTAAGAGAAAGTGTCCCTCCCCTAGTAGGGTGGTTAAAGAGGAGGCCTATTTGGTTCTAGTAGTTACTTTACTAGATTTTTCTTTTCTTTTTTTCTATAGTGGAGATAGTCGCACGTAATGACATCACTGTCATATTATTAAAAGCTTGTGGTAAGAATGGGTTTCGTTCTAGTGCTAAAAAATAATATTCCAAAGCTTTCGTATGTTCTCCATACTTGTGTGGATAAGCCGTATATTATAGGGTATATAACTTCGATCATACGGATCAATTTCTAGTAAGGGGGAGGATAATATGCGAATGAACTTTAAGCAGGGTAAGACGACATTCTCGCTTCCGCTTCGTCCACCACCGCTCGCGCGAAGGCTTCTCTCTAAGGCGGAACGCTCCCCTACTGATGTATTTTTACATCCCGATAGTTCAATGTGCTCATCGGCGCCTGACCCTGAGATGTGCATCATCCAAGGCACATTAGCATGGAGTACTCCTCCTGTTCGAACCGGGGTTTAAAACCAAACTCATCCTCAGGAGGATAGATGGGACGATTCGGGTAACTCATTGATTAAAAATTAAGAGACTTAGTGAATTAAATTAGTACCAAAAACCTAAAGATTCCCGGGGAAAAAATAGAGATATCTCCTACGTTACCCATATTATGTGGAAGTATCGACGTAACTTTATAGAGTCATTTGGTCTGAATGCTACATGAAGAACATAAGCCAGATGACGGAACGGGAACACTCAGGATGTAGAAGATCATAACATGAGTAATTCGGCATATTTGGATTCATATATATATCCACCCATGTGGTACTTCATTCTATGATATATATAAGATCCATCTATATAGATCGCATTTGTAATGCAGTGGTCATCGGTTCGATTCAGATAGCCGGCTTTTCCCTATTGATTTTTTATTCCATTTTTTAGATTTCATAGCACAATAAGAGATTATGTATGCCATGCATAATATCAATTACACTTGTCATGAAGTACACTTCACAATTTCAATCCATTTTCATTATCTTTCCATTTCTTATGGTAAGTGAGATATCAAGAGAGAGATGAATTCAAATACAAGTCACAAGCGTAGAAAATATGGCGATAAACCCACATAAAACCTTATAATGTTTCACTTTCTCTCTTATCATTTTTAATTTCAAATCACAGTTCACAATCATGTAGAAGATGTATGAATGATATGCATGTATCAATCTCAAGTGTAAATCATATTCAAATCCCAATCGTGCCACACATGGTCACATATCACAATATCGATTTCAAGTCAAGTCCTTCCCTCTCTCTATGATAGTGTCAAAATAAGTGAGAGAAAATCATATCATAATAACAACGGGAAACTAAGTACAAGTCCAATATCACACACATAGCAACAACCAATAAATCACAAACAGGCAACCAGCCCAAAATATCAGTCAACAATACCAACCCTAAGTAATCCATTCCCACTTCATACCCGAAGTTGTACATTCTTTCTCCGACAATAACTAACTCTACATATGCTTTGCTAACCGAAATCTAACCAGAAGGTAAGTCGTAACCTAATTGGGAGGCCGAACAAGTGCCACGAACTATCCAACTCAAGCTTTTAACTTTCGAAATGCCTCGGAATAAGCAAAGTCTAATAATTATGAATTTTACGTTAACACAAGATTCAAAGGATACCCATAATAGTCTTAGGATAATTTCAGGTAGAAAAGTTAGTTTAAACCACCATTTCCAACCTCAAGGGGAAAAATAGTCATTTCGTATTCATTGGGTTCAATAAGGTCAAAATATTATTCTAGGAAATCATACGAACCCAATGGTACCCACATTGACATACTTTAAAATCAAACCCAAAAAGTCACAAAAATAGGAATTCGAGCCACGAAGGGCAAAATAGGAAATTTGGTGCAAAATCAGTTTACCCATTACTTATGGAGTCTACATACCAAAAATGAGTGAAATCCATCAACTAATTTATGTTCAATTGAAGAAAATCAAATTTCAAGCCTAGGGTTTCAAATCTCCATTTTAATCCATTTGAAAATTTGTTTGGACAAAGAAATAGAAGTTAGAAACACTTACCCAAGTCCCAAACTGTGAAATCCCTTCATAACCATTTATAAATTTAGTGGAAAATGGACATTATCAACCTAGGGTTCACTATCATTAAAAACCCTTATTTACCAAGTCCAAATCATGGAAGAAATTTGAAAATCAAAGGATGGAAACATGAAATAATACCAAGATGAAGTTTGAGAAATTACCCCGATGAAAAATCTTGATGTAGGACTTGAAATCACCAAAACCCGAGCTCTAGAACCCCAAATATCTAAAAATGAAATGTTCCTATCATTTTTCTGGATTAATACACTACCCAACCACCTCACGAACGCGAGACTGACTCGGCCCAATGCCTCATGAATGCGGCCAGACCATCACAATCGATATGGTCAGCCAACCCGGCCTAGAACCCAAACTCTTCATCGTGAACAAGAGAGGCCTCTCGTGAACGCGATGAAGCACACCAGAACAGCAAACCAGAAAAATCTGGCACTTCTCATATTCACCCCGAGACTCATCTAGGACCCCATGGACACAAACTAAATATGTAGCCTAACATAAAAACACATTACGAACTCACCCACGCACTAGGAATTATCATACGAGGTCCAGTTGACCAAGTCAACCCCCAATGGCCAAATATGAAAACCAAACTGAAAGACAGAAATGCCCTAAAGTCCTCGAAAACCAAACCGACCACGCTCTCAGGACCAAAATCACCTTCTGGACCTAACAAAATCATCAGAATTCCGATTCGTACACAACAACACAAAAGTCAACTACCAGTCAAACAATTTCCAATCAAAACAGACTCAGGGACTTCTAACCCTCAATTTAAACCAAAAGCGTAGATAAGAAGTTATAGAGGGAATTTTGGGAAAAGTAAGCTAAAGACCAGTAACGACGGAATGAGTCGTTACATCAGATACCAATTAAACAATCATTCATCCTCGAATGAAGAAAGAGAGTATGAAAGCTGACGGTAACCAAGGAATTCTTAATATAATAGCACGGAAGCCTCCACGACATGAAGTACGCCAAATCATCAGTTGTTCACCTTATCAGTCAAAACTTCTCTAACTCGACTAAAAGCCCAATTTTCATAATTCCATACTCAAAATCCTCTCACCACTGATTCCCGAATATAAGAACTGCTTTTGCTGGAAATTCTGATTCGATGTAACCATACATCTGAACGCGATCGATAGGTCCCACAAACATTCCTCAAAATAACACAACTTTTAGATATAGACACAATCCTAGCCCACTCTAAACTGGTAAAATGTTCTGATTCTGCTAACCTTTCTTTCACCCTTCTACAGTCGTCCTTCGCACCAAGATTTCTTAGAAACACATAAACACAAGCCCGGAACCATGACTTACGATTTCCCAAAAAACATCCTTGCTTTATCAGATCAACCCTACGTAATTCTATCAAACTGATCTCACACATAGCCGACTTGCTAGTTCCAAGTCTTCTTAAACCTTCAAATCACAATACAGGAAGCATACCACTGAGTACCTCATCGGCCAAGTCCGTAATAAACCATCTCATCACTCTAAAGACCTCTCACAACCATAATACCTCATCAAATCATTACCAAGTACCGACGTAACCATTATATCTGCCAAAATAGTTGCTCTCAGTAAAATATAATCAGTCCACTCGCAACCCTGATAAAGTTCGGTAAACCTATCATACCTCAAATCTGAACTGAAACTCACCGAATTAGTTAAGGTGATATACTGGGAACCCATAAGTACTCCTAGAAATTTAAACATAGTCCATCAAGCTCTAATTGAACCATTCTGACACATAATGAATACACAACCCATGAATACTACCAATAGTCAGTCGAACTGACTCCAACTTCCTGAAATCAATCACACTACTACTACACATCTGTGGTGGCCAATTCCAATCTCTTACTCATGAAAATTCAATCATGTCAGTCACCATCGACTCCAAAGGTTGCGTCATATCTAAGTCGTCAACTTAGTGTCAAAGAACTACACCTTATTCTTGCTATCATGTGATTCTCAACTTCAACTTGATACAAAAATCTGATATAACTCTGAACATTTTGACGCAAAACATGTACCCTCTTATAATACCCCTTAAACCATTGAATCTCCCATCATAACACATTGATATGCCCATAACAATTCTGAAAGTATCAAATCTTATAACTACCGCTCTAAATCTCATGCAACTACTCCCAAGTCCTTAATATTCAAAAGTTCTCACCCAAGCTATCCAGTCAATATTACTTGCAACATAATGCACTACCACGAATACGGTCTTATCTCGAAAACATAACTCTAGCCTTTACATAATAGGGATTTCCATAATTCCCTTCCCTTAAACCACTCTAACTCATCCACTGAAGAGGTACAAGGCACTCAACCCTAATCCAATATTATATGCAACACCCGTTAGCTCCTTGAGTGCTAAAACTTCGCACTTATCCAACACTAGATTCATTCTTACTAGTCAACCCATGGCTCCTATTGGCCCAAGACGTACCAAACATACCAACTTAACAATGAACCCTTAAGTCTACTCTACCATGTATGACCCAAAATAACTCTCAAATAACTAGATCTTATCCCACGATATCCTTATCATTCCTCTAAACACGAAGACCCAGTGAACATACCCTTTGCTGAAGTACCAGGACCACCATTGCCCAACATCTTAAGTCTTCAGTCATCACAATCAGCATCACTTTCTAATCTAGGATCGATAACCACTTTCCTGAAAGAACCCACTACTATGTAGTCATATCGAAGTCCAACTTAACTTTTCAGGACCAAAGATGAAATCCACTCTCATACAAATTGTAACCTTATCCTATCAAACATGTCAAATACTATTTTTTCCTTCATAATAGCGGAAATCGATCTATCCAAATCCTCTTCCTTATGTCTTCATCCCATTAACCCAAAAAGCACTCTTACCAAAATAACCTAAGAAATCTTACCTCGCTACACGTTTCCCACAAATTCATCCTTCATGTCTTACCTACAGTCACTATACTTATGTCATATCTGATGATCTTTACCGAACTTACATTCGTCCCCGTATGTCGACATTCAATACCTTGCCATTGGTACGCTCGTGCCATGCAAACCATCATAATATCTTGACAATGTTGAAACTTTTTCCCAAACTAACTATATCATCGAATAAATAACTCTTATTAAGCTGTAAATGCACTTTTTCCACTTCCGAGCAACCCAACACTGAAACATGGAGATCATGCAACCCTCTGTACCATCTCTCCCGTTTCTTAAGAAAACCCCCACAATTTAATTTTAAGCCAAAGCTAGAAATGAACTTGGTCACGCGTCTGAATCAAGATAACACATCTCGTACCATACCATAACACGTTATAAACAAACCATTTGCATAATATTTTAAGGATGAGTTCCCACCTTTCGTGGGTTATTAAGACAAGGAAATTCATATACCAATTGGAATTGACTAGATACCAATTTGGATGAAGTAGCATGAAAGAATGAATGAATTCAAAGCTTCCTAAATGTCCTATAGCCTCCCAATTATAAGTGTGGCGCGCAACACACCCATAAGTAGGACTCTACTAGACATTGCTCTTGTACTTATAGACCGGGTAACCTAGGGCTTTGATACCTACTTGTCACAACCCAAATTACTACGTTGTGCGGGCACCTACCATTTACCAGCTCGGTAGGAAAACCCGTCCCTCAAAGATTCACCAACAACATACATAAATAATAATAACAATAGGAGTCTAGAAACAATAGATATCTGATAAAGCGGAATACAACAACTACCCAAAGGATCTGGTTTGAATAGTACAAGAGCTTCTAAGTATATAACTTGAATGAAGGTTACAACTACAACATGAATACACTTCTGTTTAGAAAGAGAATTAAACAAAAAATCTAGATGAACTCCGTAACATCTTTGAAGGCTAACCGAACCTCGCTGAAGTTCCTACAATAACTCTACACCCCGAAAAAGGGTGTAGCAAGAGTAGTATTAGTACAAACATTATGTACTGGTAGGTATCATAGGCCGACAACAGTTAGCTAACATATATATAAAAATAAACTAAAGGATATACATGCTCGTAATCAAGTACAAGTAATATCACATTCCAAGAATAATAAACCCAAGTATAAATAATCTAGTCAAAATCCAAGAGATACGAAAATGAAGTAATTACTAAGCACACCCATGTACGATTTGCAGTAAGGTGAATTACACTAGATCTTAGTACTCTACAGTCATAGCCTAGGTGGAATCTCTAATCCTCGAATCCATCAAGTGTCAAATTAAGAGTTTAACAAGCAAACACTATATCAAGTGAATTAACAATTTAGTAATCAAAACTAAACTGCATCACACAACACAATGAAAATAATAACCAGAATCAGAGATATGAATTAATGTAATGTGAATGTATATGTGATGTAATGCGATGCACTGGCCAACTATCACATATTGTACATACTTGCTCCGGACAGAATATAACATTATCCCAGCAGTCATGATCCATGGGGGACCCGCAAAATACGTGTACCACTCTCATGATCCCGGTAATTACCTTGGGCATCGAACACACTCATGATCCCGATAAAGACCTCGGGCATCAGGCACTCTCACAATCCCGACAAACACCTCAGGCATCGAACACTCTCACGATCCTAGCAAAGACCTAGGGCATCGTACACACAACTCTCTTTTACGCTCTCCGTCAAAGACTTTAGAGGCTACACTCTCACACTTATCATCATTCCTAATCATGATTCATAACAAATTATTATATGAAATAAGAATGTATGCCATGCATGATATCAATTACACTTATCATAAAGTACACTTCACAATTTCAATCTATTTCTATTATTTATCTATTTCCGATGATAAGTGAGATATCAAGAGAGCGATGAATGCAAATACAAGTCACAAACATAGCAAATATGGTGACAAGCTTGCATAACACCTTATGATGTTTCACTTTCTCTCTTATCATTTTAATATCAAATCACAGTTCACAACAAGGAATCATGTAGAAGGTGTATGAATAATATGCATGTATCAATCTCAAGTCTAAATCATAGTCAAATCCCAATCCTGCCACATGTGGTCACATATCACAATATAAATTTCAAATCAAGTCCTTTCCTCCCTCCATGATAGTGTCAAAATAAGTGAGAGACAACTGTATCATAATCACAACGGGGAAAATAAGTACAAGTCCAATATCACACACATAGAAACAACCAATAAATCACAAATAGGTAACCAGCCAACAAATTAGTCAACAATATCAAGCCTAAGTAATTCATCCCAACTTCATACCTAAAGGCGTACATGCGTTCTCCGATAGTAACTAACTCTAAATATGATTCGCTAACCGAAGTCTAATCAGAACTTAAGTTGTAACCTACTTGTAAGGTCAAATATGCACCACAAACTATCCAACTCAAGCTTTCTTCTTCTGAAATGCCTCAAAATAAATCCATCCACTAATTCAAGTTTAATCGAAGAAAACCAAATTTCAACCTAGGATTCACTATAATTAAAAAACCTTATTTCACAAGTCCGAATCATGTAAGAAATTTGAAAATCAAAAGATGGAAACATGAAATAATACCAAGATGAAGTTTGGGAAATTACCCCGATGAAAAATCTTGAATGTAGAACTTGAAATCACTAAAAACTAACCTCTAGAGCCCCAAATATCCAAAAATGAAATGTTCCCATCATTTTTCAGAAATAATACACTGCCCAGGTGAATCCTTCTTCGCAAACGTGAGACCACCTCATGAATGCGAGACTAACCCGACCCAATGCCTTGCGAATGTGGCCAGGCCATCTCGATCGCGATGGTCAGCCAACCCGGCCCAGAACCCAAACTCTTTATCACAAATTCGAGAGGATTCTCACAGATGAAATGAAGCACACCAGAACATAAAACCAGAAAAATCTGGCACTTCTCATATTCACCCCGAAACCTTGAGACTCATCGAGGACCCTCCGAACACAAACCAAATATGCAACCTAACATAAAAATAGGTTATAAACTCACCCACGCACTCAAAAGCATCATACGAGGTCATATTGACCAAGTAAACCCTGAATGACCAAAATATGAAAACCAAAGCGAAAGACAAAAATGCCCTCAAGTCCTCAACAATCAGACTGACCACGCTCCCATGACTAAAATCACCTTACGGATCTAACAGAATCATCAGAATTTCGGTCCGGACACAACAACATAAAAGTCTACTACCAGTCAAATAGTTTCGAATCAAAATAGACTTAGGGACTTCTAATCCTCAATTTCAACCAAAAGCACAGATAAGAAGTTATCAGAGGTCATTTTGGAAAAGTTAAGTGAAAGATCAGTAATGATGGAATGGGTTGTTACAGACTGTGTAACGAGTCTAGTAAGGAACCTATGATAAGTATCACTAGTGGAAAGGTATATGTGGAATGATTTGTATGTGTCAGACCGTAATTGTAATGAGACTTAACTAAGTATAAATGCTAAGGTTAATAAAGAAGTTAACATCATCATGTTTATCTTAGGTTTAACACTCTTAAAAGAGTTCTCAAATGGTTGTTGTGATTTAAGTTTGACTTTTTTATTTAATGTGATAAGTTGGATAAGTGGGGTTAAGCTTGACTATGACTTGAATAAGAGATAACTAGTCGGTGGGTACTATGATAGTAAGGTCCCTGTATATATGAATAGATTAATTATACTTGACTTTGATTGGAACCTTATGTGAACAATGTGACTTGATGAATCAGTGAATTGATATGTGTACAACGTGACTTACATGGACTATTGAATTATAAGTATAGGTTTATCTGGTGTCAACTTGATATTTATCTCTGTTACATATCTTCCATCATGGTCGGCCTATGATGTCTATAGGGGTACGTTGTGTACTCATGCTACACTTGCTGCATCTTTTATGATGTGGATACAAGTCCCTCTGCCAGTTCAAGATCTCGAGTTTGAGTACAAGCAGGTTGACTTTCAGTATTTAAGGTAAGGATGCTATCTTTCAGCATACCTTCGATGCTAATTCTCTTACTATGTCTTTACCTTGATTCGAGAGACACGATTCAGATTTTCAAACTATATAGTTCAGTTTTGGCTTATGTGGTCTTTTATTCAGATTTGTATTCATATTAGCGCTCTTGTATTATTAACTAGATCTTGGGGAATTATATTTAATAATTCAGACTTATGTTCTGCTTTTATAGAAATATGAGATAGCTCACTTAATATTACTATTTCCATAATTCTTCTTGATTTTATTAATAATTTGAGAAGTGATTCGCCTACCAATGGGGAATGCGTAGATGACACCACGACTCCTGAAAAAGAGTCATGACATAATCCTAACTATATGTTAATAGGACACATATTGTCTATAATAAACAACTAGAAAATTGTAAAGCCTAATCTGATAGTAGTTGGAATATTGGTAACTGCCTGAGAGAATCAAGGAGGCAGTTTGTTTTGCTTAATTGGTTCCACCTCATGTGTAGTTTCAGAATCTTTATTTCCACTTTCATGCTTTCTTCTTCTAAAATATATCTTCAAAGGCGGGGTCGTATCAGTTATACATTGTATAAAAATGTACAAAAGGTGTATATATATCTTTTGGATTAATTTCATTCAGTTTGATATACGGGTTCATTTATGAGTTTCATCGCTTTCGGTAGGTCTGGAATGTCATTTATGACTTAGTTCAGTCTTTGATTTGCTTCTCGAGGCGTTCGAATAAGTTTTGAGTCCTTATTTGCTAATGTGTGAAATTTGAGGGAAATTTTAGAAAAGTGTATCTTAGCTCGGTCAAATGAGTATTCCGAGTACATGAATAAGTTTGTAGCATCATTTACACTTGGGTCATATTTAGTTTGTGTTTGGGAGGTCTCGTATGAGTTTCGGGTGTTGGATGGAAGTTTTATGGTATTCCTAATGATGTTGTTTCTAGTAAAATTGCACTAGCGAATTCTAGCCACACCTGTGAAGCTGCATCAATAAAAGTTGGTCCACAGATGTGAGCCGTGAGGGATTTGGAAAAGGATGCACCTGCAGAACTTTGTGCACAGATGTGAGCAGCTTTGATGGTGTAATTTTTGCTTATGTGCATCTTTAGTATTTTAAATGGGGCCTCTTTTTCGATCATAATTCCGCAGAAGCGAGGCCGCTCCTGCGAGGAAAGTTTTGCAGGAGCGGGATCGATGTATCAGAAACTTTTAAAAGACCCTAAGTTCGAAATTATTATTTTCTTCCTACTATTCTCAAGTCTAAGCTCAGTTTTTGGGGTTATTAAAGGGTTTCCAACCATTCCAGCCTTAGAGTAAGATTCTCACCATCTTTCCATAAAGTATTCATGTTTCCCCTTCCTTCTATTTAGTTTGTGATGTGATTTGGGGATAGAAACCTAGGGTTAATATTCCAATATTAAGAGGGTTTAGTGAAAGAAATTTAATGACAAGTTTTAGTCTTTAAGGGATGATACTTCAGATTGAGGATGGTTAATGAGTGGGAAACCTATTGCTAAGCTTGAATTGCTAATTTAATCCATGATTTATAATTAAAATTCAAGGATTGTCCTAAAAATTAGGGGTTTTGATATTAAAGGCAATTGAAGACCTAATTGGGGTTAGTTGGCCCTCAATCTTAGGGATATGATTAATTAGATCACGAGCATGATATTGTAATATTAAAGTTCCAATTTTAACCTTATGGGCTCGGGGTCACTTTGGGGGTCGGGCTTTCGGTTTCTTTGAAAGATCTTATCTTTTTGTATGTATCTAAAATTATGTGTTAATGTAGAATCTATGATAATAGATTACACACGTTCAGAGGCATTACATAAGGGCAAGGCCTTGGCATAGGACTAGTTCATGGCATACGTTTGGCTGAGAGGTAGGCTACAAATTTTTCTATTAGACTCCGGTAGATACATGTTGTATTTATAATTATTAAGGGGTATTGAGCATGATTGAGTTCCCACATTAGTAGTTTTGATGAGAACTTGGGTGGGTACCGGTGTATTATGTTTGGGGGATCATACTAAAGTTGATCATGACTGTTGTAATGTGGGATTATCGCCATGATAGATCTTATTTGTGATTGTTGATTGAAATTGTTCATCATTTTATGCCTCCTGATATGAAAAGTCTGATTATGTGGAATTATGTGTTATTGATATTATTGAGGCTTGTGCTATTCATCTCTTGAATATGATTTAATCTCATACTTCATGATTACTTGCTTTATTTACTATTACATTCATACACTCATATTATCCTGATATTGGAATGGAGTTGGTTATGGAATGTTATTGGTGTGATGAGATTGGAAACAAAGGTAAATGATATTGTTATGAGATAATTTGGATACTGAGATAATGTGAATTGATATGACTCGACAAATGAGTTTGTGATTTGATGCTCTAGCCAGTCTAGTGGATCATTCTAGTTTGTTAGAACCGGTATATGGACTCGCGTAGTCCCCCATGTGTCATGACTACGAGGCAACTTATTGTGGCATGTGTATACTAGGTTGATGAGAGGTACCATTGCATTCATGCATATCATTCATTAACATACATCATATTCATGAGGCTTGTGCTTATTGGAATATCTATAATAAGGTTATTGTTACACCCCGTATTTTTGCGCTAGTATGGATCGTGGGTAAAGTAACATAATCCCAAAGAGATTAAGATCTCTTATATGGACAATGATGGTTTAAAACAAGTGTTAAACAAGTGTCATAAGGATTAGAGGTTAACAAATCAAAGAGAAAAAGTTTCATTAATTTAATAACCCGTACTCTCGGGCTATGGTTTGAACGGCTAGACGTATGTAAGTAAACCCGAGCTCCGGGAAAATTTGGTCATTCAAGTATGCGGATCAAGAGCTAAGTGTATAAAAGGACGAAACCCCAAAATAATTTATGACTTAAAAGTGTTACGACGGGGATTGAAAATAATAATTTTATGTGTACCAAAAGAGGCTACAAACTAGTGCTATACCACATGATCATGATAGTAAAATATATGAAGTGTGTTAAAAGTGATCAATATTTAAGTGGATTGGGAACAAATAATTAATTACCAATTTTTAGTGGTAGACGAAGTGTTTAATTGAGGGACTAGTCATGTCCACATAGGACCATGACAAGTAAGGTAATAGTTGATTTTTACTAATTAGAGTAACATGTGATGACTAATAAGGTATGTGAAATATTGGCTGGACACGTATAGGACAAGTGTTCATGGTGAGAATTAAAATGGGATAATTGTGTGGACCCCAGGGTCCACTAAAGGTGAGATATTGGAATCTTATCTTTTTAAGTAGCTTTATATGATATATATATATATATATAGCAGAAATATTGTTTCTAAATGGAATGAGCATAAATGATATGTTGTACAAGAAAAATATCACGTTCCACGCAAAAGATAATATACAGAACAACTTTGAAGTTATGTTCTCGCCGGTGATGTGATTCTAACGTCAGTTCTCTCCGGATAATAAATATCGGATATTTCTTTTAAGTGAAGTAAGGTGGAAGAGGAATAATTCTTGTCATACAAGGTAAGATTATACTCCTTCTACATGTATTTGAGCTTGTAGAAGTCATAACTAGCTTGTATGGTTGAAAACCCGTGAAATAGAGGTCAAAAATCGTAGTTATGATGTTGTTGCTTGTCGAACTATTTTGAGGTTGTTCTTGTGGTGTTTTATGGCTGGAAATTGATGTAGTAGCATGAGTATGTTGTTATTGACATGTATTTGAAAGAATTAAAGGTATAGCTTTATTAGTCGTAAACCGGGCTTGCCGCTCGTTGTAGTGTTATTTTGGTTTAAAATCTTATTGCATGGATTTTGGTTATTTTTGGATTGTTGTTATCTTTGGAGACTTGAGGAAAATAAGAAAAACAGGGGAGGTTATGCCCGATTTTTTATAGGATAAGTTTACCATTCAAAATATTAGGACCAAGACAGAATACTTAGAGTGCAAGTTCAGTAACGGGAGTGACCTTGAGACTGGCATGGAGGTGAGTCTTGGCACTCAGGTCATTCCAAATAAAATAAGCTTCAAGTACCTCGGGGCTATTATCTAAGGAAATGGAGAGATTGATGACAATGTCACACAACGTATTGGGGCAGGGTTGAGGAAATGGAGGTTCGCATCTGGAGTCTTGTGCGACAAAAAAGTTCCACCAAAACTTAAAGGAAAGTTCTATATGATGGTGGTTAGACCGACTATGTTGTATGGGGTGGAGTGTTGCTCGGTCAAGACTTTGCATATCCAAAAGATGAAAGTTGCAAAGATGAGAATGCTGAGATGGATGTATGCGTATACAAAGAGGGATAGAATTAGAAATGATGATATCCAGGACAGAGTGGGAGTGTCCTTGGTGGAGGATAATATGCAAGAAGAGAGGTTGAGATGGTTCGGGCATATGCAGATGAGAGACACAAAGGCCCCAGTGCGGAGGTGTGAGTAGTTAGCTATGGACGGGTTCATGAGGGGTAGAGGTAGGTCAAAGAAGTATTGGGGAGAGGTGATTAGATAGGATATGACACATGTGCAACTTACTGAGGATATGAACTTAGATAGGGGTTATGGAGGACATGTATTAGGGTAGTAGGTAGTCCAGTGTAGTCCTACTTACGCCTACAAATGGGTAGTTGTAGTGTTATTATTGTAGGCCTGCTTAGCCTATCATACTAGTAGGCGTAGTATTACTTTATAGTCCATATCGTTTGATTTCTACTGCTATGTGTTCTCTAGTGTACTTTGTTTATCTTATTTACTTGTGTTAGTTACTTCTTCTTTTTTAAGAATGCGTTATCGTGGCTTATTCACTTTTGATACCAGCATTTTCATACTACTTTAAATTTCTTGTCTGAGTCTGATTTTTCTCTTGTTTTGCTTGTTCTTGTGATCTGTCTTGAGCCGATGTCTCTCGGAAACAACCGCTCTACCTACCAAGTTAGAGGTAAGGTCTGCATATACTCTACCCTCCCCAAACCCTATATTGTGGGATTTCACTAGGTATGTTATTGTTGTTGTTGTTTACCATTCGAATATGATAGTTGTATCACTTGTAGTGTGACGATAACATTGTTTTCATTGTTGTGAATTAAGCTGCAGTGAGTAAGATTATCGTGATTGTTGGTCAGATTATTGCAAGGTATGTAATGGCTATCCCTTCTTTCTATGGCATGATTATGTACCTAAAATGGTACTCATAGAAGTCATATAAAGGCTATCACTCTAATGTCATTGTTTTTCCCTTATTGGGAGTACTTTCTGCCTTATAGTTTATTCTCCTCACTTAATTAGTGTATATAAAGCTTGCGGACATAGTCCATGGTTGGCAACATCTGATATCTTAGCTATTTCTTATCGGAAGCTTAGGTTCAGTTCCCATGGCCTTACGTTAATAGAAAGAATAGAGAATTCAGATGTACAGTGATACAATACTACTATTATATACAGAGTTACTATATCTTGTCCTATTGGCTGGTGAGTTGCCTAGTCTACGAGCTAGTGAGATACCTGGACTATTGGCCGGTGAGATACCCAGCCTTACGGATTGTGAGATATACACTGAGCCCTATATGTGGCCGACTAGCTATACTATTATATTATGTAGACATTGAGTCAGAGCAGGTAAGTGTACCCAGAGTATACTTGAGTTCTTAGTTGTTGTTATTTCAGTTACATTTATTTTAATTGCCTTACATTCTCGGTACATTATTTTGTATTAACGTCTCTTTGCCGGGGCACTGTATTTCATGCCTGTAGGTTCTGATGGTCAAAGATATAGACCCCCACATTAGGCGTGCCGAGCATCAGCTTGTTGAAAAGCTCCACTTCATTCGAAGTTACAAGTTCAGAGTTTTGTTATACAAATAGTATAGGTAGGTCGGGGCCCTATCCCGACCACAGTACAATTGTTATCCATAAAGGCTTGTAGACCTATTTAGTTATTGTACAGTTTTCAGTTTAGCAGCCTTACCGGCCCTTGTATATATCTCTTTTGAGTTGTACTTTGAAAGCACCCATGGGGGCCTTGTCGGCCCATTTATGTATATACATTTTGGAGTTGTTTCCATTGCAGTTGAGATAATCATTGTTTACAGTTTATTCTGAGTACGACCTTGTGGACCTACGTTTATATTTTTTGAGTTTTATCTTGGCCTTATGGGCCTAAGTATGCTTGATTGCATCCAGAGCTTTGAATTACAGTTGGTATGTTCGGTCAAGTAAGGCACAGGGTGCCGGTCTCGCCCCTTCATAGCTGGGGCGTGACGGTAATTATGTGTTGGATAGTACTTCTATGTTATGAGATGTCTTAAATGTTAAACCATATATGTTATATGAAGGTGACTTATGTGCTTAATAAGAATGTGTAGTTTGGGATACTTGTGTGTCACCTCGATTTTATATTTGTTACATGTTTTCCGTCATTGTCGGTGTATGATGCTTACGAGGGTACGATGTGTACTCATACTACACTTGTTGTATTCTTTTTAGATGCAAATACAATGTCATCTACTAGTACCAGACCTCGTGGCTAACGTCCGAGGCTGTGTACCAGAGACTTTGGAGTGAGACTACCTTTCCTCAGTAGCCCTAAATTCTCCACTCTTACTTCTGTATTTATTTTCCACTGTTGAGACAGTTTCAGACATTTATATTCCATTTTGTAGTAGCTCTTATACTGACTAGACCATATTCCTGGGAAATTAATAATAGATATTCAGTATTTAATATCTATGTATATATACAGTAAGAGAGTTTAGTAGTAGTAATTACTTCTCTTTCCACTTCATGTTTATTTCTTAGTAGTAATTACTTCTCTTTCCACTTCATGTTTATTTCTTAGTAGTAATTACTTCTCTTTCCACTTCATGTTTATTTCTTAGTAGTAATTACTTCTCTTGATGCATTCTTTTTAGATGCAAATACAATGTCGTCTACAAGTGATGGACCTCATAGCTGACGTCCGAGGCTGTGGACCAGAGACTTCAGGGTGAGACTGCCTTTCCTTAGCAACCCTATATTCTCCACTCTTACTTCTGTCTTTATTTTCCACTGTTGAGACAGTTTCAGACATTTATATTCCACTTTGTAGTAGCTCTTGTACTGACTACACCAGATTCCTAGTAAATTAATAATAGATATTCAGTATTTTATATCTATGTGTATATATATATATATATATAAAGAGTTTAGTAATAATTACTTCTCTTTCCGCTTTATGTTTATTTTTTATTTTTGGGGTTGGGAAGTGGTTCTCCTACCGGGGGGACAATGTAAGTGCCACCATCACCCCGAAAGGGGTCGTGACAAAATTGGTATCAGAACTTTGGGTTACTAGTCTCACGAGTACAGGAGCAATGTCTAGAAGAGTCTTGTGGATCAGTACGGAAACGTCTGCACTTATCTTCGAGAGGCTATGAGAAGTTTACGAAAATTCACTCATTTCATTCCTTTCGTGCTAGTTTGCTTAAATTTGTAACTTGCCTTACATTTCTATTCTCTCACAGATTGGGAGGACTCATGCACATGCGGCTGGAGATGAGGCATTGGCGCCAGCCACTGTGGTGTGCAGTCGTGGTAGAGGTAGAGGATGGGGTAGAGGTAGACCCCGAGGAGTAGCACCAATGAGGGGTGGAGCACAGGGAGTCGGCCAGGCTCGTGCTAGATCTTTATCTCCCAAGATGGAGATGGAGCATTAGTATGATCAGTATGAGAAGGAGCTAGAGATAGCCCAGGCTCAGGCAGATGTTATAGCCATACTCATACTACAGGATGTTATGGTTCGCATTTTGAGCCTTTTCGAGGAGTTAACCTAGGTGGGTGTTCTCCCAGCTACTCCAAATGGGTTGCAGACTCTAGACCAATTCAGACTCTAGACTCCAGAATTTGGGCCTCGATAAGTTAACGAAACAGATATGACCCGTGATGAGCGAAACTCTTAGGAGAAGTTCTCCAACATGAAGCCTCCATGTTTCTATAGTATGCTTGAGGAGGATACATATGAGTTCATTTTGAGTTTCCATGAGATACTTCATACTTTAGGTATTGAAGAGTCGCATGGAGTGGATTATATTGCTCTTCAGCTTATTAGTGATACAAAAAAGTTGTGGAGATCTTATATCGAGTATTGGCCAGTTGGGTTGCCTCCTTTATCTTGGACCAGGTTCTATCAATTCTTCTTAGAGAAGTATTTTCCCCTTAGTTTGAGAGTGAGCAAGAGGGATGTGTGTTGCTAATTATGAGTCCTAATTCCATGTTTTGTCTCTCTATGAAGCACTATTACTTCCTACCGAGGTTGAGAGGGTTAGATGCTTTGTGAGGGGATTGAATATCCTGCTCTAGTTGGTGATTTTACAGTTGGTAGCTTTTGAGGCATTATTTCAGACAGTGGCAGATCATGCCAGGATGGTAGAGTCAGTAAGAGGTGGGCGAAGAAGAAAGCTCGCAGGTTTGGAAACTTCAGTGGATCTTCTTATAGAGGATGGGTGCAGTGTGGTAAACCCAATCACCCTCAGTCTAGTCGCCCCATTCAGTCAGCGCTTTAGACTTTAGTAGGTGGCCCTTCTAGGTTGAGTGGTTACAGCGCAGGGTAGACCTCTAGGAGTTCTTACTCCCGATTCTCAGATCGAGGATGGAACTCAGGTTTATCTATGTCAATTCAGCAGCTTATGTCAAGCAAGACTTGTTATGAGTATGGTACTCTTAGGCACTTCCAGAGAGGCTGTCCTAGATACAGGCAGGGTGGATCCTATTAGGGTTCACGAGCTTAGACGCTTAGGACTCTAGCGCAGTTATCCAGAGGTGGTGGACAGTCTGGTAAAGGGGGTTTGCAGTCGAGCAGAGGTGGTTATCATGCTAGTAGGAGTGGTTCTCAATCCGATAGACACGGGGCACTGGCAGGCCACAATGGTTATAGAGGTACGCAATCCAAGGGTAGACATGCCCATTTCTATTCTTTCTCAGGTAGACCAGAGGTCGAGGCTTCTAATGCAGTCATCACAGGTATCATATCAGTTTGTCATAGGTCTGCCTCCATATTATTTGATTCGGACTCTACATTCTCTTATGTGTCAAGATATTTCTCTACATGTCTGGATATGTTGAGTGATATACTTGTACCTATTTGTGTTTCTACCCTTGTTGGTGATTATATGATAGTGGATCGAGTATATCGGTCCTATGTGTTTTCATTTATGAGGTATGACACTTGGGTAGATTTAGTTATCTTGGATATGGTAGATTTTGATATCATCTTGGGTATGAATTGGTTGTCACTGTATCACGCGATCCTGGACTGTCATGCCAAGACAGTCACTTTAGCTATGTTGGGTATCCCGAGGTTAGAATGGAAGGGTACTCTAAACCCTGTACCAACGAGGATTATATCTTTTCTCCATACGAGGAAGTTGGTTCATAAGGGATATCTAGCATATTTGGCGCACATTCGAGATACTAGTGTAGATATTCATCCACTTAAGTCTATTTCGGCAGTGAGTGAGTTTTCAGAGGTCTTTCCGATGGATTTGCTTGGTATGCTGTCGGACCGGGACATTGATTTTTGTATTGATTTGGAGTTAGGTACTCATCTTATTTCTATTCCACTATATCGGATTGCTCTAGCTGAGTTGAGAGAGTTGAAGGAGTAGTTGCATGATTTGTTGAGAAAGGGTTTTATTCGACCTAGTGTGTCTCATTGGGTTGCTCTTGTACTATTTGTGAAGAAGAAAGACGGTACCATACGGATGTGTATCAATTATAAAAAACTGAATAGGGTCACCATCAGAAATAAGTATCTAATACCTCGCATTGATGATTTCTTCAATTAGTTTTAGGTGCTTCAATATTTTCCAAGATTGATTTAAGGTCTGGGTACTATCAGATGAAAATCAGAGTAGAGGATATTCTGAATACGAACATTAGGACTCGTTGTGGACACTATGAGTTTTTGGTGATGTCATTTGGGCATACTAATGTCCCTGCAGCCTTCATGGATTTGACGAATTGGATCTTCAAGCCTTATTTGTATTAATTTGTTATTGTCTTTATTGATGATATCCTGGTATATTCTCAGAGTAAAGAAGACCATGGGAAGCATTTGAGGGTGGTTCTTGGGTTGCTGAAGGAAAAGAAGTTGTATGCTAAGCTTTCAAAATGTGAGTTTTTCTTAGTTTTGTGGCATTTCTGGGGCATGTAGTGTCGAAGGAGGGTATCATGGTGGATTCGAAGCAGATTGGGGAAGTTAGAGATTAGGCTAGGCCTACTACAGTGATCGAAATTCATAGTTTTTAGGTCTTATGAGTTATTATTATCTGTTCATCAAGGGTTTCTCATCTATTGATTCCCATTTGACCTGGTTAACTAAAAAACATGTACCTTTTCAGTGGTCTGATAAGTGTGAGGATGGCATCCAAAAGCTCAAGTCATTTCTTACCACATCCTCGATTTTAGCCTTACCTGTAGAGGGGGAGGATTTCACTGTATATTGTGATGCTTCGAGGATTATTTTGGTTGTGTATTGATGCAGAAGGTCAAAGTTATAGCATATGCATCGAGGCAGTTGAAAGTGCATGAGAAGAACTACCCCACTCATGATTTGGTGTTGGCAGTGGTAGTCTTTGCCTTAAAGATTTTTAGGGACTACTTGTATGGAGTTCATGATGAGGTATTCACCGATCATAGTAGTCTTTAGCATGTGTTTAGTCAGCAGTATTTGAATTCTAGACATCACACATGGATGGAGTTACTCAAGGATTATGACATGACTATTCTTTACAATCCTGGAAAGGCCAATGTGGTAGCGTATTCCTTAAGCCGAAAGGTAGTACGTATGGTGAGTTTGGAGTGTTTGATTGTTGATGAGTGTCCTTTGTCATTAGAGGTTCAGTATTTCGCCAACAACTTTGTGAGACTTGATATTTTAAAACCGGGTAGAATTTTGGCTTCTGTTGAGGCGAGGTCATCGCTTTTGGAGCAAATCAAGGCCCAGCAGTTTGATGATGTGAAATTGTGTAAGATTAGGCATAAGGTATTGCGAGGGGAAGCCAAGAGGTTTATGCTTGATAGTGGGGGAGGTTTAAGGATCAAGGGGCGAGTTGGTGTTCCTTGTGTTGGAGGATTGACAAAATTAATCATGGATGAGGATCATAGTTCTAGATATTCTATTCATTCGGGTGCAAAAAATATGTTTCGTGATCTGAAGCAACATTATTAGTGGGGTAGGATGAAAAGGGACATTATAGAGTTTATCTTAGTGTTTGAATTGCCAGTCGGTTAAGTTTGAGCGCTAGAGACCATGTATGGCTCAGAGGATACCCATACCCGAGTGTAAATGGGAGAGGATATCTATGGACTTCGTAGTTGGACTAGCAAAGACTTTGGGCAAGTTTGATGATATTTGTGTCATTGTAGATAGGTTGACCAAGTCTGCACACTTTATTGCAATCCAGGCGACCTACAATTCTGAGAAGTTGGCCAATATTTATATTAGATAGATTGTTCGGTTGTATGGAGTGCCTATTTATATTAGAGCAACCTAGAATTCTTAGCACAGTTTTCACCCACAGACTGATAGTCAGTCCGAGTGGACCATTCATGTTTTGGAGGATATGTTACAGTTTTGTGTGATTAATTTTAGTGGTCATTGGGACCAGTTCTTACTTTTTCCAGAGTTTGCTTACAATAACAATTATCACTCCAGCATTGAGATGGCGCCATTTGAGGCTTTATATGGTAGGAGATGTTGTTCTTCGACTATATGGTTTGATACCTTTGAGGTTAGACCATGGGGTACAAATTTATTGTGATACTCCTTGGAGAAAGTGAATATGATTCAAGACAAGTTCTTAGCAGCTCAGAGTAGACAGAAGAAATATGCAGATCGGAAGGTTTGAGATATTGAGTTCATGGTTGGTGATTGGGTTCAATTGAAGGTATTGCCTATGAAAGGCGTGATGAGGTTTAGCAAGAAGGGGAAATTTAGTCTACGGTATATCGAGCCATTTGATATTCTTCAGAGAGTTGGTGAGGTGGTGTATGAGTTGGCTTTCGCAACAGGCCTTTCGGGTATTTATCTAGTATTTTATGTTTCCATGTTAAAGAAGTACCATACTGATGGGTCCTAAATCATTCAATGGAACTCAATGTTATTTTATCAGAATTTGGAGTTTGAAGAAGAGGTTGTGGCCTTTTTGAAAAGACAGGTTAGAAAGTTGAGATCAAAGGAGATTGCTTCTGTGAAGGTGTAATGGAAGAACCGTCTTGTTGAGGAGGCTACTTGGAAGATCAAGGTTGATATGCGGAATATATACCCTCAGCTTTTTACTGATTCTGATATGCTTTCCCTTTTATTTCTCTTTGTTCGAGGATAAACGTTTGTTAATTGGTATCTGATGTAATGAATCATTCATTCATTCTTGGCTTAACACCTTACTTGATAAAATATCCCTTCCCGTAGACTCTTTTTGGGGTTTGTGAGTAGCAGGGATGGGTAGCATGGTTCTCGAGGCAAGTTAGATAGGTTTCAGAAGAAAACCCTAAGTTTGAAGTTTTTGAAATTCAAAGAGTTGACCCAAAGTTGACTTTTGAGTATACAGGTTCATTTTTATTTTCGTCACCTCCGATAGGTCCAAAACATAATTTATGATTTAGTCGAGTCTTTGGTGTCGAGGCGTTCGGATGTGTTTTGAGACCTTATTTGCTAATTTGGGAAATTTGGGAAATATGAGGAAAATTGTAGAAAAGTGTATCTTAGCAAGGTCGAATGAGTATTCCGAGTTTGCGAACAAGTTTGTAGCGTCATTAACATTTGGGTAGCATATTTGGTTTGTGTCTAGGAGGTCTCGAGTGAGTTTTGGGTGTTGGATGGAAGTTTTATGGTTTTGCTACTGTTGTTGATTCTGGTGAAATCGCACCAGCAAATTCTAGCTGCACCTGCGGAGCCTCTTCTGTGGAAGTTGATCTGTAAATGCGAGCCCTAAGGGATTAAGAAAAGGTCACATGTGCATAAATTTGTGCGCAGATGTGAGCTGCTTCAGTGATGTAATTTCTGCTTCTGTGCAATTTCAGTACTTAAATGGAGCCACTTCTGCGGTAATAATTCCATAGAAGCGAGGCAGCTCGTGTGAGGAAAGTTTCGCAATAGCGGGATCGCTGTATCAAAAACTATTAAAAGAACCTAAGTCCGGATTCATTAGTCACTTCTCACTTTTCTTAAGTCTAAGCTCGGCTTTTGGGGATTTCCACCATCTTTCCATAAATTATTCATGTTTTCCCTCCCTTTTATTTAGTTTGTGATATGATTTGGGGATATAAATCTAGGGTTTATATTCCAAGATTAAGAGGGTTTAATTGATGAAATTGAATGACAAGTTTTAGTCTTTAACGGATGATACTTCAGATTGGGGACGGTTAATGAGTGGGAAACCTATTGCTAAGCTTGATAATTTAATCCATGATTTATAAGTGAAATTCTAGGGTTTGTCCTAAAAATTAGGGTGGGGTTATATTAAAGGAAATTGCAGGGATATGATTAATTAGACCGCGAGCATGCTATCGTAATATTAAAATTCCGATTTTATCCTTGTGGGAACGGGGTTGCTTTGGGGTGGGGATTTCGGTTTCTTTGAAAGATATTATCTTTTGTATATCTATATTTGTGTGTTAACTTAGAATTTATGATAATAGACTATGCACGTTCGGAGGCACTATGTAAGGGAAAGGCATTGACGTGGGACTAGTATGTGGCACCAGTTCGATTGAGAGGTAGGCTACAGTTTTCTATATTAGACTCCGATAGATACGTGTATTATTTATAATTATTAAAGGGTATTGGGCGTGATAGGAGTCCCATGTTAGTCACTGTGATGAGCACTTGAGTGAATACCGTTGTATTGTATTTGGGGGATCATACTTAGGTTGATCCAGATTGTTTTAATGTGGGATCATCACCATGATTGATCTTATTTGTGATTGTTGATTGAAATTACTTATCACTTTATGCCTCCTGATATGAAAATATTGATTATGTGGAATTATGTGTTATTGATAATATTGAGGCATGTGCTATTCATCTCTTGAACATGATTACATCTCATACTTCATGATTACTTACTCTATTACTATTGCATTGATACACTCATATTATCCTGATACTGTTACTTACTTGGAAACAAAGGTAAATGATACTGTTATGAGATGATTTGGATACTGAGATGATGTGAATTGATATGGCTCAACAAATGAGTCTGTGATTTGATTCTCTAGCTAGTCCGATGGATCATTCCGGTTGGTTATGAGCAGTATATGGACTCGTAGAGTCCCCCATGGGTCATGACTACGAGGTAACGTACTGTGGCATGTGTATACCAAGTTGTTGAGAGGTACCATTACATTCATGCATATTATTCATTAACATACCTTATATTCATGAGGCTTCTGCTTATTGGAATATCTACGATAAGGTTATTATGTGTTGGACAGTACTTCTACGTTCTGAGATGGCTTAAGTGTTGAAACATATCTTTTATGTGAAGGTGACTTGTGTGATTAACAAAACTGTGTAGTTTAGGGATACTTGTGTGTTAACTCGATTTTTATATCTTTTACATAGTATCCATCGTTATCGTCCTATGATGCTTTTGAGGGTACGATGTGTACTCATACTACACTTGATGCATTCATTTTGGATGTAGATACAATGGTGTCTACTAGTGCCAGATCTCATTGCTAACGTCCGAGGTCATGGACCAGAGACTTCGGGGTGAGACTGTTTATCCTCAACAAGCCTGGATTCTCCACTCTTACTCGTGTCTTTATATTCCACTGTTGAAACAATTTCAAACATTTGTATTCTGCTTTGTAGTAGCTCTAGTACTGACTAGACCAGATTCTTGGAAAATGTAATAATTAGATATTCAGTATTTTATGTTTATTTATATATATAGCAAGACAGTTTAGTATTAATTACTTATCTTTCTGCTTCAAGTTTATTTTATGTTATTGGGGTTGGGAAGTGGTTCGCCTACCGGGAGGACAGTATAGGTGCCACCATGACTCCCGAAAGGGGTCGTGACACAAGTTAGGCACCAGGTGCCAGTGTCGCCTCCTTGGATTGGGGGCATAATAAACTTGGTACTAGAGCAGGTCGTGTCTTAGGGATTCTACTAGTCGTGTTTAGTAGAGTCTTGTTTATGGATGTGTTGTGCACCACATTAATAAACAGGAGGCTATAGGACATTTAGGATTGGTTACCCTTTTTCCTAATTCCAAATCGTGTTGTAGAGATGAGTCATAAGAACTTGAATCTAACTCTTATTTTCGATATAAGTTATATCGAGATTCCTGTGACTAGACAGACTATAGCTAGCTAGATTGCTAATGCGGCTGCAGGAGAGGGTACTAGTTGAGCACCGCTTAATAATGCAGCTCAGTCTGAGGAGCTCCTGAGAGCCATTACACCTCCAATTCTCCCTCCTATTCCATCTGACCAGGATGTTAAGAATGTAGTACTGTTATTGACTTAGATAGTAGTAGAGATGGCAGTGGATCCTGGACCCGGTCTGGATCCGGTGGATTCATATCCGTTTTATAGGATATGGATCTTCAAAATTTGGATCCGACGGATCCGGATCAGACCCAAATCCATTTCTGACGGATCGGATCTGGATCTTGTATTTGAGATCCGTATCCGGTCTAGATCCGATCCGTGATTCCATTTTTTATTAAATATATCCATAACCTAGAATGAATTTGGATCTTTCTTTTATTTTCTCGGCCAGGCCCAAGTCCATAAAGGACCCAAGATCATGTTCTGTTTAGAATTAGGATGAGCTCATCATACATTAAATTCATATTATGATCTTAACTATGTTAGTTGGTTAATGGATTAGATTAGAATGTGTTCATCTTGCTTGAACTTAAGTTATGTAACATTTATTTATTCACATAGATACAAAATGTTGTAGGGAGTAATAATGATCATTATTTGTGGTTAAGACTAAATAGCATGTTTGAGCCCTGTGTGTAGTCAATCAAATCTACTATAAATCATTTGCATAACCTGTCTTACACATACAGTTCATCTAAGTCATGTGCACATCCTGTTTAGACTAAATAAGCTCAATAAATCAAGTTTGATTTGGTACTGCCTTTTTCTCAGAGTTAAATGTTTCTGTGACTGAATTTCGTTTTGATCAAGTCAAGTAGGATGATTTGAGGTTAATATGTTAGTTTATGCTACACCTCTTAGGTCAATGGTTTTTAGTCTTAAAATAGCTGATTCAAAGTTACTTCATGTGATGGATATATATTCTGGTTCTAAGCAAAATAGATTAAGGTGTTGACATGATTTGTTTTTACATATGGATCCAGATCCGATCCGTGAACCTGGTGGATTCGATGGATCCAGATTTGGAACTGATTTTTATGGACCCATCCGGTCCAGATCCGATCCGTTATCATCCTTAGATAGTAGCTATAGACACTCAGCCTCAAATGATATCACAAGCAAGCATTGGGCCCTCTGAGGGGCCAGGGAGTTCGAGAGTTCATTGGTGTGAGCCCTCCAGAGTTTACAGGATCATATACAGATGACGACCCTCAAAACTTTATCGATCAGCTTCACGGGATCTTCAGAGTTATACATGCTTCTAAAATAGAGGCATTCTGATGTATAAAATGAGGGGATTGTATGGTTAGGTGGGTCGGGGTTGGATTGGGACTGGGTGGATACGAAAATTGGGGCCAAATGGAGGTTGGCGGGTATCGAGGCAATGTGTGTTCGGTGGGAGGTGCGGGTAAATTTGGAGGGTGTTGGGCTAAGACGTTTGGAGGGGATGAACTATACACGTTGTAGGTTATGTTGGTGGTTGATATTTAGTGGTTAGGTGGTGGTAAGGTGGCGGAAATTGGTTGGGATAGTAAGGTTGGCGGAATAGGGGTGAGATTGGGACGGTGGGAAATTGGTTAGGGGTTTGGGTGTTTGTGGGAGGAGTCGGTTGACGACCTTTTAGGTGTGAGTTCGAGAAGTGTTAGAGTTTATTGAGGTGCAAGGAATTAGGCAGTTTGGACAAGTATGGGGCACGAAATTGATAAATAAATTCATATGCGGGTAAGGTAATGTAGGCCGAGAAGAGCTTCAATGTGTTTGTAACAAGTAACCGGATATAACTTTGGCTTGGGTATAGTTATATCACAAAAGTTTTAACTAGACTTATACCGAGGGTTTGGACCACAAAAGGACTAAGGGGTGGCCCATAAAAGGACTGGGGTTTTGACCACAAAAGGACCAAAAGTTAGATCACAAAAGGTCCTACTCAGATAACAACACAAAAGTTGAAAACTTAGCAAGTTTGAGTAAACTCAAATATATTTCATAAAACTTCAATATCCCCTTACATCAATTACATCTCCTATTTATACTAGTTCTAGACGTTCTAGAAGACGAAACAAGAAAGACATAAATATGGCATTCGGCCAAATGGGAAAGGGGAAGGTGTTCGACCAGTTTGGGAGAAGGGAAAAGGCCCAACTCTTCATGTTTTCTAGGCCACCCTTTTGTGTCATCCATGTATCTCGGCCGAATGGGGGAGATGCTCGACCAACCATTCATGTTCTCTAGGCCAACCTTTTGTGTCAAAAATGTAGATGAGTGCATGAACTAACTAATTCATGAATTACCTCATTGGGAGACGTTGGAAGCTTCTCTTTCTAGATGATTTTCGGCTTAGTCATCCTATTTTATTACAAGGCCTAGTAATTTAAGCTAAAAGGGAAACTAGTAATTAAGCTAGAAATTTAAAGCAAGCTAAAAGATGGTCTTGGACAAGACCTACATAAAAGCCAAAAATTAATGGCACTTCTTGGATCTTCAAGCCACTCCACACTCCATTCCACATTAAGCATATCACCATAGGACGATTGGCAATCTTTGGCACTCTTAGAAAATCACATCGTGGTTCATGTTGGACACTTGAGCTCACGACCTTCTTTACATCATACTCCCCTTCTTTAACAGAATTTGCCCTCAAATTCTCTTCATCATATGGCCAAACCAAATGATCCAAATACAAGAAAAAGGGTTTTGGTTTCAAATAATGTCCCCATTGGACCAAAGATCTCACAATACAAAATTCATTGTCATAAGTAGAATGATTGAGCCATGCACCACCCAATTTTCCACTAGAAAAAGCAATGGATCTTTTGTCTTGAATCAAGACAGCACCAACACTAACTCCACTAGCATCACACTCAATTTCAAATAGCTTATCAAGGTCTAGAGTCGGTGCTTCACATATCCTTCCCTTCAAGGTTTCCAAAGTTCTTTGTTCTCCTTGGGACTGTTTTAACTCACCCTTTCTTATAGTTCAGTAATAGGGTCAGCAAGGGTACAATAATATCGAATGAAATGAAGAGCCAAACTATGGAAACTTCTTACCTCACTTACATTCGTAGGCTCGAGCCAACTCCGAATAGTTTCCTTCTTGGATGGATTCACATGATGCCCTCGAATGATACTGTGTACCCCATGAATGGTTGTAGCGCCTCGTGTATGAGACTCATGAAAGATCTGGGAGAATTCCACAATCCAAATGGCATCACAAGCCAATCATACAAGCCATACTTGGTTTTGGAACTAATATTCCATTCACCATCCTCTCGTATCCTCATTTGATGGTAGCCACTCGTCAAATCTATCTTGGAGAACAACTTGGACCCACTCAATTCATCCCAAAGATCATCCAATCTTGGCATAGGAAACTTGTACTTCACGGTGATGTTTTTTACCGCTCGGCTATCAATACTCATGCGCCAAGTTTCATCTTTCATCAATACTCTCGGACAATGCTTTTGTCTAGTAATTCTTGAATTTATTCTTACAACTCCTTAGCCTCTTCCTGATGGTATATATAGGTTCTAATTGGTGGTAATCCGGGTGCAAGATCATCCGGAATCATATCTTCAGATTTCTTCAAGAGTTCCTTCGAGTTGGCATCTTCAACCATATCTCCCACAAGACTATTCTTCTCCTCGCACACCAATGCACCTATATAACTCTCCTTCTTCAATTCTTCTTCTATCTCCGATACATTAAGTAAGAGAGCCTCAGACTTTTCCTTGCGTTTCTTGGCATTCACCTCACTAGGTGACAATGGTATCAACTGGATCATCTTATCATCCTTTTGAAAAGAATAGATAATATTTTCTCCATCGTGTTTCACTTTCCTATCAAACTGCCATGGCCGACCCAATAAAATATGACAAGCATCCATAGGTAGGATATCACACCATATCTCATTTTCATACTTACCAACCCGAAAACTAACAAGAGTTTGTGATGTATATAAGGAGGGGTTTGTGAGGGTAGGTTAGTCAGAGTTTGGGTGGAAATGGGTTGACATGAAAATGGACTCAAATGGAGGTTGTCGGGTTCTCGGGTTTTGCGGACTGCTTGGGTGTTGTAGGGGTTGAACGGATAGTTTGGGGTGGAAATGCGTTAAGGCATTTGGTGGGGATGTTCTAGACACATTTAGGGTTATGTGTGGTGATTGGTGTTTGGTGGTTGTACAGTGGTAAGGTGGAGGAAACTGATCGGGATAGTAGATTGATGGTTTAGGGACTCGACCGGGACAGCGAGGGAAATGGTTAGGGTGTTCGGGTGGTTTTGGGGTATTTCGGTTAATAACCTTTTGTGTGTAGGTTGGGGAAATGTTGTAGTTGATGGTGGTGAAAGGGATGAAGTAATTTGGACAAAGATTGGACATGAGGTTGTTATGGACAAGCTCGGGTGCAAACCAAGTGAGGTAGGCCGAAAGGCCGGATAGAACCTTGGCTTAGGTGTAGCTAGATCACAAAAGTTCTAACTAAACTTACACCGAGGGTACCTTGGATTGGGTATAGCTAGATCACAAAAGTTCTAACTAGACTTACACCGAGGGGTTGACCCACAAAAAGATCGAGGTTCGGACCACAAAAGGACCAACTAAATTAACCAACACAAAAGTTGAATAACTTACCAAAGTTGAGTAAATCTCAAATATATTTCATAAACCTTCAATGTTTATTTACATCAACTACATGTCCTATTTATACTAGTACTTAGACCCTTCTAGACGACAACTATATAGACACAATACATGAACCATTCGGCCACAATGGGAAAGGAAAGTGGTTCAGCCTAATTGGGGAAGGGATCGACCAACTCTTCATGTACTCTAGGCCACCATTTTGTGTCACCCATGTAGATAAGTGCATGAACTAGTTAGTTCATGAATCATCTCTTTGGGAAATGTTGGAAGCTTCTCCTCTTAGCATGTATCTTGGCCGAATGAAAATGGGAAATGCTCGGCCAACCCTTCATATTCTCTTAGCCAACCTTTTGTGTCATCCATGTAGATAAGTTCATGAACTAGTTAGTTCATGAATTATCTCCTTGGAATCTTCTTCTTCTAGATGGTTCTTGGCCTTGTCACCTTACTCTATTACACGACATATTAATTATGTCCTAAGAAGCGTTAGTAGTTATTAAATGGCATACTAATTATGTCCTAAGGAGAGCTAGTAGTTAAGCTAGGAATTAAAATAAGCTAAAAGGAAGTGGTCTCGGCCAAGACCTACATAAAAGCCAAAAATAAACATGTTCCTTCTTGGATATTCATGTACAATCTTTAACTCCACTCCATATTCCATTCCATATTACGCATATCACCATAGGATAATTGGCACTTTTTGGCACTCCTAGAAATTCACCTCGCGGCTCATTTTGAAAGCTTAAGTTCGAGGCCTTTGTTTCATCAATATCCCCTTCTTTAAAAGAATTTATCCTCAAATTCTCGCCATCTATGTAGGGTGATAAGTTTCCAACATGAAACGTTGAACTAATACTCCCATATTCGTTCGGAGGTTCTATCTTGTAGACATTTTCCCCGAAACTATCCAAATAAGGAACTGAATACAAAACAAGAGGTTTCAGCTTCAAACAATGTTCACAATTAACCAACGATCTCACCATATCAAAGTCCTTGCCGTAAGTAGAATAATCAAGTCGTGCACCACCCAATTTTCCACTAGAGAAAGCAATGGATCCCTTGCCTTGAATAAGGATGGTACCAACACCAATTCCACTAGTATCACTTTCAACTTCAAGAAGATCTTCAAAGTTCGGAATAGGGGCAGCAATGGTACAAACATCTCGAATGAAACGACAATAACAAGTATCCAAATCATAGAAACCTTTTACTTCACTTACATTTGTAGGTGCGGGCCAACTCCGGATAGTTTCCACCTTGGATGGATTCACATAAATGTCCTTGGATGATGCTATGTATCCCATGAATGGTTGTAGTACCTCGTACAGGAATCTCATGAAAGAGCTTGGAGTATTACACAATCCAAATGGCAACATGAGCCATTTGTACAAACCATACTTGGCCTTGAAAGCTATCTTCCATTCACCTCCCTCTCAGATCTTCATTCGATGGTAACCACTCCTCAAATCTATCTTGGAGAACAACTTGACCCTCACTCAATTCATCCAAGAGATCTTTCAATCTCGACATATGAAACTTGCACTCCACGGTGATGTTATTGATCGCTCGGCTATCAATACACATGTGCCAAATCTCATTTTTATTTGTCAATAATAAGGCGGGTGCCGCACATGGACTAAAAGTCCTCTTGGATAATACCTTCGTCTAGTAACTCCTTGGCCTCTTTCGGATTGCATCTATAGACTTCTATTGGCAGTAATCCGGGTGCAAGAGTGTAACATCCCGGAATTTTGGACAATAATTTGAGCACCTAAATGAAGGAAATAAACTCGAGCATTGGGAAGATTTATGTTATATTTATGTATGCTAATAAAGAGATTAGTATATAAAAAGATTAAACCCTGAAATAATTTTGGACATAACAAGTGTGACGACGGGGAAAGGAAATAAATTTGGTGTGTGCATAAAGAGATTATGGACTAGTGTCATATTACAAAATTATGACATTGAGTATATGAAGGTCTTATAAGTTATCAAGATTTAAGTGAATTGGGATCAAAAATTAATTATGTGGGTGATTGATGAATTATACGGAGGCAGGTCACTTAATTATTTAAGTGAATAGCATGTTGGTTCTAAGGTGGCAAAGTACTGCATGTCATCCTACACGTGTAAGTGTGGCACCATTTAGGGAAACTTAAGATATCTAGTGGGAGACAAGGTGATAAAGATTATAATCTATGTGTCATACTCTACTTATGCTCGAAAGTGATGTATTGAATCAACTTACATTTTTCCATTTTCACATAATTGCAAATCCCACTTAAAGTTTCCAATAGCCATTTACCCACATGCATCCTTTTCCCCACTTATCATTTCTGCATTAACTAACAAAATAGGCATAAAGAATTCTCTAAAATTCATTGACAAGTTCGTTAGAGAGTAAAGGAGGATTAACAAAGTTTCATCCATTTTATTTAATTTGGTGACTGATGGTTGACTAATTTTAAAGGAAAAATGACGGGTTCCGTTATTATTCGAGGTATGTTAAGGCAAATTATTTCTTTCTTTTGGCATGTTCTACGTATGAACCGTAACTGTGGTAATGTTCCATAATTTATTCTATTCTTAAAAGTTAAAGGGATGTTCATATTATTGATTCCTATGCTAAAAAATTATGTCTAAATTGTTTCCAAGTACTTATTGAGGCATATGGAAAAGATGTTGATATTTATAGTGTTAGCCAAAGGTGCAAGGATGTTATGTCACTCTGGGTATTTGATTGTCACTCATGCATTCTCATTTGCATCATATTCATATATTACCCTGGACCGCTTGTGTTATGCACCCTATCATATATATATATATATATACGTAGGGGATACGGGGAAAATAGGGAAAAGCGTTATATACGCATACCACCTGCAGCTGGTACAAACTATCACAAAAGAGCCCTAAGAGGCCACATATCGAGCATGTGTGGTCAAAATAGATGCATGTGTGACCAAGACGATATGATAATATTGAAGCATGTGTGGCTTATATGATATAACTGAATGCCTGTGTGGCGGTTATGGGTAGGATTCCTGTGTGGACATTAGTATACCGCATTTTCATCATGCATACAGTCATTCACCATTATATGGTATGAGGCCAATATAGAAGCCTGTGTGGCATATCTGTGTGACTGATATCAGGTTGTCTGTGTGACCTATACAACCTGATGCCCACAGAGGCTGTTAAGAAAAAGAAGATGCATGTGTGGCCAATATTATATCGTATTTGCATTGCATAACATTTAGACATATGTATTGGGGTCTCAGAGGTAGTTAATACTGGTCGGCTATTTTTGTTTCAGTTATTGTTATATCCATATTATGCTATTGTTCATGCCTGACATACTCAATACATCAGTCGTATTGATGTCCCTTTTGTCGGGGGACGCTGCGTTTCATGCCCGCAGGTTCACATAGGCAAGGTGACGGTTCACGTTAGTTGATTACGGATCCAGTGGATTTTTGGAGCACTCCCCTTGTTCGGAGTGTTGGTCTAATTTTGGTACGGTACAATTTTTCTTGTAAATATGGGTATGGCGAGGCCCTGTCCCGACCTTTGATGTTGCTACTCTTAGAGGCTTGTAGAAAGGTGTCATGTGGATAATGGTCTTGTATGGCCTTATCAGCCTTGGTATGGTATGTATATACATAAGTTGGTTTTCTGGATAAAGATTTCACATAGTTTTCCTTCGGCTTAGTCCGTAATTAATTATGATTTGGTGTTAAATATACAATTAGCGGTACCGGCGGGTGGAATCCGGGTGCCAATCGCGGCCCTCTGGTTTAGGTCATGACAAAGATCATTCGAAAACACATCTATCATGAGTTCCTTCAAGTCGGCATTTTCATCCGCATTTCCCATAAGATTTTCCTTCTCCTTGCACACCAATGCATCTATAGAACTCCCATTCTTCGATTCTTCTTCTATATCCGATGCATTAATCAAGAGGCCCCCGAACTTTTCCATGCGTTTCTTGGCATTTTGTATCTTCATTATAGTACCAACCGGATCTTCTTGTCATCCTTTTGAAAAGAATAGATATTTTTTTCTCCATCATGTTGCACTTTTCTATCAAATTTCGATAGCAGGCCCAACAAAATAAGCCAAGCATCCATAGGTAGAATGTGACACCATATCTCATCTCCATACTTACCAACCCAAAAACTAACTAGAGCTTGTTTTATTACCTTTAGCCCTTTGTCTTTGTTCAACCATTAGAGAACATATGGCTTAAAATGACTGCGGGTAGGTAGTTTCAATTTGTCCACCATTTCCACGGAAGCCGCATTGGTAAAACTTCCTCCATCAATGATCACATTACACACTTTATCATTCACCTTGCATCGAGTGTAAAATAGTTGCTCTCTTTGTGTCTCCTCTTGTTCTTCAATTTGAACATTCAACACACGTCGGAGCACTAAACTTTCACCCACCTCCGCAAGATTAATATCTTCCTCTAGGTCCTCCTCGACTTCAGGTTCCTCAATAGCAAATGAATCCCCACACTCTTGGTACTCTTCAATAGTCATGACCCGAGAGTTAGGATATTCATTTGCGAAGTGTCCTAATCCTTGACATTTAAAGCACCTTTTTCTACTTCTATCTACCCCATTTGTGACCTCTACTTTCTTCCCTTTATCTCTTCCTACACTTTCTTGGCTATACAACATGTTAGAAAAAGAGGTATTGCCCTTTTCTTTGACATTAGTGGGATTTACATAGTTTTTGGGGTACCTTTCTTTTGTTGTTTTTCAAACTTGAGGGCTAAGTGACATACGTCTTCAAATGTGTTGTATGTTGCAACTTCAACCTTTTATTGAATCGGCACATTTAAGCCTCCAATGAATCGTGCAATCCTTTGAGCCTCCTTTTCTTCTAAGTCACAAAGCATGGTGACTTTCTCAAACTCTGGAACGTATTCCTCAACTTTAAGTACTCCTTGACGAAGTTTGGTGAGCTTGAGGTATAGGTCTTGTTCATACTCCCTTGGAAAGAACTTCTTCAAATATGTCTTTAGTTTGTCCCAAGATTCAATCTTGGTCTTCCCATTCCTCCTCCAGTTTGTTTTGAGGTCTTCATACCACACAAAAGTGAATTCCTTCAACATCAATGTAGCAACCTTAAAACACTTGTGGTCATTATATTGCTTGTATTCGAAAAGCCTCTCAATGGCCCTTAACCATTCAAGAAACTCTTCTGGGTCCATATTTCCTTCAAAGGTTGGAAGATCAAATCGTAGGCTTCGATCATTTTCCCTTTCATGCCTCAGGTTCTCTTGGACATATTCTCTTTCATGTATTGGGTTATTTTGTGCAACCTATTACCCGGACTCAACATCATTAATCACGGCACGCTCCGCAAACTCTCTTCTCAAGAGTTGCATTTGTTCAGCAATAAGGTCACTTATGGTCCTCCGAAGTTCTTCATTCATGTTAGCCATAGCATCAAGGCGTGGGATAGGAAAGCTTTGCTCTGATACCAAATTGATATATATAATGAGGGGATTGTATGGATAGGTGGTTCGAAGTTGGATTTGGACCGGGTGGATACAAAAATGGGACCAAATGGAGGTTGGCGGGTTTCAGGGAAGTGTGTGTTTGGTGGGGGGTGTGCTGGTGAATTTGGAGGGTATTGGGCTAAGGCGTTTGAAGGGGATGAAGTAGACACGTTATAGGTTATGTTGGTGGTTGGGTGGTCGTAAGGTGGCGTAAATTGGTCGGGAAAGTAAGGTTGGCGGAATAGGGGTGCGATCGGGACGGTGGGGAATTGGTTGGGGGTTTCAGGTGTTTGTGGGAGGAGTCAGTTGATGACCTTTTGGGTGTGAGTTGGGAAAGTGTTGGATTGTATTGGGGTGCAAGGAATTAGGCAGAATGGACAAGGATGGGGCACGAAATTGATAAACAAATTCGTGTGCGGGTAAGGTAATGTAGGCCGAGAAGACCTTCAATGTGTTTGTAACAAGTAACCGGATAGAACATTGGCTTGTGTATAGTTAGATCACAAAAGTTCTAACTAGACTTACACCGAGGGTTTGGACCACAAAAGGACCAAGGAGTGGCCCACAAAAGGACTGGGGTTTGGACTACAAAGGGACCAAGAGTTGGACCACAAAAGGTCCGACTAAGATAACAACACAAAAGTTGAAAACATAGCAAGTTTGAGTAAACTCAAATATATTTCATAAAACTTCAATGTCCCCTTACATAAATTACATCTCCTGTTTATACTAGTTCTAGACCTTCTAGAAGAGGAAACAAGAAAGACACAATCATGACACTCGGTCGAATGGGAAAGGGGAATATGTTCAACCGGTTTGGGATAAGGGAAAAGGCCCAACTCTTCATGTTCTCTAGGCCACCATTTTTGTGTCATCCATGTATCTCAGCCGAATTGGGGAGATGCTCGACCAACCCTTCATGTTCTCTAGGCCAACCTTTTGTGTCATCCATGTAGATAAATGCATGAACTAGCTAGTTCATGAATTACCTCCTTGGGAGATGTTAAAAGCTTCTCTTTCTAGATGGTTCTCGGCTTAGTCATCCTATTTTATTACAAGTCCTAGTAATTTAAGCTAAAAGGGAAACTATTAATTAAGTTAGAAATTAAAAGCAAGCTAAAAGATGGTCTCGGTCAAGACCTACATAAAAGCTGAAAATTAATGGCACTTCTTGGATCTTCAAGTAGTTTATTCAACTCTACTCCACACTCCATTCCACATTAAGCATATCACCATAGGACGATTGGCAATCTTTGGCACTAATATCAAATCACCTCATGGCTCATGTTGGACATTTAAGCTCACGGCCTTCTTTACATCACATTCGAGTTAGCGGCTTTCAGGCTGTTGGACACTTAAGCTCACGGCCTTCTTTACATCACATTCGAGTTAGCGACTTTCAGGCTACGGGACATAGTTATTTTGTAGTATGAGTCAAGGGAGCGTTCTAATGGACATGATGTACCTCTAGCAGATTGGAGGACTTTTCAAAGGCCTTTCTGGACCATTATCTTCCGTTAGAGATTTGAGAGGCCGGGGTTGATCAATTCTTAGGCCTCAAGCAGGGAACTATGAGTGTTTAGGAGTATAATCACAACTTTGATTCTTTGGCCAGATTTTCTGCCTATTATAAATATGATGCGGGGTAGAATTCATCAATTCGTTGTAGGTCTTGAGCCACATTTGATTGGAGCTTGTACGATGGTGTCTCTATATGAAGATGTGGATATCAATCGGATCAATGCTTTCACTCAAAATCTATAAGAGTGTAAGCGTCAGCAGTGGGTTACCCAGCAGATCAATAGAGAGCAACATAAGAGGGCGAGGTCCGCCGGCTATCATAGAGAGTCCTAGAGTGGTTTTAGGCCACGGTTCTTTGGATGTCCACCTAGGCTGCCACCATCTCAGTTCTAGGGTTACAAATATGACCGATATGCCTAGTCATGACCAGAGAGAGCTCACGAGCATCAGGGTTCCAGTAGCAAAGGAGTTCAGGTCAGATGAGGCCGCTTCCATCGTGTTGTGATACTTGTGGTTCGGTACATTATGGGCAATGTCGAATGGGTTCGAATGCTTGCTATTCATGAAAACATAAGGGTCAAATGATGAGACACTGTTCGAGCATAGGATAGAGCGGTATGGCACAGCCTACTAGTTCAGTAGCAAGTTCATCTTTATCAATGTGTCCTTCAAGACGTGGTTCACAGTCTTAAGCTGGTAAAGGTCGAGGAAGAGGTGGGGCTTATATCTTAGTAGGTAATCAGAACCGCGTCTATTCTTTGGCAGGACTATAGTACTTGGAGTGTTCACCATATATTGTGACAGGTATACTGACATTTTGTTCATATATGGTTTATAATTTGATAGATCTTGGATCTACCTTGTCAAATGTTACTCCATTTGTTGCAGGAAAGTTTGGTATAGAATCTAAGTTGTTGAGTAAGCATTTTGTTGTTGCCACATCGGTTGGTGAGCTAGTCATCACTAGGCGAATCTATCAGGGTTGTACTGTAATAATTGGTAACGGTCAGACTTCAGTAGATAGTGTCGAGCTAGAGATTATTTTTTATGTTATTATGGGCATGGATTGACTAATGTATTGTTATGGAAATGTCGAATATTGGACGAAGATTGTTAGATTCCATTTTTCAGGCGAGCCAGTCCTAGAATGGAAGGGTGAAGCAGCGACACTGAAGGGTAGGTTTATTTACTACCTCAAGGTCAAGAAGATGATCGCTAAAGGGTTTATTTATCATGTTGTTCGGTTCAGAGATGCATATGATGAACCACCGACTCTTACGTCTGTTCTGGTGGTAAATAGTACCCAACTGTGTTTCCTGATAAGCTTTCAGATATTCCTCCAGACTGAAAGATTGATCTTCACATTGATGTGTTCTAGATACTCAATTCATATATATTCCCCTTTACTGAGCTAAAGGAGATGAAGAAGCAGTTATGAGACCTTTTGGAGAAAGGTTTCATACAGCCTAGAACCTCACCTTGGGGTGCACCGTGTTGTTTGTTTGAAAGAAAGACGGTTCCTTGAGAATTTGCATTGATTACCGACAGCTGAACAAAGTCACTATCAAGAACAAGTATCCACTTTTGAGGATTGATGACTTATTTGATCAGTTGTAGTGCGTTAGGTGTTTCTCAATGAATTGATTTGGGGTCAGGGTACCATCAGGTGATAGTTCGCGAGAAAGATATTCTGAAACGACCTTCAGAACTAGATATGTCCACTTTGAGTTCCCTATGATGTCCTTCGGGTTGACAAATGCACCCATTGTGTTTATGGATTTGATAAACAATGTATTCGAGTCATTTTTAGATCTATTCGTGATTGTATTCATTGATGACATTCTAGTTTATTCACGTTCAGAAGCAGAACATCATGATCTTTTTAAAGCAGTACTTCAGACACTTTAGGATCGTAAGTTATATGTGAAGTTCTCTAAATGTGAGTTCTGGTTGAATTCTGTGGCATTTCTAGGCCATATTGTGTCAAATGAGGGCATAAGGGTTGACACTCGGAAGATTGAGGCCGTGAGACTTGGCCTAGACTCACAACTCCGATGGAGATTCGTATCTTCTTATTATTGGCAGGTTATTGCAGAATATTTATAGAGGGGTTCTTTACCCTTTCAGCACCCTTCACAAAGCTGACTCAGAAAGCATATAAGTTTGAGTAGACAGACGCTTGCGAAGAAGTTTCCAAGAGTTGAAGAATATATTGACGTTGCCACCAGTTCTTACACTTCCAGAAGGTTCAGAGGGCTATGCAGTTTATTGTGACGCCTCAGGTGTCGGGATGGGATGTGTTCTGCTACAACATGGCTAGCTAATTATGTTTGTTTCGAGGTAGCTTAGGAAGCATGAGAAGAACTCTCTGACCCATGAATTAGAGTTAGCAGCAGTGGTGCATGCGTTTAAGATATGGAAACATTATCTATATGGGGTTCACATGGATATTTTTACAAACTATAAAAACCTCTAATATATCTTTAGACATAAGGAATTGAATTTACGACAGAGACGATGGCTTGATATTTTGAAATATTATGATGTTAATATCTTATACCTTCCAGGAAAGGCTAATGTTGTGCCCAACGCCCTTAGTCATAGATCTATGGGTAGTTTGGCACATTTAGGGTCCGAGAGGAAAGAGTCAGCCAGAGAGTTCCGTCAGTTAGCGAGCTTGGGGTTCTCTTATTAGACTCTGATGATGGCAGGATTGTGATCCAGAATATGGCAAAATCGTCTCTTGTGGCAAAGGTAAAAGAGAGGCAGTATGAGGATCCTGAGCTAGTAAGATTAAGAGAGAATTTTGTAGCAGAAGAAGCCAGTATTAGAGCTTAAGGAAAACGGAGTTCTCAGGTGCAGAGGTCAATTATGTATCCCAGATGTAGGCGGGGCTAGAGAACAAGATCATAGTAGAGGCACATTATTCTCATTATTCTATTCATCCAGGATCGACGAAGATGTAGCATGACATCAAAGATGTGTATTGGTGGAATGATATGAAGAAGAATATTGTCGTGTTTTTAGCTTAGTGTCCCGACTATCAGCAGGTAAAGATAGATCATTAAAAGGCCGGGGGATAGTGTAGAATATTGAGATTCCGACATGGAAATGGAAAATGATCAACATGGATTTCATTGTGGTTTTACCTCATTGTCGACTTGCTTACGAAATTAGCTCATTTATTGCCCGTTAGAGCTACTTTTACGGTCAAGGATTATGCGAAGTTATATATCAAGAAGATAGTGCAACTCTATGGTGTTCCGATATCCATTATACCTGATAGAAGAGCTCAGTTTACAGCAAACTAGTGGGAATCCTTCCAGAAATGTATGGGCACTCAAGTAAATCTTAGAACAACTTTTCATCCACAAACATATGACCAAGCCAAGCATGCGATTCAGACGCTCAAGGATATGCTATAAGCATGTGTATTAGACTTTAATGGAAGTTGCGATGATCATCGGCCCCTCATCAAATTTGCATATAATCACAGCTATCATTCTAGTATTAATATGGCTCCTTAAGAGGCCTTGTATGGGCGAAAGTGTGGATCTCTTATCGGATAGTTCGATGTGGGCGAATCAAGGTTGCTTGGACCTAATCTGGTCCACCAGGCTGTAAAATAAGTGGCATTCCAAGTTCATAGTTTTCTCACTCACCCAACCCCCATCCCCCCTGCCACCTCCCGAACCCCCACTCCTCACCCCATAGTGTTTTGCAGAATATATATAGATGCTCTTGGGATAAATTTTGTTTTTTACTTACCAAACACTAGATCATAAGTAAGAAACTCACTTATTCTCCAAAAGAACATATTCCTTCGTACCAAACACACCATTAACAAAGTTCAGAGGCCCTTCAATAAGCCCTGTTATTTTTTGGACTTCAGTGACATTTACCATTAAATGTGATGCTTGTTTCTTTAAGCTGGCCAAGTTCAGCCTCTAAGTACATAAACATGATAACAAACTAAATGAAAGATTGCTTACTTCAAATTGATGACACAAACAAATAAAAAATGACTCCACAGGAAAGAAGCAAAGTAAATTCGTCAATTTTATTCACCTTCGGAATAACCAATAAATGTAAGAAAAGAAAAGGAAGAAATTAAAGCTCAAGTCTATGCACATCCAACTCTCGGTCATCAGTTGTCTTCGAATATTTACAAAAATTATACTCACAGAAAAGCATCTATCACTGGAAGCAAGTTGGTTAGTTGTCCTCAACATTGATAAATTGGCCTTCGGTGTCTAGGCGAGGACGATGATTGAGCGGCAGAGGAAAGGTACTCACTACATTTTGTTGTTATCTCCGTTACATTCCCAAAATCTACACATTTTCCATTATTCTCAAAGTTAGACCATCCATTTGAATTGTCAATTTTCTGGACCTCGTGGCTTATTGACTGCAACTAATTCCGAAGTGTCTGATTGTAATCACACAAACGATCATATTTAAGACGGAATTCTTCAAACTGGTTCTTTAATTCCGACACAATAGCTCCTGCAGCCCGAGCCTTATTAGCTTTCATCTGATAATCCATTTTCAGCTTCTTCATTTTAGCTGTCAATTCTGCAACCTCCGACTGAAAAACTCTACGATGAACCTCCATATTCAATTTCCTTTCCTGAAGAATTATTTCTTCAGCCTTGATAATTTTAATAACAGAGATATTCTCCATTATTACAGGGTGCACTTTGTCCAACACCATCCATGCAAATAGGGGAAATCCTGCAAATAAAAGGTTTAGCATTAAAAATAAAGAAATTTGCAGAATACGTCTGACACAGATCAGTTGCTCGAGTATACGCATCTGCACAACCTAGATATATGTAACTCCTATTGGCAAACTCCAACTTCAAGTTTTGGTAATTTTTTTTGGAGGGGCAGAGCACTTACTCTATTTGCTTGGTTAATCAAGAGATTTTCAGCAATTAATGGGTCATGTTAAGTATAAGACAGAACAATGAGAATCACATGCATTACTATTGAGAGCTTTGCTGACAGTTTTGTTAAAGGACATCACTTCGTCGTTAAAGTGATGAAGTGATGCAAAGCGAGAAGTTATTGCTTCATCGGTGAAGCCATGTGCTACATACAAATATGGGCTTCAAACAATGTCCCGCAAAGTGATCCAAACAAGATAGTCACTTCTTTGAAGAGTTGGACTAGTATCAGCATCATTCTATAGTTGATGCTGAAATTTGTTAATTTAATTGCAATTCAATTATTATAGTACTAAATTCATGTGTGGAACTTTTTAATTTCTAAGAAATTGTGTACTTCACCTCACAGAAGTATGTGCTTCACTCAAGCCTCATAGAGAAAAGCATTGTTTGCTGAAATTACTTTTTGCGTTTTTTTGTTTTAAAAAACACTATTTTCCAAGAATGGTAAGAGGTGGTTCAGTTAACTATGATAAAAGAAGGGGAAAGTGAGAATACACATGAGCCTTAGCAAAATCATGAAAGTTCGGTATTTCGACTAGAAAAACTAAATATCAAAACCTTAAAAACGAAAATCGAACCGAAAATTGAAGTTTTAAAAAGTCAAAGCCGAAAATCTGAAGGACCTCCATTTTTTCGCTTTTTCGGGTTTCATGCCCACCCCTACTCTTGGATATACAGGGGATTACCCTGCATTTTATGCAGCTTCATCTTAGACTGAACTAAATACAATTATGTAGTTTGACAGATGATTGCATTTCATTTTCTTTTTCCTAATAGGTGGTTTATTCACAATAAAGTAACAAGCAAGTCTTAACATGGTTGATTGTTCTCTCTTAAAAACTTGAAAATCCATCTGGAGATCTGCTAGCATGTTGGAACTTCAAGGGAAGAGTTGTTAATCAGGATAGATTGTGGAAGTGGTTACCTGGGTGTATATGGTGAACTATTTGGAAGGAAAGGAACTCAAGATGCTTTGAAGGAATTAACAGCCATGCAGACAATCAAAATGAATTACCTACATTTTTTTGGTGGAGAGAATTTTATAAATGATTAGGCATTATAGAATTTTTGTGAGAAGAACAAAGATTTACTATGGGGTTTTTTTCCTTTTCTGCGATAAGTTGTAAATATAGCTCTCAGCACAACCTTGTGCTGAATATTTATGTAACAATGTTACCTTTCCCAAACAATGTTGTATGCATCATTTGCATATGTTCTGCTCTACTCAGGTAATTTAGAGAATTCCACATATAGACTATCTTTTTAAGCTAGCTGTCAACGAACCTAATGTAACTCTCAGTTATCTGGGTCTGAGACTAATTTTGCTCTGGTGAAGCTCATATAGGCAAAGTTAGCAATTAGTATTGAACCATAATGTGTCAAGTAATTTATTTTTTGAAAAGTAAATCTAGTTTCTTATTTGAAGCATTTTGTATTTGAATATCCTGAATTTAACTTGCTTCTGTATCTGGATATCCTGAATTAACTTGCTTCTGTATCTGGATAAAAAAACCCTTGCAAAATAATTCATCATCGCTGCTACTTCCAGTCATGGTATTGCTTTCTGAAAGTAATGTTCTAGGTATTATTTTGTCTAAGTTGCTTCACTGTGGCTTCAGTATCAACAGCAAAACTGAACAAAGCCGGAAAAATATTCTTTCAAAGTATTGCTGCTACTCTATTTTTCTAGCCAGAAGAGTGTGTTTTCCCTGTTGCCAACTTGAATAGACACCTTACCACAAAACTCTTGCCATAATTTGCTAATATGTTTTCATGGACCAACACCATGTGAAACTTGTGTTGTGTGCTATTCCCTACCCATAAAATTCTTCTTCTGATTTTGTCTAACTGCTTGAGTACCTTACAAAAAGGATCTTTCTAAAGTGTTGGCAGCAGATCGGTTGTCTGGGGGACGGGGATGGGAGCAGCAGTAGGAGAAGCGATAAGCCCTTCAATCTACTCCTCAAAGCCCAGATGGGATTGCAACTACGTCATATAAAGAAGAATCCCCGAAAACAGAGGAATCCTCGGCTCTTCTCAACTCTCTCACTAAGGGCTTCTATTCCAACAAGCCTGCTTATACGTTCTATCTGATCCTAGCTTCACACTATTGATCAAAGTTACCTTCTCTCCCAATGAAAGGTATAGTGACAGTCATGTGAGATGTGACCAACCTTTTTCCAAACTTCTCTATCACTCTTCACCAGACTTGAGTGCTTTTATATTTAGCTCCTAAAGGTAGTGGGAAGAGTGCCTATATTGCATCCAAGTATCTCTATCAACTCTTGACCACTGTATTAACTGGATAAATGACTGATTGTTCAGGTTAATGAGCAGGCCTGAGACTATTTCAAACACAATAAGTAACGTCTTCAGATATCTCAGTTGACTAGTTTACAACAACATACCCAGTGAAACCCCACAACGTGGGGTCTGGAGAGGGTAGAGTGTACGCAAATCATAGCTCTACCTTGGTAGGTAGAGCGGCTATTTCCGAGAGACCCTCGGCTCAAGACATAGCATAAGCAACATACCAGACTAAACAATTTTCAAAATTAGCAGTTCATCAAGAGCCACAGGATGCAAAAACAGAGAGAAGCGAGAACTCCAGGTAGCAATCAACCTAACCTCTTATATACAGTGTCTAAAAGTGTGCAGCATAATTAGAAAGCCTTTGCATATGAAGTTAATTTTGTGATTCATACACCCAATCCAAGTCAAAAGAGTTGGTCCTTGAGTGTTCCTAACTACATCAATGACACAAATCCAGTTAAATTTGTGTGAGCCTTATTAATGTGTATGACTCTTTGGATATTTACAAACACTGACCAGTCTATTACCGATCTCTAAGTTTGTACAACAAGGACTTCTAATCATTTCAGTTAAATCTTTTGATTTCAAACAAGCATCAAACAATTTGGTGTTGAAAGACCCTTCTTAGGTGGAAATGACACTATCTGATACAAACATGAAACATCACACAATAGAAGTGACACCGCTTAGCAACCAACAGAGTGAGGCTACAATCTGCAGATCACAAAGTTTTGTCCCTTGTTCTCTTAGTTGTCGTACATGTACCTATGATTTCCTCTATAAAGATAATACATTCACACACAAATCTCTTCCAATGGTCAAGGATAATAGTACAAAGGAACATCGTCTTAAGCTGCAGCTTAAAAGCTCATATCGCTAATTAACATTTTAGCAAAATATGTGATGAAAAAAATCTCAGTACAAAGAATTAAATCAAGTTTGCAATGACTAAATCTGTACAATTCATATTGAAAACCAGCTACAGCATCAAGATGTACTGTCGCCATTTCAATTTTCAACACAAAACCTGCTATCACAACAAGTAACTAGGAAGACCTAGATGCAGTTTACCCCAGAGGCCTATATCATCAGCAAATAGAAGATGGAATTCCGGTACCAACGGGTATCCCTTCAAATTCAAGGGATGAGAAACTGAAATGTCTTCTCCTGTTCTGGACCCTACTGTGAACCCCTTAATCCACTGGTTCTGACTGCTTTTCTTATCATGCTACGAAAAGCTTCCATTACCGAAATAAAAGAAAAGAAGACAAAGGATGACCTTGTCTCAACCATCTTTAAGGTGGAAAGAATCCCACAGGTTCAACATTCACCAAAATGAAATACCTCACTGTTATGACACAACATAATCCAGTTAAGCCATTTTCTCCAAATCCCATTTGCTGGAAGATGTTGAAGGGAAATTGTCAACTAAAATGGTCATATGCCTTCTCCACATCAATTTTACATAGAATCTCCGGCTCCCCTTTCTTAATTCTCCAGTTAAGTACCTCATTTGCAATAAGAGAAGCATCTATAATTTGCCTTCCTCTTAAGAAAGCATTTTGTTGGCCCAAAAACAAATTTCCCATTACCTTCTTCAACCTTTCTGCCAGCAACTTAGACTTGTACACACTTTCTATCAGATTAATGGGCCTAAAATCTCTTAGCTCTTCAGCACCGGAACTATGGCAATAAAGGAGGCACTGCAATCTCTTGCAAAGCCGCAGGTCTTCTTGAAGTATTTTAGGGCTTTGACGACATCCACTCTAATTATCTACCAAGCTTTTGGGTAGAAGGACATTGATGCCATCAGGACCAGGAGCTTTATCAGGTACACACAGTTTTATTACCTCCCATATCTCATCTTCTTTAAATCCCTCTCCAACCATCTCTATTCATCCTTAGTTATGGTCTCTTGCCCATTCATATCCGTTTGAAGGTCTCTAAGATTCTACTTTAGTGAACAAATTCTAATAGAAACTCAGAATTTCTCGTTTTATCCCTTCTGCCTCTTCTACAACCTCATCTCTCACCACCAGTCTGCTTAGGGTATTCCATCTTCTCTATGAGTTTGCTACCTTTAGAAAGAATTTTTTAGTGTTTCTATCCCCTTCTTTCAACCGAAGACATCTACATTTTTGGCGTCATGAAGTCTCTTTTGCTTTTCCCATCTTTCCAACTCTATCTCTATGTACCTCCTGCTTTTTTCTTCTTCACTAAGCTGCCTGTAATAAGCATTCTAATTCAGGGTCTCCAGTTCTGCCAACATCTCCTTTTTTTTTCTTACCTAACCTTCCAAAATCCTCCTTATTCCATTTTTTTAATATGTCCTTTTAACCTTTTTACCTTCTGCATAAGTACCTGATCAGGACTGCCCAATAACATCATAGTTCTCCGACCAATCCTTTAATTTCTCCATAAAACCTTCAACCTGAAACCACATTTTCTCGAATTTGAAGTAAGAATCAATTTTCACCCATTCTTCACATTCTAGCATTACTGGTTTGTAATCTGAGAGCATTTGGCATAATAGATTGTTTGAATCTTTAAAGGCCTCATCCCATTCAGCTGATGTCAAGAACCTATAGTTTCTTGATGCTTGTGACCATGTTTTTCCATTTATATTCATTTCAAGCCAATATTATACAATAAAAATAAAAAGGACAATAAGTCCCTATATTTTCTATTAGTATAAAAATCTCTGATAGGACTAAACGAATCATAGAAAGCATAGAACCTAAAGTAAACATACTAACACGAGTAAATCATTTTTCAAACGAATTGGTACTATCTATATAAACCTTTTCCTTCCAATGTGCCTCATCTTTTGCTAAATTTGCAGGACTTTCAAGAAATTGTAGGCCTTTCGGGACAACTTCCTTTCATGTGATTTTAGGTCAATCTCGTATCCTTTTAACACTTTTACCTATCATGTTTTCACAAGCACAGATCGGTACATCTAAAGGTCAACGCAGTACATGTTTAAATCATCTCAAACAACCTTTTCTTATTTTCTCGGAGCGGAGTAACTGATAAATTTGCTGCCATGTGACCTGGAGTTCACGGGTTCAAGCCGTGGAAACAGCCTCTTGCAGAAATGCAAGGTAAGGTTGCGTACAATAGACCCTTGTGGTCCGGCCCTTCCCCAGACCCCGTGCATAGCGGGAGCTTAATGTACTGGGTTGCCTTTTAATATGTGCTACTTCCACCTTCAGGAAAATGTGGTCAGTTTTTGTCTTACCAAACTCGTACGACTGCACATCCATCTTAGCATTTGTATTTCTATGAAACTCATTTTGTGGATGTGTTGGCCCTTAGTAGCCCAAAATTCACTCTCATATCACATTGTTGGTCTTATAATTATTCTATAGAACTTAACTTTCAATTTTGATAAGTATCCTTCTATCAGGTAATACCCGGATAACACTTCTCCATTTCAACCATCCTTACAATTGATCCATGCAAACTACTCCTACCAGAACTTTAAAACCAAGATTCATCAAGCCCTATCAACCCAATTTATTCATTGTAGTTCTTCTCCATTATTTACTAAAAAATTTAACTTCTAAAATAAAAAGCATATTAGGGTTGTAAAACTAGAGCAGCTCTCTAAATCTTACTTACCCCTACCTACATTACTCAGTTCCAGGTACAGCATAATAAATATTCCAAAAGTTGTTAACCAATACATCCACTCTATATGCATTATGGAGCAGTGCATTTAACAAAGATTGTGTTCTCAACATATTTTTTCCTTATTTTTATAGTGTTGTAAACCCGTTGTCATTCCATGGTTATATAACCATGGAAAAACTCATTTTTTTAACCACGTATTTGGTGATTTTTGCGTGGTTACGTATTTCATTTACCCCATTATACACCCACCCCACCCCACCCACTCTCCATCACACCCAAATCCACCCCAACCCCACCCTACCACCCCACCACCACACACCCTCACCCCACAACCACACACCCAGCCACCACCCCCACCACCCAGTCACCCCCACCCCACCCACCACCTACTTATGTTTTAAAGTTTCTATTTTATCCTTTACCTTAGTTTTACTAATATATATAAACTACTTTGTAATTAAGGTTTAAGGGTATTTTATTAAACTTACATGTTATTATACAGTATCATATAGTCAAACCAAACAATAAAAATGTTATTAAACCACAACAAACGATACAGTTTATCCAAACATTATATTCATTAATATAGTACAATACAAAACCAAACTATATAATACGATATTGTACATTATGAAACCATGGGTAACGACCATCCAAACAGAGTATATTATAGTCTTAATTATGAAAAAAATCTTTTTAACATTGAAGAGAAAAGAACAAGAAATCAAGAATTACCCATGAGAGAAGCTTGCAGAATTAGGAGATTAAGAGCAACCCTATCTCTCCAATTGATGGAACCATGAAAAATCCTCCAACTACATAAAATGGCAATACTGCTGTATACCCACAACACCAAAATGGAAAACATCAATATCCTTAGCCATACAATAATCAAAGGGCCATTTCCTTTGTTAAAGCGAGACAAAGCTAGAATAATTGGTTCTTGAAATGGGGTTTGGATGCATATACCAAAGTATACAAGTATTTCCCCCAAAATTAGTGAGGCAAGTATGAATAGTATAAGGTATGTGAAGAACATCTTTTGTTCAACTGAAAGGGACTAAGATCCCATGGCTTTTATTTCCTACAAAATCAAGTGGTACTTGACAATTTGTCATCTAACGGTACCCCTCTTCGTTTTTTTCTTTTTTTTCATCCATCTAAAGATACCCCTCCAAGAGGGAATTTTTCTATCTTTTTTTCTTTTTCGTATGGTAAGTAAGGGTGGGCGTATATAGATTCAGTTCGATTTTGTATCCGAAAAATATAAATTGAATAAAAATTAGTTTCTTTTAAAAAAAAACCGAATACAATTTTAAAAAAAAAAAAACGATAGTTCAATTTATATCACCGAACGTATCGGATTATATCAATTTTTTCTAATGGGCCGGGTCAAGTCGAAGAATTTTTTATTTTTAAAAAAAATTGAATTTTACATTCACACCTACACTACCCTGAAATTTCGAATGCAAGATTATGCGAGGATTGCTTTGCCTAAATGCAAACAATTCAAATATCTAACTCCACGTTCTATGAGATAGTATGATACATGAAGATGTCAAATAGAAAATCAAAACTAGACAACTGAAATGAAAAAATGATACTGGAGTATTATGTGAACAGTTGGAAGACCAACAATGTTATATAGAAGTGAATGTTACAAATCTAAGATGCATGTGTCATCATACCATATTAGACAAGATTAAAATGACCAGATTCGACAAAGATGTAAGTTCCTCATATAGTAAATGTGTCAAAGTCATAGTTACTTTTTGGCTTTATCCTTTTCTTGTGCATTTTCTAACCTCATTCGTTAACTTATAACAATATGACACTACTTTATTCACATTGGATGGAAGGGAAAACAACTAGGGTTGAGATAAATGCTTCCAAATGGTGAGCTAATTAATCAGAGGCATTTAGCATGCTTGTTAATTTGAAATGGGAGTGCATTTAGGGGTCTTCTGGAGGTAGCATGTATAATAATTTACAATTCCAGCAGATGATAAAGTCAAGGTGATGCAAAACCAACAGCTGTTCCCTATGGTTTATAGATCAAAAACAGTATTGCCTTCCCTACCTTGCGAAAGGGACAACACAAGGTACAAGATTCAAGCAAGAAACTAAACAAAGATCAAATGATCCTTCTTGCTGAACCAAGAGAACATAAAATCTAATTTAGGTTACAAACAAGAATTTCAAGTCTGCCTCTGTTAGTTTCCCCAAGGCCTCAGAAGAGCCACCGACCGTCCTGCACAAAATATCAAATATTGGACAATCAGCACATCAAAGAGAAGTGAGTGTCAAGAGTAAAAGAGGGAAATCGGAAGCAGTGAAATGGAATAGGTCAATAATATCTGTCCAAATGAGATTTATGGGGAGAAGCATTTAAGTGTTTATTATTGCGACTTATCTGTGAATGAGAGACCTAAACAACCTATTTGAGCTCTGTGTAATGACCCTATACCTTTCTTTTTCAAAGATAAAATACCGCATGACCCTATTTCAATCCCTAGCTAACTGTCCTATTTATTAGTTGTAAATATTTAGACAACAACTAAGCCTTTGACCATGTCGCTCCATTCAAAGCTCATTTCAGGCCAATATTATATAATCTGGAGAGCAGAAAAAATACTTGCTTCTCTGAATTTATCTTGAAATCATTTCTGAAGGAAACATATCAAATCACAAACAGTTTCAATTCATCAAATTATTTTCTCTGAATACACATGCAACTAGCACAATGAAGTTGGAGAAACTTACCCTTCAAAAACTAGTTCCTTCTTCTCTTGCAACTTTAAGATCCTCTCCTCAATTGTATTCTCAATCACAAATCTCACAATCCTAGAAATGAGAAAACAACAATAAGATTCCTTCATTGGTATAGCTGGTTGAAAAAATACAAACACGCACCTGATTGGTTTATACTGCCCTATTCGATGGATTCTATCTTGGGCTTGCCGCTCCACAGCAGGATTCCACCAAGGATCCATCAAGAAAACCTAGTAAAGTTGAAGAAAAGAGCGACACATCAAGGAAAGCAGTCTAGGTCATTCAACAAAAAATTACTAGTGCAAATAGTATCTATTCTTTAGGTGCACAGAGAAGATGTTTAAAATATCCAAACAAAATAAAGATTTGGAACCTGAAGAGCAGAAGGAATGCAACAATAGATTCAAACCACTTGGTATTTGACAAGAAACAAAGAATCTGCATTGACAGAGAAAGGAAAGAAAAACCTTACATGTGATGCCACTGTAAGATTGAGGGCAACACCTCCAGCTTTCAAGCTCACAAGGAATATCCTGCAATCTGGATCCTCGGTAAATCTTGTAATTGCAGAATCTCTTGCAGCCATAGTCATGGATCCATCTAATTGAACACAACTGATGCCCGACTGCCAAATGCACACAAGCATGTCTTTTTGTTGTAACTACTGATCGCAAAAGGAGGGGTAGGTGTAAAGGGGATAAAAACATGTCTTACCTTTTTTAGAGAATAGTGTATCAGATCCAAAAACGATGTGAATTGGCTGAAGACTATTGCTTTTGCAGAACCATCTCTTTCAACCATGAACCTTATTTCTTCTCTCTAGAACCAATAAAACAAGCAATGAGAACGAAGCATAGACACAGTTCACCTTAGCACTTCGAGTACCCCTTCTTACTATCATTACAGAGGTACCGTAGATATTCACAAGAATAAGATTAGAAGAGTTTAAGACATAATGTCAAAGGATATAAATAAGAATGACACCATAACGAGAACTTATTATTCCTCAATTAATTTCCACTCAAAGTGGGGGTGGTATTTGATGCAACATTTCCAATGGTAAACAAAACTTCAATTAGACCTCATTTATTCCCCAGTTTGCACATAACCAAACTTGACAAGAAATTATCAATTCTCCTAGGTGCATATCAAGCAAATTCACCGGGTTACAACATCTAGAAAGACTGAAACCATCATCCTGAACTTCTGCATGCATAACATCATTTTGGTCCTATATCTGGCAAGTTAGATGGTATAGGAGCCTTAGGAAACATATTTAGTGCCTTTGTGAGAGGAAATAAAACCATAAAGCAAAATATAAAGGCAAGATAAGATATAATTATTGATTGAAAAGTAATTGTATACCAAAGCATCTATTTTTGTGCTTGTCTGGAAATCATCAAGACGAATTCTGTTCAGTATACTTGAGGACCTAAACCCTTTGATTGTCGCTTTAGATTTCTGATCTCCCTTATCATTTGCGGTGAAATCCACTGTAAGTGGTTTGGAACACGAAGGGCATGAAACTTGTCCCACACTTGCAGAAAAATCTATTAGACATGACTTGCAAAAGACGTGTGTGCAAGATGTAACCTGCAATAATCAAAAGAGGTGCACAGATTTATAGGAGAGTCTGTTCAAACGACAGAATAATAGTTAAGGAATTCATAGCATCTTCTTAGGTTGTCAAGAAATGAGGTATAAGAATTTAAATCATGAAGTCCACGAGTTTTATGGAAGTCCTTTTAGGTGTTAAAAGGCATTCCTAAAAGCATTTCTAATAAAAAATTGAGGTCTTCCGTACGCTGCTGGAAAAGAATTTGCAGAAGCTTAGGCACTTAAAAGGGCTTGAGAAGCTATTCAGAATAGCTTTTGGAAAGACATAGTAGATGTAATTGCGGAGAAATATGGCCACATTAAGATTTGAAATATCCGTCATATAATATACAAAATATTAACGTAGTGCGAGTAGGAACTCCATCAAATTCAACTTTAGTGAAGTCTCATCAAGTTTCTTGATGAGCTTGTTCCTTTTTTTTCTTTTATACGTTTATTTCTTTTCTTATGGAAGGAGGAGGGGATGCAACTCACAACTGGATCTTCAACTGGATCATGACATAATCCACATGGTTGTTCAACATAGCCAGCATAGTTTGTGTTTCCACTTCTGGCCAAAGCAGTACTTGAGTATACCACAAGGTAAGGATGATCAACTGCCTGTGGTCAGATCAAAAATAAAATAAAGTAAAATAAAATCAATCAAATCTAAGCAAAATTTGCCAAGTTATCACTTTTGAGATACAACAACATACCCAGTGAAATCCCACAACGTGGGGTCTGGGGAGGGTAGAGTGTACGCAGACCTTAACTCTACCTTGGTAGGTAGAGCGGCTGTTTCCGAGAAACCCTCCGCTCAAGACAGAGCATAAGTAAGAGCATAGCAACAGCAAAAGCAGTCAGATCCGATAAAAAATAAGCTAAACAAAGTACACTAAAGGACACATAACAGCATAAATCAAATTACAAGGAACTATAAAGAAATATCCCTCCTTGTATGCCCGCATATCCATCTCAACAACCTCATTTCCGCAACTTTCATCTTTTGAATGTGCGAAGTCTTGACTGGTCAACACTCCGCCCCATACAACATAGTCAGTCTAACCACCGCCCTATAGAACTTGCCTTTTAAGTTTTGGTGGCACATTTTTGTCGCACAGACTCCAGATGCGAGCCTCCATTTCATCCACCTTGCCCCAACCTTGCCTCAATACGATGTGTAACATCGTCATCAATCACTCCATCCCCTTGGATAATAGACCAAGGTACTTGAGGATTCCTTTCTTCGGAATGACCTGAGTACCAAGCTTCACCTCCCCGCCCGTCTCTAGCTCGCTCTCGTTGTTGAACTTGCACTCCAAGTACTCTGTCTTGGTCCTACTCAGCCTAAATCCTTTAGACTCCAGAGTCTGTCACCAAACCTCCAGCTTAGCATTCACTCCGCTGCAAGTCTCATCAATCAGGATTATGTCGTCTGCAAATAACATACACCATTGCACTTCCCCTTGGATTTGTCGCGTAGCTCCATCCATCACCAAGGCAAATAAGAATGGACTAAGAGTTGATCCCTAATGCAGCCCCATCATCACTGGGATGTGTTCCGAGTCTCCTCCTACTATCTGTACCTTGGTCTTGGCTCCATCATACATATCCTTGATCGCCCTAATATACGGGTCAGGTATACCTCTAGCCTCCAAACATCTCCATAGAACCTCCCTAGGTACTCTGTCGTATGCCTTCTCGAGGTCGATGAAAACCATATGTAAGTCTCTCTACTTCTCCTTATACTGCTCCACCAACCTCCTAATAAGATGAATGGCTTATGTGGTCGAACACCCCATTATGAATTCAAACGGGTACGCCCCGTCATGAATTCAAACTGGTTCTCAGAGATGGACACGCCTCTTCTCACACATCTCCACAACCCTTTCCCAAACTTTCATAGTGTGGCTCAGCAGCTTCATACCCCTATAGTTGTTGCGACTCTGGATATCACATTTGTTCTTATAAAAAGGAATCATTGTACTCCACCTCTATTCTTCGGGCATTCTCGCCGTCCTAAAATGACAAACAATTCCGTCAAATTGTGTGCTTTAGTACAAGAAGTTTGAACTGTTTATTTCTTTAAGGACCTAAAAATGTCAAGGGAGTTCAGAAGATGCAACAGGAGAAGGAAAGGTTGTATATAAGGTCATATCCGGGAGGATAACATCCCAAATACAGAAAATTGTAGCCAAGGCATACTAAAACCAGCAAAATAATCAGAGTAACCACTTGCAATCACAAAGGAGACTAATGAAGTCAAAGCTCGCTCTTGTTCTTGTGTGCCACTTCTTCATTCAAGGAATTAAAAAACAAGAAATATAAAATAGCCACTTTTATATAAAGAGTAAACATAACTTAAGATATATGCATTTTTGACATCCACTCACGCGAACTTCAATTCAATAAGATATCGTGATGAAATTAATACAAAAAATGGATGGATAGCCTAGTAGGAAACTCAGTTCACCTTCAAATCATATGAACGGGGATTCGATTGACCAAGGGAACAAAGTAGGAAAGGATCACTGTCGGACTCCTTGATAGAGGGTTCTCATGGCTAGAGTTTACACTTTATCATATAGAAAAAATAGTAATGAATATTACAAGACAAAAAAATTAAATATACAAAAATAAATCAAGGAAAAAACAGATTAATTAAATTGAAAGAAAGTGCATGCTAGTAGAAAATGGATTAAGAAAAGGAAAAAGCAAGATAAAAAAATATTGAAGGAAAAAAATAAGCGGTGAATGAAAAACTTATAATGAAAATGGTTACAAGAAAAAATGGCTTAAGGGAGGAATATAAATGCCGCGAGATGGAGATGGGATGTCAACACTGGTCTAGGCACAAGCCGCAGCGGCAGGTGAAGACCAAACTGTAACGGATGTTGGGGAATGTAAAATTTTTATTATGTGCCTCAAACAACTGACACTAGTTGTGTGGCACCATTTTACCTCACCAATGTGGACCCAAAAGTGTGAGATTTGGGTCCACATTTTTGTGAGACAGAGGTGTCTCACACAAGTAGCGTCAGTTGTGTGAGACACATAATAAGTTTTTCTGGGGAATGGAGGAAAATACCTACACAGAATGACAATAGTGCGAGAAGAGCAGAGTAGCATTTGAACTTGCTTTGGTTCAGCTTTTCGGAACACTTGGTTTTAAACTTGTTTCTTGTTTGGATTAGACAGCCTTCCAATAGCATATAGCTGGTTTTGATTCTAGAAAGCAAATTAATTAGATTTTTCAAAACTGACTTTGAGTTAGTTTCTATTTTGGGAACCAACATTTGGTTTCTTGTATACTTGTTTAGTTTACTAAATCAAAAAGGTTTATTTTTGTTTTAGAAATGGTTTCCAGAGTAATTTTTGAAAACAAACTGGATAAGGAAGTAAGTAATTAGAACGGAAGGAAAAAAAATATCACAAAAGATTGTATTTCTCAATTCATAATTGAGGAGCATGAAAAACGTTTTTCTTGAACCGAGAGTCTAACAGAAACAGCCTCTCTACCTCGCAAAAGTAGGGGCAAGGTCTGCTTACACCCCACCCTTCCCAAACCCCACTTATGGGATCACACTAAGTATGTTGTCGTTGGTGTATAATTGAGGAGCATGTTCTTTTCACCTCGATTGACAGGTGACTAGCATCAGTGACCTATAATCTCACACCTCCCAGCTTACGTTATTTGGTGATTGTAGATATTTTTTTCTGACCCGCCTTGTAACAAACAACGGATAACTCTATCCAACCTCATTCAGAGGCTAATTTTACAAGCCAAGTGATCCTAATAATATGAGGCTTTCAAAATGTGATCCTAATAAATAAACTACAAACTATATCTCTAGTATTTGCCCCAAATAGTATGATTCCAATCATTAAGTATGCATTAGATCCTCTTCAGTTTCTGAGAGATAAGATAGGGACCGCGAAGGTCAACGCTGTCCACAATGTCAAAATGAGGACAAGGAGTTCAGAATGTCGCTGTGTTTTCCAGTAGTGGTGATGGTGAACTGCGCTAATAACACTGCTGCAAAGAATCTGTACATTATTTCCGTGAAAGGGCTCAAGCTTAACAGGTTAACTTCAGCTTATGTTGGAGACATGGTTACGTCCACTGTCAAGAAGGTTAAGCCAGATCTTAAGAAGAAAGTTATGCATGCGGTCATTGTTCTCAAGCCATGGCATAGAAAGGACACTGTTAATATGTACTTTGAAGATAATCCTGGGGTGATTGTGAGTCCAAAGACCAAAGGGTGAAACGGAGGGGTCTGCAATCACTTGCCCAATTGGGAAAGAGTGTGCTGATCTTTGACCTAGGTTTGCTAGTGTTCCAAATGCTATTGTGTGGAAGTAGAATTTCCAAGTAGTTTGCAATTCTTGTTTTGATGGTTTATCTATGTTTTTGGATATCCAAGGGTTTTGTCTTGGTAAGAATTATTTGCTCTGAGTTTGCAGTACTAAAGATTTCCACCCATTAACAACATCAAATATTTCATTTCCATGGTTTAGTGCTTTTACCACAATTGATGTATGAGTATTCATATGTTTCTTCTTAAGAAAAAAAATGCATTCATCCATAGTTTGAAGGCTAACAATGAGCATATAGCAGCAACACAGACTGTTTTCACAACTAAAACCAAATACATGCAGGTACCAATACATTATTCAGAACAGTTATTGAAACCACAATCTCCATACCTGTCGCAGCCGTGTGAGTAGATCAAAAATGTGAGCATAGTTATTCATCAAAGTACCAGCTTGAATGTATCTGCACCAAAATACATCAGGAAGAAACAGTATAGTGATCAGAGAAAGAAAATACACTGTTTATTCTGGCATTCATTTTTACTTTTCACAACGTGAAAGTTAGCTAGTATTGAGCATTTTCCATGAAAAGCGATGTAAAATTATTATTTTTCAGGATTTCCAAGAAAGGAACGTCTGTATGTTTTCAGGATGACTCAACACACAGCAATCAGATGAAACATTTACCATGCAAGCACTCAATCCAAAGACCAGAAAAAATAACACAAAAGAAAAAGACCATGAGCTGTCCCATTTATACAAATTGAATGAGAACATTACCATGAGTAGCGAATGGAGAGTAACAAAAAAGTAATGATTGACTGTCAAACAAGAAAGCATCTACTTGCATAAGTACTGACTAAAATAGATGACATACGTATTAAATTGTGCCTGGCTTTCATTGTACAGTGATGTGTAGTAGTCTTCTTCTTTAACATCCAAAGAATCTTTGCGCAAGGTAACCTGAACGCAAAAGTAAGTAACATGCTAAAGTGGAGGGAAGACGATTATCAACTCAAGCAATGCGTTAATGTGAACCAAAACTTACAATCCTCGGAGGAAGTGCAAGATCAGCAGCTCTTCCCTTTTTAGTACGTCTTAGCAATATGCTTTTCAAAATTTTGTGTTTCAACAAAACCATCGCATCTCTACCAGTCCCGTAATTCCCTTGAGCTTGAATGGGTGAGGCAATATACTAGAAACAGAAGATGTATCAACCTCTCCATGTCAGTAACATTTTTTTGTCAGAAATAACAGAAAGCACCAAAATAAGTATATCAATTTGATAACTTACTCTATTCCACCAGCAAAAATGACGAACAGATTTGTGGGGGCAGTGTGGGCAATCGGATGAGCTACAATAAATACAAATATAAAAGGAAACAAACAAGAGATTTCAAGAAGGTGAAAAATAAGAAGAGGTTCAAGTAAGAAAGATGTCAACAGTCATTGCAACATTCAACAAAAAAATCTCGTAAAAAAGAAAAAAGATAACAGAGCAGAAATAAAATAAATCTTGAGCAATATATATTTTTCTCCTACCAAGTTAGGTGCGAAGATCAGAAAGAAACTTGTCTACCTATAGTCCAGAACTCTGCAATCACAATCTTTGCAGAAGTAGTACGAGTAAGGAATCATTTGCAGGAAACGGACCTGTCCAAAAGTAAGGATGTATTTAATTTAAGAGAAGTTGTGAACTACGTTAACCACAAGAAAACATTAATCCCAAAAAACTTACAAGTGAGTACAACTCTCCTACACGGTTCTGGAGGGGAGTACCACTTAAGGCCCACTTATAAGAAGATTCTAGAGCAAGAATAGCTCTTGTAGTGTTGCAGCGTCTATCTTTCACATAATGGGCCTATGCCACAAAAGCGCAATCAGTTAGAAAACTGCAGATGAAAATATATATAGAGAAGGCTGCAGATGAAAATATATATAGAGAAGGCTGCAGATGAAGGGTCTGTATCACATGTAAAGCAGAATGTTTACATGCAGCTGCAAACAGCTCATGCCTTATGTAGAGTATAATCATATAGTTGGTAGGAACAGGCACAAGTTACAAATTTATTCGTTAGTTTTCTATAAAACAGACAGAACAGACTGCTTTCACTATGAAGACCAAAATTAATTACCTTGTTAAAAATGGAAAAACAAGGTACGAAGACCAAACAAGAATGCACATAAAAGTTTCATGTCATGAGCAATTGAGTATTGCAATGTGCTTTACGAAAAAGACAAACTTTTTTCAAACTATCATTATTTCAAAGGCTGTTCATGTAAAGCCTTGTATGATACATGCATTCTTTTGCCCAGAGTGTTAAATCAGTCAGCTAAATCAATTCCATATGCACCATAACAATCTTCATTCTCTAGCTCCTTAAAAAATCACCATTTTGATCCCAACATTCCAGCTTTACATATTTTATGAATAGCTTGATTGTCTGGAAGAACACTAATGCTTGAGCTACAACTTACCAAAGGGAGGATGAAAGTTTACAGGAAGAAAAATGCAGGAGATGCAAATGGGAACCATATCTAGGGAACCCAACAAGTTTCACAAACGTCAGACAAAACCTACAAATGTGAATTTTTAGAATATGCCAGTCAAATAAAGCAACAACATCTAAATGTATGTGCAAGCAGAGGGGCGCTCCCATCATCCCCAAGTTCCGAAGGTTGCGGTTGGCCCCAGACAGACTTCTCGGTCAAAAAGAAACAAATATGTAGGTCTAGCTATGCAATGATTACCTCATCCAAGATGATACGATTCCATTTCACAGAGTGCAAAAGTGACTTCTTCACGGACATATCTTGACCGACACAGGCTGAATCATCAATAGAACCAGTATCAGTCTCGCTCTTGCGCTTCTTGCCCTTCCCACGACCTCTTTTACCCATATCAATCTCTGAATCACTGTTTGTCTTATCCTTTCCTTCAATAGAGTCTTTTTTCAGCTTTGATGTTTTTCCTCCAGGCTTTGACTTCTTGCTCTGCTGCTTTGATTGGTTAACAGTTTTAACAGCATCTGGTCCACAAAAGTACTTCTGGTGAACAGACAACTTTTGTTCGTAAAAAGGTTTTCCACACCACTGGCATTTTTGTTTTGGTGGCATCACATTTTTCCTATACTCAGCCTCCACTGTGGAGTATGTAGTGATAACAAAATCATATTCCGCAAATTTGTCAATATTTTTCTCCCTGTTGGCACCATGATAAACAAGAATTTTGTTGCTTCCTTTAGTGGTGAAGCGGTCAATCTCACTGACCCACTGAATAACAGCAACAACAGGACATATAACAAGGGTTCCTTTCACTGCTGGGAGCTCCTGGGAAGTACAAGGGGCAGGTGAGAGAAAACTGGAATCAGAAATTGCTTGCCCTATTTCGCGTTTAGCAAGCACAAGAGCTATGGCTTGAACAGTCTTTCCCATCCCCATCTCATCAGCAAGAATACCGCCTCTAGCAATAGATTCTTCTTGCTTCAATGCCCAAGCCAACCACTCTTTCTGGTACCTCAGCAAGGGCATGATCAAATCAGATGGTGCCTCAGCAGTTTCAGTCACCAACTCGTTCTGACCATTCAAGTCTAGATCATTTGTATAGTTTTCAGCCATCCACCTATCGTTGTCTTCTTCCCAGATCTCCCATGTCAAAGTGGCTCCTCTCTTCTTTTTATTCTTGTCACGGTTCTTCTTCCTATCCTCTATCCTCCCCATCAATTGAAGATAGCCAGCATCTACTTCATCACCCCCTCCTACTTCATTCATTACCCAATAATCTACATGCTCTTCTTCTACCTTCTCTTCTTCTGTTTTGATGCTCTTTTGGCCCTTTTTCCTAGAGGATCCCAATGTCCTTTTTGTTATCTTGGACCAAACTTCCTCAGCTAAATAATCATTATCAATAACTCCACTAGTTTGGGCTTCATTCAACAAATTCATTACTTCATCTGCTTCATCTGCATAGATAATTAAACCAATTAGTAAAATCACATAATTAAGCACTTGCATTAACTATTCAATGCACATCCGTATTTGTCTGCATGAGCTTTTTCCTTAGGTTAGCCAATAGAAATTAGGTATCATGCATCAGTGAAAAGAAAGTCCCAGCACGCTATATAAATGTCACTGTAGTTTCAACAATTAGAAAAGACCAAATTGAGGGCAAGTTACTCGTAAGCAGATAATATTTGCATGAAAAATCAAAGTTATATGGAATACCTTCATCACTGCTTCCAATGTAATCAGAATCCGAAGACATAGCAAGAACATCATCCTCATCAGAGCTGTCCTGATATTGGCGGCTTGATTCTCCTACATTCACAATTCACATTCAAGTCCAACCACATCATTTACCTTTATATACAACACATACTGGATATAGATATGTATGACACATGCCATGTCAAAGAATACTTTTTCACACACAAACAAAGAAATATTTAAAACAGAAAAATATATTTGTTGAAACAAAATAGGCCCATTTGTTTCTAAGGACGGGGACTAGGGGTGTCAAATAGGCGAGTTGGGTTGGATTTGGGTGGGTCAAAAAGGGTTGAGGTAATAAATGGGTGGGTCAAAAGCTACTTTGGCCAAAATGAATTGGGCTGAAATGGGTTAAAAAGCAGGTCATAACCCAACCCGCCCAATTCGTACTAAACTTTAATTTCTTTTTTGTTCTTTTATTATTTTTAAGTACCTAATAAAACTATTTTTATTTTTTATTATGGCTATATATAACGTATCAAATAAAATAAATGTCTTTTTGAAAATATGTTGACAAGGTTTCTATGGGTCAATTTTGGCTACATATCAGCCCAATTTCTAGATGAGCTGAAATGGGTTGGGCTAAAATGAACTGAGCGAATGACCTGCCCAAACTTGAGCGGATTGGACGGGTCATGTTTTCACGGGCTAATTTTGCCACCCCTAACAGGGACAAACTGACAGAGAAAACTATCTCGATTCAATCAATCAACCACTTACTCCTTAATCAAAAAAATCAGTTAGGGTCAAACAGTCGCGCACATCTTTACTATCTCCGGATACGTGTTATCTCCAATCAACACACACGTACCAGGAAACTATATCATGGGGTTTGGGAATAATTCACCTAGAGTCATTTCAGTTGTAATTCAAACCAAGGATGTCACTCCAACTCTTTGACTGCCAGATCACCCCAATTTGGGTTGGACATATTAAATCCCGCCAGGGATGTGATTTTCATGTTTGGACATAGAATTGTTACAATTTTCCAGAATTCAATGAACTCCAGATACCTATTTTTCACATTTTTCACTTCAAATCACTCACAAAAAATCAACATTTTTCCAGTGGTATTCATATCCAAACACAACTCCAATTTCCAAATACCATTTTTCAACTTTTTTCCAAATTTCACATTTTTTATGTCCAAACACCCACTAAGCAACTTGTTTTTCCTAGAAAAAAAATACAAGGAAAAATAGAAAACCCCACCATACCAAACACACCCTAAATAATTTCCATTTCACACACCCAATCAGTAAAATTCAAGCAAGAAAATTTACAAAAAATGCAAAATTCACACCAAATAAAAAAAATGACCGCACATGTATACCATTTTTCAACTTTTTTCCGAATTTCACAATTTTTATGTCCAAACGCCCACTAAGTAACTTGTTTTTTTCAAGAAAAAATATTTTTAACCAAAAAAAACTGAAAATTCCACCATACCAAATACACCATAAAAAATTTCCATTTCACACACAATCACTAAAATTCCAGCAAAAAAATTTTTAAAAAATGCAAACTTCACACCAAAAAAATGATCGCACATGTATAGAGCACTAAAAGAGTAAGAGAAGTGATTTTTTGGAGCGAACCTTTGATCGAAGACGATGATGGTCGAGAACGAAGCTTCATGGTTGAGATTAGGGTTTTGCAAATCAATAGAGAGAAAAAGGGGCCAAAACACTCAACAGTTGTGACTATTCAGTCTGTGTGTGTGTTGGAGAGAACAATGAGTTGGGAAGTTGTGCGGCGGGAAAGCTATTTATACTAGAGAGAAATTTTGCTAATGACAAATGGTAATGCAAGCACTTTTATCTTTAACTAGATTTCTAGAATTTGAGTAAGTATTATAATTTGACCAACTTTTAAGTCTACGTTAATGCCTATTTAATGCTAATAAAGAAATATAAAAAGAGTTAATTACATTTTGTTTTGAGTTTTCAACCTCAACTATTAGATATGAGAGTTTGCTACTTAAGCTATCATTAACTAGTTAATAAAATATACGTCAACTATCAGATAAGAAAAGTGAAAAAATGACAGTTGAAGTGTGTTTTTCTAACTAGTTGGTGAAAATTTAGGTAGAAAACTCTCACACTTAATAGTTCAGGTTGGAAACTAAAAAAAAATCATATTTGAGTATTTTTTATCCTTATCTCTAAAAAGAATAATATATTATGAATAGATAAAGGATTTGAAGTTTGTGAAAGCAAAATATTATGTCCATGGTTGAGTCCTAGGATTTAATGGCGAACTTAAAAAATCACCTACATACTCTTTAAGCCCAATCGTTCCGGATAACGTTTGCATCCTCTATATTATCGTGGTTGCTGACACGGAATTAGTCAATACATTAAAAAATCACCTACATACTCTTTAAGCCCAATCGTTCCAGATAACGTTTGCATCCTCTATATTATCGTGGTTACTGGCACGGAATTAGTCAATACATATTATTTTCTTTTGCGACGAACACAAAATTATTTCTTTAAGAAAAGTTAATAATTGCGATTAAAACATAATTAAGTTGGTACACTTACATTACATTTGATGTTTGTTGATTTTTTAGATCTATTTATAAAAATGGTAATTGTAAAAATATTGATAGCATGTAATATTAGGGAACAAGAATATCATGTTATTGTCCGCTTGGGCAGCTCAATTGGTTTCAAGGGGGATATTTGGAGAAATGACCAAGGATCGAATCCCGTCAGCGGCAGTGTGGGGGTTTCTTCTTGAAATAAAGGAGGGCCCCTTGTGCGCAGCGTGGTACTGGTCTAACCTTTGAAATCAATTGAGTCACCATGATTTACCTCCTTCACAGACCTGTCGGACCGGGGTGTGGGGGCTCTTGGAGTGGGAGATTCCACCTTTTTGGAGAAAAGAATATCATGTTATTAAGACTTTGAAAATATTAATTATTGTAATGAATTAAGTCCAACTAAAGTGATGTGGGGCACCCTCCTGATAAGGGATGGATCAAATGGAATATTAATGGTCCAAGAGGTAATTCAAAAAGAAGTTCATAAGAACTTTGTGTAAGATATAAAAGAGGAGATATTATTCAGCTGAGGAAATGGATGATGCTTACTGCACAAATACCCAAGCTGAAGCAATGACTATCTTAAAAGCTCTAAGATACTTAAAAAGCATACAAGCTAATAAGGTGGTCGTGGAAACTAATTTACTTCTACCGGAGAAGGTGATTCACAAGACTTGGAAAGTGTCATGACAAATATTGACATTGATGAATGAGATTTGGGATATTCGGAGGGATGTTAATGGCATTGTAACGCCCCGAAACATGGCTAGGGCAAAACACGACACTCGATGTCTAACTGCATGCGATCGAGCGAACCACATAATTGTTGAATCAACATGGGCAGCGAAAGCATGAAATATTAATAGTTTAAAATATGTGAAACATAATACTGAAAATATAGTCTAAAATGAAATAGCAAAAATATCTGAATAAAACATAATAAGTGTGAAAATAATGCTGACGTAGCTGACATGACATGTTAAACTAGTTTATGAAACCTCTAGACATGAGTCTGACTGCAAAACTATTTACCAAGAACAAGGCCCTGGCATACCTCTACTATAATGCATAATCATAAACATAAATAGACTGACACCCCGAATGAAATATGGCTCACCAAATAGTTGATACAGGTGAAGTCCTAGCGTGTAGCTCCGTCGTCCTGAAACTCAGCACATGTATCGTGAAGTGCAGGCCCATGTAAGGAACGTTAGTACATTTGAATTGTACTGTATGTAAAGCAACTGAAGGAATAAGCTGGCACATAAAATAATAAGAACATGAAACTGAACATGAACATGAACATTGAACATAATCTGACGTGCGTGTAAAAACATGTAGCAATTTTGTAAAATTGCATGTCTGTAAAACTGTATCTGTATATATGTGGGAGAGCATTAACAAAACCGACATGATCCACCACGCGTGAACGTGGAGTCTTATCTCTGCCCGATCAGCTAAGCCATCTCGTACCTTGCCGGAGTACGAGACATGAACATGATGGATCCAATAATCACACAAGGGGTAATAAGAAGGCACCGTCCTCTGACATCGTGATCCTTATCCTACATTGGCATACGTAGTTTCAGGCTGTCTGAGCCTTCTCGGTAATTTGTGCAACTCCCAAAATATATACTTAAAAATAGTGGTTTGAAAGCCCATGAATTTTATGAAATAAGTTGTAAACATAACTTGTAAATTTATAATTTTGCATTTGAAGAAATACATAATATAACTTGTATAAATCTTAAAAAAACATACATGACTTCATGGAACTGAATGATAATGATCATAAAGTCATATATGTTTTTTTTAAGATTTACGGACAGGTTCATGACAATCACAATTGACATATCATGAATATAATAAACGACAACATAATATATATAATTGAACATGAATATAGGGTTATTATGAACTTGAACAAAACCCTAGGTTTGAAGAATTCTTGTTTCATAGATTACATGTGGCGTGGGGAAGAACAATGATGTCCCCACATGGATAGAAGCTCTACATACCTTAATCGCTCCAAAACTTGAAGAAAAGGTCTGAACTTTTGAAGAAGAAAACCAAAGCTTTGAACTTGAAACCTTGAGAAGAGTTTTCACCGATTTTTATAGCTATTGTTCATAGCTCAAACGACATTGCTCTAGACCTCAAACCACATTGCTCTAGACCTCAAACTTATATCTCCACCGTTCATATGTAAGACCTATATGTTGTGACTATTCTGTTAAAGTGTGAGCTCAATCCAACGGTTAAATTATCTGAACTCATCAACGGAAGCTGACTGGTCGGAGGGAAAATCTACAGCAAAATTACTAGGGTTTTGCGTTTGATGGAGCGCATCTAAATCAATCTTATTTTATGATTATACCAACCATTAAGTGTCTAAAATATAATAATAACTCCATATAATTCATTAATGATTGAGGGGCTTACTTTTTGAAGAAATCCCAAAGCTTCATTCCAAATTTGATCTTGAATGGATTTTCCAAAATCTAGCGATTCCAAATAATGATTCGGTGTTAATCTAGTGTTAACTTAATATAATGGACTTAGGGATTTGAATAAAAACTCACCTTAGGTGTTTGGTAGCAGCTCTGGTAAATAATACTCACATAAAACGTTTTAGGGTTGTATTTATAGGTTATCATAAAGACTTGGGCTTTAAAACCTAATATTACAAGAATCGGGATTTCCATTTTACACATCCTCAATAAATCAGCCATATCTTTTCGTACAGAAATCCATTTTGACTAGGCCCTATATGGAGGGGAAGATATTTCAAATGGCTACAACTTTCATGAAGGAAGTTTTCTCAAATTCCTTATAGATTTATCTATAAACTCGGTTTAAGTGAGGCCTGCAAACTCACTTGAAAATATGCTCCTTAGAGTAGCTTCCGACTCTAATTTTTCCTAAGACCCTTCTTATGCCTTGATTAGTTTTCAAAATACTTCATATACTCCTCATCTTAGTTCTATCATGTTCCCATTGTATGGTTCAAACTATAGACCGAAGGTACGATGTGTTACAATATCTCCCCCTTAGGACCATTCGTCCTCGAACGATGGTTCATGGTTAGGAGTATGACTAACTCTGAAATTTTATAAAACTTTTGGAAGGGTTTCCTTTGTAAATAGGACTATCCCAACATTTTTTGAACACCTGCCAGCTAACCAAAGCACAACACAAGCCTCACATGGCATCTTGATACGAATGATAAGACATAACATGGTAACTGAAGCATGAACGTGACTAACATGAATACTGAACTGGCTTGAATACGTGAATACAAACTATCATGAATACTGATATGACATGAACACATGAATATTGAATTGAATGAATACATAAATACTATACATGAGATTTGGAAATGAATTCGTAGGCACGAATGACATGAGTATTGTATCATAAGCATGGACATGACATGATTACATGGACATAAGGAGCATGACATGAGATATGAATATATGAAAACTGGCTGACATGGATACATGAATGCTAAAATGACATGAGATATGAATATGTGCAAACATGAATATCATATCATGATTATTTGATTGCCGAAAACATAAATGTTACAGTAGGAGAACTGAATGTTGAGCGGAGATGGAACTTGAACACTGAACTGCGTGCGGTCCGAATACTTGAGGTAGTTACCCTAGATATTTTCTTCTTGTCCATCAATAAGTGTGGATATTTGGGATTCATGTCCTCTTTAGCTTCCCATGTAGTCGCATTCACATTTTGGTTCCTTTACAACACTTTCACTGAAGCGACTTCCTTAGTCCTCAACTTGCGAACTTGACGATCTTTTGTAGGATCATCTATGGTCTGATATATTTGGGACTAACTTCTCTTTCTTCTCAAATCACATGACGCCTTTCATATGCACAACTTTCTAGAAACACCCAATCGTTAACATAAAACTCTGAATCTCTGTGCCGCACATTCGTAAAGGACTTGTGAATCCTAGTCGTTTTCACATGCTCCTGAATTAACTTGACTTTCTCCATAGCCTGATGTACCAAGTCTGGTCCTAACAACTCTGCTTCACTAACTTTGAACCAACCAATTGGCGATCTACACCTTCGCCATACAAAGCTTCAAACGATGCCATCTTGATACTAGCATGATAATTGTTATTATAAGCAAATTTAATAAGAGGCAAATGATCATGCCAATTACCTTTAAAATCTAGGACACATGCTCTCAACATATCTTCGAGTGTCTGGATAGTACGATCTGTGTGACATCTGTTTGAGGATGAAAAACGGTACTAAAATGGTATCCAATATCTTCTAAAAAGACTTCAAAGAAATTTCGCTTAGAATTGGGCACCTCGAACTGATCCAATGGACATTGGAGCCCCATAGAATCTGGAACTTTCCTGAATATATAACTTGGTATAATCTTCTGCTAAATCGGCTTTTGCTTACTACCAATTTGGAAACTTAGCCACGAAATTGGCTACATTATTCTTCATGTCATTCCACCAATAAACCTCTTCAAGTTTATGATTCATTTTCGTGGAGCTTGGGTAGGTAAAATATCTAGAATTGTGCGCCTTTACCATAATTCTCTCTTTGCATCTTTCTATATCTGAGACGCAAAATTTTCCTTGGTACCTTGGAGTACCATCATTTCCCCCTTGTTCAAAAGCCATGGATTGATGCCTGTGAATCCCTTCCTTTAGCTGCAATAGATTGGAGTCATGAAACTGTTTTTCTCTTTTGCTCAACTACTAAGGAGGATTTGGCTCTGTTCTAAACAACAACTATACCATCTTCGGGGTCCAAAAGTTAAGATCTTATATTTGGGGATCCTTCTCTCTTATTGGGATCTAACCAACTTGCCTCATCTTCTACAACTCCGTGCACTTTATTTCAATGACGGCTCATCTTTCGACTCACTTCCGAGCGATCTTCCTTACTAGGAAATCCGAACTACTTACATGAATAAGGAACTAAATTACTTACATGGACTGAATTACTGGCATATTCTGTCTTAATGACTTAACTTCGCTCCTACTGCTAATCTTAGGGAAACCCCCCTTTTGATAACTCTAAAAGACTGTGCTTCTGTAGTTTGCTCTCTTACTGCCTAGTTGATTCCTTCTTCCACTGCCATTGTACTCCATGTTTATCTTAAACTCTTTAGGTTATAACACGCATTCGGTGAATTCAAACTGCTACTCACTCACCAGCGTTACCCTAACTAAGGAAATCAAATTGTACATCTACTAGCTCTGTCAAAATTGCTAATTCATTGTATCTACTCAAAACATACTTATTATTCTCTACTAACTACCTGCTAACATCATGTTCTCTAGTTCTGTCCTGAATACTAAAGTGAAGCATAAGATTATTTCTAACTTTCCTCATCATCTGACCCTATTCTGCAATCACATACTATCTTTTTTATGAGCCATAGACATGGATCAAACTTAGGGAAATTACGTTTCTCTTAAATGAAAGATTGAAATATCTAACCCAAACTTTCTATACATTTTAAAGTCATGTCAAACTATAGACATATGGGGTAAACACTTAATCACATAACCTTATAGGGAAATGTCACATCTTATCATCTCATAGTAATACTACTTCTTGTAGTAACTTATTAATGTCATACTCTCTGGTTCTGATCTAAATAAACTTAACTAATTTAAAACTATCCCCGGAAATTTAATATCGTCTGCTCATGGTTCTCATGTTGTACACAATCTCTTCTTAGTCATGTGCATGGATCATACAACAAAATATACATCTTTGAAAACTCGAGACATTCTAGAATCACAAGTGATTTGCTCTTAGGTTATTTTTTGTTCAAAACTATTGTGGGCAGTTTATTCCTACTACGGCTAACTTCATAACGTGTTACCCTGTAGGGTCTTAAATCTGAAATATTATCCTCATACTTTTAGCTCCATGGTCCATAAATCTAATTAAACTTATTCTGTAAAGTATGGAACATACGTATACTACCATGCACTAACCTGTCCTTCATAGGGTACTATCACCTAATAAATTACTTCATGCGCCATTTGGCGAGTCTTGGGTCTTAACCCGAACTTAAAATACGCGAAGCTTTCGCTATAGTCATCGTTACTTACACTTTCTTTTAGCACTCATAGGCATCACTATATACTCACAAGTCATAAGAATCTCGATATACTGAAAATTGGAAATGTGATAACTACATAACTGAACACTAGTGTACTTAATAACTATAATCCTAATAATTGAAACATTGTATAATTGGTAACTGAGGTTAACTGATAATAAAAAATCATGATAACTACTTTTGCATTTTCTGTTAAGGGTTATGCTCTAGTATGTAGTAACTATGCACTTTGTCCCACTTTTAATATCCTCTCATGTCTCATATGTTACCAACATGTACATCACAATTTACACTCTGATGGGTAATCATTATCACTTGGACCTTGAATTTCCTTCTCGTCGCTTACGCATTCGATGGAAAGAGAATGTTATTTACGGCTCTAAGCTTCATGGCACGAGTTAGAAGAATTTCTGAAATTACTGCTCTAATTGCACGATCTAGAATATAAAAGAAGTGAGACAACTCTAAATGTCTTGGTGGTCAACCATTTATATGTGTGGCGCACACACACATATAAAAGTGACCCCACTAGACACAGTTTCATAGACTACCAAAGACACTTGAACCTAGGCTTTAATACCAAATTTTGTAACGCCTCGAACCATGGCCTGGGCGAAATACGACACTCGGTGCCTAACTGCATATGACCGAGTGAACCATATGGATGCTGAAACAACATGGACATCTAAAGCATGAAATATTAATAGTTTAAAACATGAGAAACATAATACTGAAAATATAGTCTAAAATGTAATAGCAAAAATATCAAAGTAAACCATAATAAGTCTAAAATAATGCTGACATGACATGCTAAACTAGTCTATGAAACCTCTAGACATGAATCTGACTGCAAAACTATTTATCAAGAATAAAGCCCTGGTATACCTCTACTATAATGCATAATTATAAACATAAATAGATTGACACCCCAGATGAAATAGGGCTCACCAAATAGCTGATACAGGTGAAGTCCTAGCGTGCTCCGTTGTCCTGAAACTCAGCACATGCATTGTGAAGTGCAGGACCTGTGTAAAGGGACGTTAGTACATTTAAATTGTATTATATGTAAAGTAACTGAAGGAATAAGCTGGCACATGAAATAATAAGAACATGAAACTGAACATGAACATGATCTGACATGCGTGTAAAAACATGTAGAAAATCTGTAAAACTGCATGTATATAAAACTGTATATATGTATATCTATGGAAGATCATTAACAAAACTGGCATGAACCACCATGCGTGAACGTGAAGTCTGATCTCTGCCCGATCAGCTAAGTCATCTCGTACCTTACCGGAGTATTAGACATGAACATGATGGATCCAATAATCACACAAGGGGTAGTAAGAAGGCATCGTCCTTTGACAGAGCAATCCTTATCCTACATTGGCATACGTATTTTTAGGTTGTCTGAGCCTTCTCGGTAATCTATGAAATTATCAAAATATGTACTTGGAAATAGTGGCTTGAAAACCCATGAATTTTATGAAATAACTTGTAAATTTATAATTTAGCATGTGAAGAAATACATAATATAACATGTATAAATCTTGGAAAAACATACATTAATGATCATAACGTGTGTTTAAGAACATATGAAAATCAAGGCATGGGTTCATGGATTACAGACAAGTTCATGACAATCACAATTGATATATTATGAATATAATAAATGACAACGTAATATATATAATTGAACCTGAATATAGAGTTATTATGAACTTGAACAAAACCCTAGGTTTGAAGAATTATTGTTTCATAGATTACATGTGGCTTGGGGAAGAACAATGATGTCCCCACGTGGATAGAAGCTCTACATACCCTAGTCGCTCTAAAACTTGAAGAAAAGGTCAGAACTTTTGAAGAAGAAACCCAAAGCTTTGAACTTGAAACCTTGAGAAGAGTTTTCACCGATTTTTATAGTTATTGTTCATAGCTAAAACCACATTTCTCTAGGCCTCAAAATCAGATCTCCACCCTTCAGCTCCTTGAATATGCAGCAGCCCGATGAAAATTGGTACATGGATATGGTGGCCACGTCTCACCTCAACCGCTCTGCAGGTAATTTTCCCAAACTGTTTCATTTAATGTATCCTCAATATATTACTGTTGGTAATGGCAATCACATTCCAATTCAGGGCTATAGTACAACCTACACCCAACCGCCTCACCCAACCTTCTCCCTAAATAATGTCCTGTATGCTCCTAACATTATTAAAAACTTAATATTTATCCGAAAATTTACTCGTAATAATTATGTCTTTGTTGACTTTGACCCTTTTGGTTTCACTGTGAAGGATCTTCGTACGGGGACACCTCTTATGAGATGCAATAGAAGGGGGGATCTCTATCCTTTTTCATCAACCTCCGCTGCCAGTTCCCTCTTACACACCTCCCTCACTGCTATATCTCTATTAACCTGGCACAATAGGCTTGGACACCTAGGAGCTCCAGTTTTTAATTTCCTTAGAAGCAATAGTTTTATTCGGTGTAATAACGGGAAACTTGCCTAAAATTGTGTTTCTTGTCAGTTAGGCAAACATGTTCGCCTTCCCTTTAAGTCATCTCTTAGTGTTACGTTTGCTCCATTTGATTTTATTCATGGTTATTAATGGACATCTCCCATTACTAGCTCTCTGGATCATAAATATTATCTAGTCTTATTAGATGATTATTCTCACTTTATTTGAATTTACCCTCTAAAGTTGAAGTTAGAAGTTTTTGCCAAATTTCTTGAATTTTGCATTTTAATCAAAATGCAATTTGAGAAAGCCATCAAATCTTTTCAATGTGATAATGATCGTGAATTTAATAATTCTACGTTTCACAAGTTTTGCAAAAATAATGGCATGGTTTTTTTATTTTCGTGTCTTGACACCTCTCCTCAGAATGGAAAAGCAGAATGAATCATTCGTACCATAAATAACATGGTTCGTACGTTCCTGTTTCATGCCTCTCTCCCTCCCTTCTTTTGGGTTTATGCAGTTAAAATGGTAGAATACGTAATTAATATTTTACCTACTAGCACTTTCTATAACATGACCTCAACTGAAATATTATACCGTTAGATTTCCTCCTATGATCACCTTCGAATTTTCGGTTGCCTTTGTTATCCGAACCTTGCGTCCACTGTCCCTCATAAATTAGCACCCCAAACCATTTCGTGTGTATTTGTTAGTTTTCCATCTAATCATAGGGGCTATTTGTGCTATGACTTATCCACTCATCAAATACACGTCTCTTGTCATGTTACGTTCGACGATACGAATTTTCCCTTAGCAAATATTCAAACATTCCACAACACGGACTATACCTTTCTAAACGAGTCTGACACTTCCCCCCGCCATACTCACCGAGCTCGCTCGTTCCACCACTACTGCTACAGTAAACCTGCCTCCGACACCTACCACTGCCACTGTGTCCGATCAGTCTCAGTCACCTGGCCATTCTATCATCCCGACGTCCCTCCGACCGATCCGCCATCCTCTGTGTCCCATCCATCAATCACCGTCGTTCCCATCACCAGGACCATCCTAGACCCGGTACCTTCACCCACCTTCCACTACCCTAAGTCAGAACCCGGAACTAACACCGATACCAACACATCCCATCATTGCACCCATGACCCACCACCATCTCTGGCAATACATACATCCTGGAAACCCTCCCCGACATCAACCGATCCTCACCACCTGTCACCGCCATCAAACCACCGTCGACCCATCACCCCAACACCATTCCCAATCTACACCCAAAACCTGTCACCGACTTTGGTAACCCAGACCCTGCCCTCACCAGATATTACTCTATATGTACCCTGCCCTGTTACCCAAACCGAAAACCACCCCGACTCCATCACCACATCTCATAATCTGGACACGCGATGCTCCACCTCCTGCTACTGTGTGTTCTTAGGGGATAATCTCATTTATTGTTCTTCCAAGAGACAAGCCACCTTATCCCGTTCAAGTACAGAAGTAGAGTATAGAGGCGTTGCAAATGTTATTGCTGAGATATATTGGCTCCGAAACCTTCTTTTAGAGCTTCATCGTCCCTTGCGTAAGGCATCTTTAGTTTACTGTGATAATATATCCGCCATATATCTATCTCATAATAAGGTTCAGTATTAGAGAACCAAACACATTGAGATGGATATACACTTTGTTCGTGAGAAGGTTGCTCTCGATCATGTTAAGGTGTTGCATGTGCCTTCTTCGTATCAGTATGCATATATCTTCACGAAAGATCTTCCTATATAGCTATTCCTCGACAGCAGATCCAGTCTTAGCGTCCGACCTCTTCCCGCTCCGACTGAAGGGGTGTATTAACATATATTCACCAAATATACTTCATATATTTTGTACTAATTATGGTAGATATATGATCCTTATTGTATTATGGTTCCACATTGTACACATTATATATGTTTGTATTAATGAAAAAGACTCCCCAAGGGAAATTAATACAATCTTATAGTTTGAAATATGTTGAATTGAAATTTTGGTATTTGATATAGCCCAGAAAGTAGGTTAATTTATGAGGGAATAAGTCCTCACAGGGCAGGACCTTTTTATTTGGTATTATTTTTCTATAAAGGTGGAATGTGAGCAAAATAATCTTTACACTGGCCTAAGGATGAGAAATATAATTTCAGAGATATACCCCACATAATAACACATGTGATGGCATGATTCTTACATTTAATGTTGTGAAAATAGAGTATATCATGTTAAGTTGAACAAAATAATATACGAGTGTGGCATGAAAGATCCATACTTGTTCAAATACATTCTCCATTGTGAATGAACTAAAAACAAAATAGTCTTAATTGCTGACGATATATTCAAGCATGGACTAAAAGACGCAAGAAAGTCATACCTGCTAAGAATGTATTTTAACATGAACTTAAAGACTCAACGTTAAAATATTTGAGGATAGAACGAACACAAAAATAGTGATGTGCTAAATATGTAATTGTCATACTAGTGGGAAAGGATGACAGTTAGCAACATGAGTTGTAGTTCAAAGTGTCATGACATCTTGATATGAAAAGAACTATGAAAGTTCTGAAGAGCATGATCATTCCATCCTATTGTCAAATATTGAGCAACACAAGCGTGATGATGAAAGTAGACATCTAGGCTTGGTGGAAAATGAAAACTGTGAAATGAGATCCATAGATGGAAAACAAATGACATGTACTAGCAGAGGAAACATGCAATTAGTTAGAAGAAAGTTCGCCGGTGAAATATGACCTACTGAAGTCTCTGGTTGACATGAACGAGTTAAAAATTGAACTTACACATAATTGGCGAGAGTCGAAACCAGTGTCTTGGAAAGTGAGAAGCGGAAAAAGAGACGAGGGCTTTTTCACCAAAATGAGAAGTGTGAAGCGAAACACACTATTTTCAACTAAAGCGCAATTTAATTTAATACAAAAATATTAAATTTGCATAGATAAATAACCAAAAACTCAATACAAATAATTTTAAGCAAATCATTCAATCCTTAAATTAAAAGGGAAATAATAGAGAAAAAAACTAACAAACCAGAGAAAAAAAGCTTGAAAAAAATAGAGAAACGGATAACCAAAAAAATTACGGTAAGCTAACGGAGGAGGAGATAAAAAGAGAAAAAAGATCGAAAAAAGAGGAGGTGATAAGAAGAGAAACGAATAAAAAAATAGGAGAAGATAAGATGAGAAGAACAACAACAACAACAAGAAGACGACTTACCTTGAAATCCTAGCATTTGGAGAAGAAGAAGAGCAACGAAGAAGATGTGTAAGTCTGTTGCAATTGTTTTAAGATTATACCTAAAATTAACCCTTATTTCGCTTAAATTTTAAAAAGTTTCTCTTTTTTCGCAAAAGCGAAGATTCATGCCTCGTCTCGCTTCTCACTTCTTCCGTTGAAGCGAGCACTTTTCAGATCTCGCCTTGCTTTCAGGAAAAAAAGCGTTTAGTTTTTTGCCTCGCGTCGCTTCACTCTTTAAGCATTGAAGTGACCATTGTTAATAACACTAGTTGGAACAAGTAAAAAACTGTAACGACTCAAAAAGTTGTTTTGCTTGTTTTGATTAGAAATCCTTAAATTATCTTTCCCAAGTCTTTATATTATTGTTTGTGACTTGATGGGATGAGTGGCTCAGTTTTTGAGGTGGCCGGGTAGGTTTCAGACCCTTTTTGATAAGTTTGGGAATTCCTAAGTTAAGAGAATAGAAGAGTTTGACTCATAGTTAAAGTTTGAGTTAAAACGTTATTTTTGTGGTTTCGTCGATTTCATTAGATCCGAAATAACATTTATGACTTAGTCGATCCTTTTTTCGATTCCCGAGGCAAGCAAGTACTTTTGGGTTATTGGTTGTGAAATTGTGAAACTAGAACTTAAGGGTTGACTTTGGTCAATTCGAGCATTAGAGACCTTTTCCGGAATTTTTGTGTGCGCGAACAGATCTGGAATGTGTTTTAGGATAGAATGCATGTTTGGTTTATATCCGAGAGGTCCCGGGACTATTTCGGGTGTTCGACAGAGAGTTAGAGATTTGGGGTTGTTATTGGTTCCTGGTGTTTGCACCAGGGACTCCTTGTCTGCTTCTGTGCGTCCGCCTTTACGGAGGTTTGGCTCGCAGATGCGAGATTTGACCTGGTACTGAGTTCCAGCTTCTGCGGACGATTTCTCGCAGGAGCGAGTACACCTCTGCGAAATTCTTTCTGCCCCAGCAGATAACTCGGATTTTAAGTGACCTTGCCTCGGCGGCGTGCTTTTCCGCCGAAGAGCATCTGCACCAGCAGAGTCGATTCCGCTGAAGTGGAATCGCGGTTAAGTCTGAATATTTAATTACCTAGAAAACATTCCCATTCTCAAATATTCTTTCCTTGGGATTATATCTCGACTAAGAGGAGGCTGGTTGAGGATGTTCAAGTGGGTTCTTCAATAGAGGTATAGTTTCATCCTTTGATTATTGTGTAATTAATTAAGTTCCCTATCCTAAGTATGATCTCTAAATTTGGGGGAGGGGATGGTGTATGGTTTCATGATGATAATAAGAGGGTAAGAATGATGATTTGGGGAATTGTTATTGATTTCTTGATATTAATATTGTAAACTAGTGTTAACCCATGGTAGATGATGATGTTTAATTGATTAATTTTATGTTGGAAACCCTTCTTGGAATTGGGGATAATTTTAGGGTTTAGAAATTAGGGCTTTTTGCCTAAACTTGCAATTGATGATCCAATCGGGTTTATTTTCAAATTAACTTAAGGATATGATTATTGAGTATGTTATTGTAATAATTGGGTAATAAAGTTTAGATTTTGCTATTGTGGGCCCGGGGTTCCTTTTTAGTTTAACTTGGAATTCTAGCTTTATATATCGATATGGGTACCGTTAGATCAGTAATCTCATTTAGTTAACGTAATTGATCAGAGTGGACTCGTGAAGAGACTCAGAGGAAAGGAAAAATTGTTGCATAATTTTTCGGCTTCGAAACAGGCAAGTCGAGACTTTTTTTGGTAAATGGCAAGTTGAGACTTACTAGACTCTAATGTAACGTTTATGTGTTGGTGTAATGACATATTCCATCGTTACGTGTATTTTATCCATTTTACCACCGTAGACTCGATTCCCGGAACTTTCGGAAAATTCTAATAGAAGGTGTGAAATTAGAACCTCAAAATATGAAAGCATTGACCGAAAGTTAACTTTTGCATGAACGAACCTTTTTTAGAATTCCATCATTTCCGTGAGGTTTGAAGGGTCATTTATGACTTGGTGGGATAGTTGGTTCGCTTTTCAATGCCCTCGGGATCATTTTTGGCTATTGGTTTGAAAACTAGTTTAGCTTGTGGAGGGTTGACTCGTAGAATTAGAAATCCGATAAAAATTCTAAGGCCATCAGTGAGTCTGTAGAATGTTTTTATATATGTGTGCATATTCGGTTTGTGTCTGGTGGGTTCTGGGTAAGTTTCGAGTGTTTGGTTGAAATCGGGGGAAATGATATTTTCTATTGTTCAGGTAACTGGTTTCCTTCTTCATGTTCGTGAGGAAGGTCTCGCGTTCGCAAAGAAGAGACCAGTTGGGGCCGCGTTCTCATAAGGAGGCTCGAGATCGTGAAGGCCTACCGATGGGCTGAAAGGAGCAAGATCCGTGGTTGCGTGGCTGGGCCCACAATCGCGGAGGAGGTACTGTTCATCGAATTGTTTTAACCCCAAAAATGATTTAGCCATTTAATTCTCTATTTTTTTTGGGAATTGTGAGTTCGGCCTAAGGGAATTTTTGGAGGATTTTAAAGATACATCATTTGGGTAAACTTCTAATCTCCCTTTTGTGATTATTTCATTTATTTGTGGAGATTTTTGTGTTAGATATGATGATTTGGATTGTGAATTTTGAGGAAGAATAAACCCTAGACTTGAACTTAAACCTTCTTCAATTAATCATGAATTTGTGGATAAATTTCTTTTATTTTTGGTATAGAGACTCTATAAGTCATGGGCAAATTAATATTAGAAAAAATTCCTAGTTTGCCCTTTTAAGCTCGAAATCCTATTTTGGGTGACTTTTGGGTTCGATTTTAAAGTATGTCAATACGGGTACCATTGGATTCGTATGACTTCCTAGAATAATATTTTGACCTTATTGAACCCGATTTTTCTACGAAATGACTATTTTCCCCCTCAAGGTTGGGAATGGATTTTCGAACTAATTTTTCTACCTGAAATTCTTCTAAGACTACTATGGGTATCCTTCGAATCTTTTGTTGACGTAAAATTCATAATTGTTAGACTTTGCTTATTTTGGACGTTTCGAAAGAAGAAGACTCGAGTTGGATAGTTCGTGGCACATGTTCGGCCTTCCAGGTAGGTTACGGCTTACCTTCTAGTTAGACTTCGGTTAGTGAAGCATATGTATAGTTAGATACTATTTGAGAAAGCATGTACGCCTTCGGGTATGAAGTTGGGATAGATTACTTAGGTTAGATATTGTTGACTGATTGTGACTTGTTGCCTCTGTGTGATTAGTAGACGTGTACGTTGCTGCCATACCCTACTTGTGATATAGTTGTCTCTCACTTATCATGGATAAGGAAAGGACTTGACTTGATACTAATATTGTGATACATGTCCATGTGTGGCACGACTGGGGATTTGATATGATACACTTGATATTGTTATTGCATTGCATTTATCCATATTTCCATGATATATTGATATTAATCGTGATTGGCGTGATGGTGATAAGTGAGAAGGAAACATTTGTGATTCATATGATATATTCTTGTGGGTGTTGATATATTCTCATTGTCATTTGACATAATTCATACATACATGACCATGTATTTGGATCAAGTTGTGCGTTCCACAACATATACATATATTGAATCGAGTTGCACATTCCGCAACAAATACATATATTGAATCGGGTTACTCGTTCTGCAACATATACTTATATTGGATCGGGCTATGTGCCGCAGCGGGTACATGGACTTCACGGGTCCCCCATGGGTCATGACTGCGGGACATAGAGATATTCCACTCGGAGCATGTGTGTACGGAGATTTCATTCAGGCAGTGCATTGCATTGCATTTGCATTCATTCTCATTTTACATATATGGTTCAGACTTATTGATTATACTTATGGTTGTGATTGTTCTGAGGAACTATGGAAAACTTAGCAGACTAGGGTTTAGGTGCTTCACCATAGTCTATGATTTGGTTACTGATCTTTCTATACTTAAGTGGTTATTATTAAACTATGATATTACTTGTACTTTATTGCGAGCACATCCATCTTTCAGTTTCTTTCTTGTACATATGTTAGATAATTGTTGTCGCCCTATGATACCTACCAGTACATAGTATTTGTATTGATATTACTCTTGATATACCCTTTTCTGGTGTAGAGTTGTTGCAGGAACTTCAACGAAGTTTAATTAGCCTTTTAGGGTCTAGTGAGTTCATCTAGATTTTTTGCTTAACTTTCATTCTAAACAGAAGTTGTATTTAGGTTGTGGATCTATTTTTTATTCCAGTTGTATACTTAGAAGCTCTTGTACTATTCATACCAGATCCCTTGGGTAGTTGTTGTATCCCGCACTTGATATTTATGATATAAATTAGACTTTTATTTATTCTGCTTTATTTACTTTACTGTGTTAAATTATTAATTAAGGGAAAGGTTCGCATACCGAGGTAGAAAAAGGTAGGTGCCTGCACGACTTAGTAATTTGTGTCGTGACAAGTGGATATCAGAGCATTAGGTTACCCGGTCTATAAATACAAGAACATTGTCTAGTAGATTCCTACCTATGGGTGTGTTGCGCGCCACACTTATAATTGGGAGGATATAGGACATCTAGGAAACTTCAAATTCTTTCATTCTTTCGTGCTACTTCATTCAAATTGGTGTTTAGTCAATTCCAATTGGTATATGAATTTCCATGTTCTACTCTCTCCAGGATAGTGGGAATTCATATTTATATTCTTACGCGAACAGTTATCTATTACATGTTGTGGTACGGTACGAGATGTGTTATCCTGATTTAGACGCGTGACTAAGTTCGGTTTCTAGCTATGGTTTGAGGATTCTGTTGTGTGGGGTCGCGGTTAGACTCATTATGGTGGGGCTTTTCTTCAGAAATGGGAAATATGGTACATAGGGTCACGGTATCTCCATATTTTCAGGTTGGGTTGCTCGAATTTGGCAAAAGCATACCGACCTCGTGTAATAAAGAAGGGAAGTTGAGAATAAGGGCATGAAGAAAGACTTTTGTGGAAAATGTATACCGAAGTAAGATTTCTTAGGGTATTTTGGTAAGAGTGCTATTGTGTTAATGGGACAGAGGTGTAAGAAAGAAGACTTAGATGAATCTCTACTATAGGAAGGGGACAATTGGTATCTGACGTGTTTGTGGGATAAGTTGCAAGGTGTACACGGGCAAATGTCATATAAGTTATGAAATATGGAGTTGGCTTTAATTTGATAGTATTGAGATAGCAGAGTAAAATTAGCAGTTGTGAATTCTCCAGGGAAATATTTTACGGTTGGTTGGATGGTTATGGTTCGATAAAATAAGGTAAGGGTTAGTTCTTTGTAGGTGAGCATCATTTAAGGACTATAGAATAAGATGTTGGTCGATGGAGTTATTTACGGTAATAGAGTGATGACAGTTTGACTAGTACTAATGGTAAAGAACTTTTAGGAGATCGATGATCAGGTCAGTGAACGTATGAACTAATATAGAAGAAGGATTATTACGGTTAAGGATTTTTGGCAAGGGTACTTCAACGGAACAATATGAGAATGTTAACAGGTTTGAGCAGTGGTCGGTCATTAGTGGTGGTTATTATTTGAACGAAAGGTGTGAATCGAGAAATTAAGATAATTTGAAATGAGTAAGGTATATCTTTGAGAAATGGGAGAATTTGGATTCAAAACAATGAAAAAGTCTTGAGCCGGATGTGAATTATGGTGGCATTGCTTTTAAATGGGGTAAAATCGTTAGTACACTCGAATGAGTTGGTCTACGGTAATTAACTAAGCGTTAAGACATATGTTCCATAGGATTGGGGATTGGCGACTGAGGGGAAGTGAATTTCGGGTGACAGATGTGATATGATGTATGGATTGGCGGTTGGCGATATATCAAATGGGTAATCTCACAATGTTCTTAAATAAATAGTCTAGAGTGGATTAATAAGAGGGAATCTTGGATACTATTAATGGTGTGACTTGTGATCTAATATTGGTTTAGTGTTGAGAGCATTGTGCATGTTGTGTAAGTTTCAGCTTACTCTTGCTACTACTGTTGTACTACCCGGTTGAGTTGATCGGATGAAAGGGATAATTGCGTGAATGATTAGAGGTGTTCTAGTTTGACAATTAGTACGTTCGAAGTGGTAAGTCAATGCTGAAGTTTGAATTAATTCGAGTTGTAGAAAGCATTTCAAAAATTGAGTTAAGGGAATTTGAGCTAGGACACCTTGACGGAGATACATGAGGACGTTAGGAGGATTGTGTATGTGATATGATGGATTTAGAAAGTATTTAATTTTAGAGTTGAGTGGGTTCGGGAAAGGGTTAGACGGTGACGATTATTGTGATTTGATTGGAATTGGGGAATTAAATAGTCAAGAAAAGTATAGTTGATTAGAATCTGTAAAAATAAGGTACATATTTGGGATTACTTTGGTCGTTGTGGGTTGTGGTGTGTGGTCTTGATTATTTCAGATGAGGTATGATTGTTGGGTATGCTTAAAGATGGGAGTCCACAGAAATGGACTAAGCGATATGATGAAGTTCAGTGGGTTTCGTGATAGGTGACCAGTGAGAAGCAAATTTCATGTAACTGACATGTTAAGGCTTATGGAAGTGGCTTGTGTGTTGCACCATTGGGAAGTTTCGTAACACTATTCGGAGGATGGGTTACAATGGTTTAAGGGAAAGGAATTATGGAAATCCCAATGATGTAGAGGCTAGAGTTATATGTTCGAGATAAGATGCATTTGTGGTAGTGCATTATGTTGCAAGTAATATTGTCTGGACAACTTTAGTGAGCACTTTTGTATATTAAGGACTTGGGAGTAGTTGCATGAGATTTAGAGCGGTAGTTGTAAGATTTCATTAAAAAGGTTCGGGGTTGTATCAGATTTGCATATGGGGTAGAAGTTGAGAAACATGAAGATTACAATCATAAGGAATAGTTCTTCCATACTAAGTGGACAGCTTGGATAAGACTCAGCTTTTGAAGTCAAGAGTGACAGACATGATCGATTTTGCATGAGGAAAAGATTATAATTGGCCATCACAGATGTGTGGTAGGGTTGTGATTGGTTTCTGGAGGTTGGAGTCAGTTCGAGTGTCTATTCGTAGTATTCAGGGGTATTCATTTTGGGTCAGAAATTGTTCCGTTGGAGCTTGATGGACTATGTTTTTATTTCCAGGAGAACTTATGGGTCTCAATAAATCACTTTCACGGATTCGATGAGTTTTGGTTCATATTGAATTATGACAGGTTACTGAGCTTTATCAGGGTTTGCGAGTGGACGGATGATATTTTACGAGAGCAGCTACTCGGACAGATGTAATGGGTTACGTCTGTACTTGGTAATGATTGAAGGAGGTACTATGGTCGCGAGAGGTATATAGAGTGATCAGATGTTGCCCTACGGGCTTGGCTCGATGGGGTATTCAGTGGTATGCTTCCAATATTGTGATTTGAAGGTTTAAAAATACTGCGAAGTCAGCTATGAGTAAGATCTATTTGGTGGAATTGCTTAGGGTTGCTCCGATAAAGCAAGAATGTTTTTCTGGAAAGAGTAAGTCATGGTTCAGGTTTTGTCTTTGTGTGTTTCTAAGAAATTGTGGTACGAAGAACTTCTCGAGAAGGGTGAAAGAATGGTTAGCGGGATTAGAATATTTTACCGGTTCAACATGGGCTATGATTGTGTCTTTATCTAAGGTTTGTGTTATCTTGAGAAATATTGTGGGACCTATCGATCGCGTTCACATGTGTAGTTATATCGGATTAGAAAATTCTAGCAAAAGCAGTTCTTATATTCCAAAATCGAAGATGAGAGAAATTTGAGTATGAAAATATGGAAATGAGGTCTTTAGCTAAGTTAGAGGGAGTTTTGACTAGTAAGGAGAGAGAGCAGTATTTTTGGCGCATTTTGTGCCATAGAGGTTTCAGTGTTGTTGTATTAAAGATTATTTGATTACCGTTTTATTCTCTCTTGTCGCTTGAGGACGAGCGATTGTTTAATTGGTATCTGATAAAATGACTTGTTATGTCGTTACGTGTATTTTTTCCATTTTACCCCCGTAGACTCGATTACCGGATCTTCTGAAAAATTCTACTAAAATTTGTGCAATTATAACCTTAAAATATGAAAGCATTAGTTGACTTTTATGTGAACGGACCTTTTTCAAAATTCCGTCCATTCCGTGAGGTTCGGAGGGTCATTTAAGACATGGTGGGATAGTTGGTTCGGTTCCCGAGGCCTTAGGGAGTATTTTTGGCTATTGGTTTGAAAATTAGTTTAGCCCGTGGAGGGTTGACTCATAGAATTAGAATTCTGATGGAAATTCTGAGGTCGTGAGTGAGTCTGTAGCATGTTTTTACATATGTGTGCCTATTCAATTTGTGTCCGGTGGGTTCCGGGTGAGTTTCGAGTGTTTGGTTGAAATCTGGGGAAACCAGATTTTCTGGTGTTCAAGTAACTGGTTTCCTCTTTGCGTTCACGAAGAAAAGGCCAGTTGGGGCTAGGGCTGCGTTCGCGTAAGGAGGCTCACGATAGCAAAGGCTTAGCGATGGTCCGGATCGGAGCAAGATCCGCGATCGCGTGGCTGGGTCCGTGATTGCGGAGGAGGTACTGTTCAGTGGATCTTTTAACCCCAAAAATGATTTAGACATTTCATTCTCCATTTTTTGGGACTTGTGAGTTCGGCCTGAGGGAAGTTTTGGAGGATTTTCAAGATACATCATTGGTAAACTTCTAATCTTCCACTTGTGATTATTTCATTTATTTATGGAGATTTGTATGCAAGATATGATGAATTGGATTGGGGATTTTGAGGAAGAATTAACCCTAGACTTGAACTTAAACCTTCTTCAATTAATCATGAATTTTTGGATTAATTTCTTTTATTTTGGTATATAGACTCTATAAGTCATGGGTAAACTAATTTTAGAACAGATTTCCTATTTTTCCCTTTTAGGCTTGGAATCCTATTTTGGGTGACTTTTGGGTTCGGTTTTAGAGTATGTGAATATGGGTACCATTGGGTTCGTATGACTTCCTAGAATAATATTTTGACCTTATTAAACCCATTTTTTATGTTAGACTTTGCTTATTTTGAGACTTTTCGAAAGAAGGAGACTCGAGTTGGATAGTTCGTGGCGCCTATTCAGCCTTCCAGGTAGGTTACGACTTACCTTCTGGTTAGAATTCAGTTAGCGAAGCATATATATAGTTAGATAATGTTGGAGAAAGCATGTACGCCTTCGAATATGAAGTTGGGATGGATTATTTAGGTTGGATGTTGTTGACTGATTGTTACTTGTTGCCTCTGTGTGATTACTAGACTTGTACGTAGTTGTCATACCCTACTTGTGATATAGTTGTCTCTCACTTATCATGGATAAGGAAAGGACTTAACTTGATACTGATATTGTGATACGTGTCCATGTGTGGAACGACTGGGGATTTTATATGATACACTTGGTATTTTTATTGCATTGCATTTATCCTCATTTCCATGATATATTGATATAATTTGTGATTGACGTGATAGTGATAAGTGAGAAGGAAACATATGTGATTCATATGATATATTCTCGTGGGTGTTGATATATTCTCATGGCGTTTGATATCATTCATACATACATGATCATGCATTTGAATCGGGTTGCGTGTTCCGCAACATATACATATATTGGATCAGGTTGCTCATTCTGCAACTATAAATATATTGGATTGGGTTGCACGTTCCGTAACAAATACTTATATTAGATCAGGTTGTATGTCGCAGCGGGTATATGAACTTCGCAGGTCCCTCATGGGTTATAACTGTCGGGACGTAGAGATATTCCGCTCGGAGTATGTGTGTACGGAGATTTCATTCAGCCAGTGCATTGCATTGCATTTGCATTCATTCTCATTTTACATATATGGTTCGGACTTGTTGATTATACTTATGGTTGTGATTGTTTTGAGGAACTATGGAAAACTTGGCAGACTTTGGTTTAGGTGCTTCACCATAGTCTATGATTTGGTTACTGATCTTTCTATACTTAAGTGGTTATTATTGAACTATGATATTACTTGTACTTGATTGCGAGCACGTCCATCTTTCAGTTTCTTTTATTGTACATATGTTAGCTAACTATTGTCGGCCTATGATATATACCAGTACATAGTGTTTGTACCGATACTACTCTTGCTACACCCTTTTTAGGAGTAGAGTTATTGTAGGAACTTCAGCGAGGTTTGATTAGCCTTTAAGGGTCTTGTGAGTTTATCTATATTTTCTTCTTAACTTTTATTCTAAACAGAAGTTGTATTCAGGTTGTGGTTGTATCTTTTATTCCAGTTGTATACTTAGACGCTCTTGTACTATTCAGACCAGATACCTTGGTAGTTGTTGTATCCCGCACTTGATATTTATGATATGAATTAGACTTTTATTTATTCCATTTTATTTACTTTATTGTGTTAAATTATTAATTAAGGAAAGGGTTCGCCTACTGAGGTCAGAAAAGGTAGGTGCCCGCACGACTTAGTAATTTGGATCGTGACAGTTGGTATGCTAATTAATGAGTAATTGGGGGTCTCGTACTAGTGAGGTGACGAGCACTTGTACGGGTACTTGTGAACTTAAAGCGTTGGGATCCGATAGGATCGGATGGGTATATGGACCTCATGAGTCCCCCATAGGTCACGTGAAACCTACTGCATGAGCGTGTGTATACCAGATACATATGGCCATTGCATACACACATATCATCTACAATGCATTCATTCATATTTTGATATGTACTTAATGCTGCGTGTACTCTGTGTTGATTTCTAGTAAACTTGTATGATCTTATGGTTTTCGATAGAGGAAATACTGATACTTGAAACTTATAACTGTTGTGAGACTTGAGGGGACTGGACGCCCTGAATGGGGTTTAGGCTGATTTGGTAACTGTACCTGTTCCATCATTATGTGTATTTTGACCATTGTACTCCCGTAGACTTGATTCTCGAAACTTTCAGACAATTCTAGTAGAAGTTGTGAAATTAGAACCTTAAAATATGAAATCATAGATCGAAAGTTGACTTTAGTGTGGATGGACCATTTTTGAAATTTCGTCGATTTCGGGAGGTCTGGAGGGTAATTTATGACTTAGTGGGATAGTTGATTCAGGTCCCGAGGCCCTTGGGAGCATTTTTGGCTATTAGTTAGGAAACTATTTTAGCTCGTTGAGGGTTGACTCATAGAATTAGAACTTCGATGGAAATTTTGAGACCACGAGTCAGTCCGTAGTGCATTTTTATATATGTGTACATATTTGGTTTATGTTGGGGAGGTCTTGGGTGATTGTCGTATTTCAGGTTGATATTACATAAGACTTGATTTTCTGGTTTGCTGGTGTATTCGTTGGGGCAGGCCTCAGTGTGCCTCAGCGGGATGGGTCCGCTGTAGCAGACGCCGTTCCACTATAGTGAGATTCTTAGATTTTGGCTATATACCGCAGGCGCTGGTCCGCTGTAGCCGGGCCTTAGTCCGCTACAGCGGTGGGCGGGAATTTCTAAATTCATTTAAGTGTCATTAAAACACTATATTCCCTCATTTCGAAAATACTTATCCCAAGCACCATTGGGGCGATTTCAAGCAACTTCTAGTGATTTCTTCTTAACGTAAGCTCCCTTAGCTACATTTTACCATGGGTCTGGAGAGTCTCATGAAGGTTCTTTCTCCTTGCCAACCGACTATAATGGTCCATCCGATTCTTCAGCTCCATATATCAGCCTCTAAAGCCAAGAATGTGTTATGGTTGTGGTAAGATGGGTCACTTCAAGAGAGATTGTCCCCCGGCTAGACAGAGTGGGACTCATCAGGATTCCAGGTTCCAAACCCATAGGACTCAGGTATCTTCTGGTAGCTGGGGTGGTTCGTCAGTGAGAGGCGGTGCTCAGTCTTCTAGGGGCGGACATCAATCCAGGAGAGGATGAGCATAGTCTGGTCAGAGTGCCCGTGGTGGTGTGTGATGTTATTCATTTTCGAGTAGGCCGAGAGTAGAGGCTTCTAATGCTGTGATCTCAGGTAACATTGTTGTTCGTCTTTGGCCGGCTACGATCTTATTTGATCTAAGGTCTACTTACTCATATGTGTCTACTTATCATTTTGTTGGTTGGGATTTGACTTGCGACTGTCTCAATTTGTCTATTTATGTATCTACTCCAGTCAGGGATTCGATATTGGTTGATAGAGTATCAGTCATGTTTAGTTACTTTTATGGGGTACGACACATGGGTAGAGTTGATGATCCTGGATATGTTAGATTTTGACATTATATTGGGCATGATATGGTTGTCTCCATACCACGCGATCTCAGACTATCATGCCAAGATAATTACTTTATCCATGCCTGGGATTCCTAAACTTGAATGGAGGGCTACTCCTAGTCCCCCTCTGAAGAAGATTATTTCTTACCTCTGTGCGAAGAAACTGGTTAACAAAGGATGTTTGGCTTATTTGGCCCATGTTTGTGATACCAGTGTTGATTCTCCATCACTTGAGTCTATGCATGTTGTTTGTGAGTTTGCGGAGGTGCTTCCTGCCAATTGGTCGGGTATGCCACCTAATTGTGATATTGATTTCTGCATCAATTTGGAGTTGGGAACCCACCTTATTTCTACTGCACCTTATAGGATGGCACCTGCTGAGTTGAGGGAGTTGAAGGAGCAGTTACAGGATCTTCTAAATAAGGGGTTCATTAGACCGAGTGTCTCCCCTTGGGGTGCTCCAGTGTTGTTTATGAAGAAGAAAGACGGTATGATGAGGATGTGCATAGACTACCGTCAACTGAACAAGGTCACCATTAGTAACAAGTATCCCATTCCCTGCATTGATGATTTGTTCGACCAGCTTTAGAGTGCTTCAGTATTTTCAAAGATTGACTTGAGGTTAGGGCTATCACCAGTTGAAGATTCGGACCGAGGATATTCCGAAGACAGCCTTTAGGACTCGTTATGGTCATTACGAGTTCCTGGTAATGTCTTTTGGGCTTACAAATGCCTCGGCAGTGTTTATGACTTTGATTCATGGCATTTTCAAGCCATACTTGGATTCATACATTATTGTTTTCATCGATGATATATTGGTGTATTCGAAGAGCAAGATCAGTATTTGAGGATTAGGCTTGGGTTGTTGAGAGAGAAGGAGCTTTATGCCATGTTTTCAAAATATGAGTTTTGGATTGATTCTGTGGCATTCTTAGGCCACATGGTGACAAATTAGGGGATTATGGTTGATCCCATAAAGATTGAGGTTGTTAGGGATTGGTCGAGGCCCACTACCTTGAATGAGATTCGTAGCTTTATGAGGTTGGCCAGTTATTATCACTGGTTCATGAAGGGATTTGTTTCTATTATGTCGCATATGACTAGATTGACTCAGAAGGAGGTTCCTTTTTAGTGGTCCAATGCTTGTGAGGAGAGATTTCAAGAGCTCAAGGTTTTATTTTACCACGGCTTTGATTTTGGCATTACCCGTAGAGGGTAAGGATTTTTCAGTATATTGTGATGTGTTCCGTATCGGTTTGGACGCGGTGTTGATGCAGGAGGGCAAGGCCATTGCCTATGCTTAGAAGCAGTTGAAGATTCATAAGAAGAACTACCCTACGCATGATTTGGAGTTGTTAGCGGTGGTCTTTTCTTTGAAGATTTAGAGGCACTATCTTTATGGGATCTACTGTGAGGTGTTTACCGACCATCACATCCTACAATATGTATTCACTCAGATAGATCTAAGTTCTAGGCAGCCTAAATGGATGGAGCTTCTGAAAGATTATGATATCACCATACTTTACCATCCGAGTAACGCGAATATTGCGGTTGATGCCTTGAGTCGCAAGGCGGTGAGTATGGGTAGTTTGGCTCGATTGGTGTCTTCTGAGCATCCCTTAGCCATATAGGTTCATACTCTGGCTAACAATTTTGTATGATTGGATCTTTCACATCCGGGCCGAGTTTTATCATGTGTTGAGGCGAAGTCGTCTCTCTTGGAGGAGATTAGGGCTAGACAATTTGAGGACCCTTAGTTATGCAAGATTCGTGACAAGGTGTTGCGAGGTATGGCCAAAGAGGCCGTGCTTGATAGTGAAGGCGTTCTGAGGATTAAGGGATGGATATGCGTTCCATGGGTTAGCATTTTATATTGGAAGAGGCACATAGCTCCCGTTATTCCGTTCACATTGGTGCTACCAAGATGCATCGTGATTTGAGACAACACTACTGGTGGGGTCAGATGAAGAGAGACATTGCAGATTTTGTGGTTCGATATTGAAATTGTTAGAAGGTTAAATATGAGCATCAGAAACCTTGTGGTGTGCTTCAAAGGATGCCCATTCTTGAGTGGAAGTGGGAGAGTATCGCCATGGATTTTGTTGTAGGTCCTCTAAAGACCTTGGGCAAGTTTGATTTAGTTTGGATCATTGTGGATAGGCTGACTAAGTCCGCGCATTTCATTCCAGTTCAGGTTACTTACAATGCAGAGAAGTTAGCCAGGGTCTACATTCGTGAGGTTGTACAATTGTCGGGGTTCCTATTTCTGTCATATCCAATTGAGGCCCTCAGTTTACTTCCCATTTTTTATGGAGACTACAGGCGAAGTTGGGTACTCAATTGGATCTTAGTATCGCTTCTCATCCCCAAACTGACGGACAGTATGAGAGGACTATTTAGGTGCTCGAGTACATATTGAGAGCTTGTGTTATTAATTTCGACGGTCATTGGAACCAATTCTTATCCTTGACTGAGTTTGCGTACAACAATAGCTATCATTCCAGCATTGATATGACATCATTTGAGGCTTTATATGGTAGGAGGTGTCTTTCCCCTATTGGATGGTTTGATGCTTTTGAGGTTTGACTATAGGGCATAGATCTATTAAAGGAGTCCTTGGACAAAGTAAAGCTTATTTGAGAAAAGCTTCTGGCAGCTCAAAGTCGACAAAAGATATATGCAGATTGAAAGATCCGAGACTAGGAATTTATGTAGGGTGAACAGGTTCTTTTGAAGATATCACCCATGAAAGGTGTGATGCATTTTCGAAAGAGGGGCAAGTTGAGTCCTAGATACATTGGTCCATTTGAGATTCTATGTCGTGTTGGTGTTGTTACGTATGATTTGGATTTGACACCAGGATTTCCAGGTGTTCATATGGTGTTCCACGTTTGTATGTTGAATATGTATTATTTGGACGGGTCATATATCATCCGTAGGGATTTAGTGTTGCTTGATGAGAATCTATCTTATAAGGTGGAACCTAGAGCGATCTTGGATAGGCATGTTAGGAAATTAAGGACAAAGGGGATAACTTCTGTGAAATTTCAATGGAAGGATCATCATATTGAGGAGGCTACTTGGGAGATCGAGTCTGATATGCGTGCCAGATATCCTCAGTTAATTGTCTGCCTTTTTCATTTCTTATCACTCGAGGATAAGCGATTGTTTAATTGGTATCTAATGTAAAGACATGTTCCGTCATTATGTGTATTTTGACCATTTTACCCAGTAGACTCGATTCTCATAACTTTCGAACAATTGTAGTATAAGTTATGAAATTAGAACCTTAAAATGTGAAAGCATTGACCGAAAGTTGACTTTTGTGTGAATGGACCTTTTTCGGAGCTTCGTCGATTCCGAGAGGTCCGGAGGATCATTTATGACTTGGTGGGATAGTTGGTTTGGGTTCCGAGGCCCTTGGGAGCATCTTTGGCTATTGGTTCAGAAACTATTTTAGCCCATTAAGGGTTGACTCATAGAATTAGAACTCTGATGGAAATTCTGAGACCATGAGTGAGTCCGTAGCGCATTTGTTTACATGTGTACATATATGGTTTGTGTCGGGGAGGTCTCGGGTGATTGTTAGATTTCGGGTTGATATTGCATAAGACTTGATTTTCTAGTTTGCTGGTGTATTCGCTGGGGCAGGCCTCAGTGCGCCTCAGCGGGATGGGTCCGCTACAGTGTACGACGCTCCGTTGAAGTGAGATTCTTAGATTTTGGCTATGGATCGCAGGCGCAGGTGTCGACCGCGGGAGCTGGTCTGCTGTAGCGGGCCTTAGTCCGATGTAGTGGAGGACGGAATTTCTAGATTCATTTAAGTGTCATTAAAACCCTACATTCCCTCATTTTGAAAATACTTATCACAAGCATCATTAGGGTGATTTCAAGCAACTTCTAGTGATTTCTTCTTGAGGTAAGCTCCCTTATCTACATTTCACCTTTCTTTAACCTCTATATGTTGATTTAATAGTAGGAATAACCTAGAATCTAATTGGGGAAGATTAGTTCAACCAAATTAGGGCTGGTTTAATTGTTAAGCCTAAAAGTGAGAATTAATTAGTAGATTTTGTTAATCTAAGCATGGTGTATCACTATTTAGTACTTGTTAGGCTTTAATCATCCATTTGTTGATAAAATTAAATGTTGAAAACTAGGGTCCATACCCAAAATAGGAGATTTTGCTTGTACGATGAAATGAGCCTAATCTTGAGTTGATTTAGCAATTGACTAGTAGGATTGACTCCTGGAATATTGAATTTCATATTCCACCATCAAATTGATCACTTTACCCCATAAGCCCTTTTCCTCTTCTTCCCTATTAGGTTGAGATTCCAAGGACTAGTATGATGTTATGGGTGTTGTAAATTCCCTGTTCTAACTTAGACTTTGATAATATTAGACTTCGAGTATTCTTGTGATTTTTGGAAGGGCAAGGCTCCTTTATGATCGTGTGTGGCTTCTGCTTGGCATCCAGGTAGGTTATGACTTACCTTCTGGTTAGACTTTGGTTAGAGAAACATATGTATAGTTAGATTCTATTGGAGAAAGCATGTAAGCCTTCGGGTATGAAGTTGGGATGGATTACTTAAGTCGGTTAATGTTGGTTGATTATGATATATTGCCTCTTTGTGGTTACTGGACTTGTACGTAGTGTCATGTCTCATTTGTGATATAGATGTATTTCACTTATCTTGGCATGTTCATGAAAAGAGGAAATGAGTTGATATGATAATGATATTATGATAAGTGTCCTTGTGTGGCATGACTTGGGATTGATATGTTAAACTTAATTTTGTCATTGCATTGCATTGCATTCATCCTCATTACCATGATATATTGATATGACTTGTGATTAGCGTGACGGTGATGAATGGGAAGGAAACATCTATGATTCATATGACATACTATTTGAGTCGCCATCTCTATGTTGTGTGATACGGATTGGCTAGGCGGGTGTTTGGTGGAAGAGTCATTCTAGGCTGTGTGATACAGAATGACTGGTGCATGGACATCGCGGGTCCCCCATGGGTTATGACTGCTGAGACGATGATATATTCCGCCCGGAGTATGTATTTATGGATTGATCATGTAGCCACTACATTGCATTGCATGTGCATATTTATTCATCATTCATTCATATACTTGGATCCTGACTTGACTCTTTATACGTGGCTGGTTATTCTTGGACTGCGTTATTACTTGTACTTAATTGTGAGCATGTATATCTTTTAGCGTCTTTCTTATGCATATGTTAGGTAACTATTGTCAGCCTATGATATCTACTGGTACATAGTGTTTGTACTGATACTACCTTGCTGCATTCTTTTGAGTGAAAAGTACGTGACTGTCACTACCTCTTCTCCTCGAAGTTGATCTGAGGTTGTTGTTATTGAGTCTTAAGGGTGAGCTTGCTAGATGATCCACTGCCTGAAGACTCTTTCCTATTATTGTCTTGTTCTCTTAAGACAATATTCCTATTATGAGATTTGTATTATTCAGACTTAGTGATTTGGTAGTAGCTCTTGTATGATTCAGACCATTTATCCCTGGGGTTGTATTAGCTTGATATTTTCGCACTTTATATTTATAATATGAGTTAGACCTTATCTTATTCTGCTTAATTTAATTAATTGTTGATCAATGGAAGGGTTCTCCTACCGAGGTGGAAAATGGTATGTGCTCTCATGACTTAGTGATTTGGGGTCGTGATAGTAACACTATTGGGCTTAACCTTAGTTTATACTCAAAAATGGTGATAAGATTTGTGAACCTTGTTAATACTTGTGCTTTGTTGAACTATAGAACTACTGGTAGGCTTGGATAACTGAACTATTTTTATACCTATTTGACTAACTAGAAGAGAAGTATCAGAAAGTACCAACCCTCGTTATTGTTATAGTTAAAGTCGGTCGACGATGCTGCTGGGTGCACGTACTTCCCATACTCACTCTATACTTGTTGCACTCTATGTGCAGGTACTGAGACGAATGGTGGTAGAGCAGCTTGAGCGTATCTTATTAGAGATTCTTCTCAGAGTCCAGGGTGAGCCGCAGATTCCCTCCTGGCACTGGAACTCCTTCCTTATTATTTATGATTTTGTCCTTTATATTTTCAGACAGTACTTGTATTTCATTTTTCATACTTGTATTCGACCTTAGAGCTCTGTACTCATGAATACTGGATTTTGGGGATTTCTTTCAAGTTTTTATACTAAGTTCCAAGACTTGTTAATACTTCTGTTGTTTCCTTACTATCCACATTTACATTTCTATTATTATGTTTGGATGGTTGTGGTTCGCCTACGGGTTAGGTCGATTCCCTCACGGCACAATGAGATTTTGAGTTGTGACAAATTGGTATCAGAGCTTAGGTTAAATGGTCTCATGAGTACATGATCAATGTCTAGTAGAGTCTTGCAGATCGGTACGAAGAGCTTCGTACCTATCTTCGAGAGGCTATAAGACATTTTGGAAATTTTGTTTCTTTCATGCTTTTCGACTATGATTGGATTCAAAATCTCTTTCGTTTCATTCTTTCTCACAGATGGTGAGGACTTGATCAGTCGCAGGAGGAGATCAGGATCCCGCACCTGCACCTGCACCCACTGTCAGAAGTGGTGCACAGGGCAGGAGGCGAGGTAGAGGTAGAGCTAGACCTCGAGTGGTAGCACCAGCCTGAGGCCAAGCATATGCAGTTGCTCGAGCTCATGATAGAGTAGAGTCTCCTGAGCTAAGGACTATTTCAGATGATGATCAGGTTCTGATATATGAGGATGACCAGGGTCAGCCAGATAGGACAGGGCCAGCACAAGTGCCCCCGAGTTTCATTGCCACGCTGGTACTTCAGGATACTCTGGTTCGCATGATGAGCTTTCTAGAGACTACATCTCAGGGTATTCAGCCGGTCACTTCTGATGGGTCACATACCAGGGTTTGAGGACATACTCCTGGCCATGCTACTATGCCTGGATTTCGGACACCAGGGGTTCGTCTATCACCTGCTGGGGTTCCTCAGTTCTTAAGTGTGATCGTACCTAGTCTTGCTACACCTCCAGCTTCTCATCCTGCGATGTCTATTGAAGAGTAAAAAATATTCAAGAGCTTCAAAAAGTTGGATCTTCCTATGTATGATTAAGATCTAGAGGATGATGCAAATGAGTTCTTGATTAGCTGTCATGAGAGGTTGCACAACCTCAGTTTAGTGGAGTACATTGGAGTTGATTATACTACCTTTTAGATGGTTGGACCTGCTAAGCAGTGGTGGAGGTCTTATCTTGAATCTAGACCAGCAGGGTCCCCTCCTCTCACCTGGGTTTTATTTACTCAGATTTTCTTAGAGAAATTCGTGCCTCACAATGTTAGAGAGAGGAAACGAGCACAGTTCGAGGGGTTTCCAGGGGCGTATGACTGTGACCGAGTACGAGACACGTTTCCATGCATTGTCTCGCCATCTGATGAGGCTGAGAGGGTGATGAGGTTCACCAATGGGTTGATTTGTCCTCTTTGTTAGATTGCAGCACAGATGGCTGCCACATGTTCCACCTTCCAGTAGATTATTGATGCAGTGAGAGAGGCCGAGTTTATTCGGTGAGAGAATTATTAGGAGAAAGTCGTCAAGAGGCCGCGTTTCAGCACTCAGGTAGTTGCCTCATCTGGAGGTAGGGGTCACTATGGTGGGGTTCATTATCGTTCGAGTGTTAGGCCAGTTATTGTTGCTATGCCTACATGAGAGGGGGTCATTCTTCACGTACTTCTTATGGTTCGGGGCACTTGACCTCGAGTTCTTATCGGCCCTCTGGCCGTGCTAGTTCTTCTTCTCAGCCGTTGGTAACTCCTAGAGGTTGTTTTAAGTATGGTAACCTTGGGCATTTCAAGACGGATTTCCCTAGACTCAGGCGTGGTGGACAACATCAGGGATCTCAGGGTTTAGGATCTAGAGTAGCGAGGCAACCGGCTAGAGACGGGTCCCAGGGTACTAGAGGTGGTTCTCAGGGCGACAGAGGTGGCCCTCAGACAGGTCGATGTGGTGCTCAGTTCGGCCGAGGTGGTGGACGTGGGGGTACTCAAACTTTGGGTAATCTTGGTCATTTCTATGCTTTCCAGGCAGACCCATGGTAGAGGCCACCGATGCTGTGATTACATGTACTTTTTCGGTTTGCCATCGACTTGCTATAGTTTTATTTGATCTAGGGTCTACCTATTCTTATATGTCTGCCTACTTTGCTTTGAGTTTGGATTTGATGTGTGAGTCTCTAGCCATACCTATTCATGTTTCTACACCAATTGGAGACTCTGTAGTGGTAGATTGGGCATATCTGGGTTGTGTAGTTACTTTGATGGGGTATGATACTCAAGTAGACTTAAAAGTTTTTAATATAGTAGATTTTGATGGTATTTTGGGTATGTATTGGTAAGCTCAATAACATGCTATCTTGGATTGTTATGCCAAGACTGTTACCTTAGCCATGCTCGGTATTCCCCAGTTAGTTTGGAAGGGTACTCTTAGCCAGTATCTGAAAAAGGTAATCTCATTTCCTAAAGCTCAGAAGATGGTGGGAAAATGGTGTCTTTCTTATTTGGCTTATGTTCGTGATACGAATGCAGAGACTCCTCTATTGGAGTCAATTCTGGTAGTTCGGGAGTATCCAAATGTGTTTCCTACATACCTTCCTAGTGTTCTGTCGGATCATGATATCGAATTTTGTATTGATCTAGAGCTGGGCACTCAGCCTAATTCTATGGATCCATATCTAATAGCACCGGCCGAGTTGAGGGAGTTGAAGGATCAATTGCAAGATATGTTGAGTAAGGGGTTTATTCGACCGATTGTTTTGCCTTGAGTTCTCCTGTGTTGTTAGTAAAGAAGAAGAATGGTTTATGCGCATGTGTATCGATAACAGGCAGCTGTACAAGGTGACTATCAAGAACAAGTACCTGATACCTCGCATTGATTAATTATTTGATTAACTACATGGTGCTTTAGTCTTTTCTAAGATTGATTCGAGGTCCGATTATAATTAGCTAAAGATCAGGGTCGATGATGTTCCTAAAATGGACTTCCGGACTCGATATGGGCATTATGAATTTTTTGTGATGTCATTTGGGTTGACGAATGCACCTGCAGCCTTTATGGAGTTGATGAATGGGGTGTGCAGACCTTACTTTGATTTGTTCATGATTGTTTATTGATGATATATTGATATATTAATGGATCGATGAGGAGCACGGGCAATATTTGAGAATCGTGCTTGGTATTATGAAGGAAAGGTAGCTCTATGCAAAAAATTTTAAAGTGTGAATTCTGGCTTAGCTCGGTAGCTTTCTTGGGACATGTGGTGAGTAAGGATGGTATCATGGTAGATCTCAAGAAGATTGAGGCAGTTCGAGTTTGGATTCAGTCTACTTTGGTTATCGAGGTTCGGAGCTTTGTTAGTCTCGCAAGGTATTATTAGCTATTCATGGAGGGATTTTCATCCATTGCAGCTCCATTGACTATATTGACTAAAAAAGAAGTAGCATTTCAGTGGTCTGAGGAGTGTAAGGCGATCTTTCAAAAGCTCAAGGCCTTATTGACTACCGCCCCAATATTGACCTTGCCAATTGAAGAAGAGAGCTTTACCGTGTATTGTGATTCCTCTGGAGTGGGTCTTGGGTGTGTGTTGATGCAAAATTCGAGTTCGAGGCAATTGAAAGTTCATGAGAAAATTCATCCCACCCATAAGTTGGAGTTGGCTACGATCATGTTTGCCTTGAAGATTTGGAGGCATTATCTCTACGGGGTGCATTGTGAGGTGTACACTGACCATCACAGTCTTCAGTACTTGTTCAATCAAAAGGATCTCAATTTGAAATAGCGTAGATGGTTGGAGCTACTTAAGAATTATGACATGACTATCTTGTATCACTAGGGCAAAGCAAATGTGGTAGCGGATGCCTTGAGTTGCAATGCGGTGAGCATGGGTAGTTTGGTTATGTTGTATGTGGGAGAGTGCCCTATGGTGAGGGATGTCATCTTTGGAAAATTGGTTTGCGCGACTTGATATTTTGGAGCCTAGTAGAGTGTTAGCCTGTGTGGAGGCGTGATCTTCTTTGTTGGAGAAGATTAGATCACAACAGTTCGATAGTGTGCAATTGTGCAAAATCCGTGACAAGGTGTTGCGGGGAGAGAAAAATGAGGTTGTTATTGATATTGATGGTGTTTTGAGGATCAAGGGTCAAGTTTGTTTTCCTATGGTGGGGGATTTGACTAGATTTATCATGGATGAGGCCCATAGTTCGAGGTATTCCATTAACCCTGGGGCTACGAAGATGTATCGTCACCTGAAATAACATTATTGGTGGTGACGGATGAAGAGGGACATAGTGGAGTTTGTGTCCCGGTGTTTGAATTGCCAGCAAGTGAAATATGAGCATCAGAGGTGTGGTGGTGTGATTCAGAGGATGCCCATTCCCGAGTGGAAGTGTGAGTGGATTGCTATGGACTTTGTGGTAGGATTGCCACATACCTTGGGCAAGTTTAATGTTATATGGGTCATTATGGATAGGTTGACCAAATCTGCACATTTCATTCCAGTCCAGACTACTTATAATTCAAAGAAGTTGTCCGGGATTTACATCCGAGAGATAGTTCATTTGCATGGGTGCCCATTTGTACGGGTACGCTGTATATTTCTCACTTTTGGAGGTCTATGTAGAAGGAGTTGGATACTAGAGTGGACCTTAGTACAACTTTTCACTCTTAGACTGACGGCCAGTCCGAGCGGACTATTCAAGTTCTCGGGGATATGTTGCGAGCCTGCGTAGATTGACTTTGGTGGTCATTGGGACTAGTTTCTACCCTTGGCAGTGTTTGTGTACAACAACAGTTACCATCGTATTGAGATGACACCATTTGAGGCCATGTATGGTAGGAGGTGTCGTTCACCATTTGGATGGTTTGATGCTTTCGAGGTTCGACCTTGGGGTAATGAGTTTTTGAGGGATTCGTTGGATAAGGTTAAGTTGATTCAGGATCGATTTCTTACAACCCAGAGCAGACAGAAGAGATATATTCATAGGTTCATGCTTTGGAGTTTATGGTTGGAGAGCGGGTTTTGCTAAAGGTTTCACCCATGAAGGGTATGATGAAGTTTGCGAAGAAGGGCAAGTTTAGCCCGAGGTTTATTGGTCCTTTTGAGATAGTGGACAAAGTTGGTGAGGTGGCTTATAAGTTGTCTTTACCTCCTGGTTTATCCGGTGTGCACCATGTGTTCCATGTGTCGATGTTAAAGAAGTATGTTGCTAATGGTTCTAATGTGATTAGATGGGATTCAGTGATGCTTGATCAGAACTTAGATTATGTGGAGGGGCCTATAGCTATTTTAGACAGGCACGTTTAAAAGTTGAGGTCCAAGGAGATAGCTTCTGTGAAAGTGCAGTGGAGAGATCGCCCAGTGGGGGAAGCTACTTGGGGGTCTAAGCCTGATCTGTGGGCTAACTACTCCGAGCTATTTGAGAGTCTAGGTATTTCCTTTTCTTTACCTTTCGAGGACGAACGTTCATTTAAGTGGTATCTGATGTAACGACTCAAAAAGTCATTTTACTTGTTTTTCTTAGAAATCCCTAAATTACCCTCCTCAAGTGCTTGTTGTGACTTGCGGAGATGGGTGGCTTGGTTCCCGAGGTTATCAGGTAAGTTTAGAACCCTTTTTGGTAAGTTAGGGAATTCCTAAGTTAAGAGAATAAAGGAGTTTGACTCATAGTTGACTTTTGGGTAAACTGGCTCTTTTTGTGGTTTTGTTAGTTTCATTAGATCCGGAATGACATTTATGACTTAGTTGAGACTTCGGTATGGTTCTCGAGGCAAACGGGTGTATTTTGGGTGGTTGGTTGTGAAATTATGAAACTAGAACTTGAGCCATAGAGACCTTTTCCAGGATTTTTGAGTGCGCGAGCAGGTCTAGAATGTGTTTTAGGATAGGAATGAATGTTTGGTTTTTATCCGGGAGGTCTCGGGAGTGTTTCACGTGTTTGGCGGAGAGTTAGAGGATTTGGGGTTGTAGCTGGTTCCTAGTTATCGCACCAATGACCCCTTGTCCGCTTTTGCGCGTCCGCCTCTGCGGAGGATTGGCTTGCAGATGCAAGATTTGACCTGGTACTGAGTTCCCACTTTTGCGGATGACTTCCTCGCATGTAGGGATGACAACGGATCGGATCTGGACCGGATCCTACTAGATGCAGATGCAGATCCATTTTTCATACTTGAATTCAGATCCGGATCCAGATCCGTCGGGTCCATAAAAATCAGATCCAAATCATGATCCATCGGATCCACATGTAAAAAAAAATTGCCTTGCTAAGATTTGTTTTTGAACTGACAAACGATTTTTACTTAGCTAACAGTTTACTGTGTTTCAATTTTTCATATGAGATATTTGTTAGTTGTCTCATTTTGATTGTGAGCTATTAATTGAAAATGTTGGACAATGACAATAGTTGTGGAAAATGGTGACTAGTATTTCCACAATACAGAACTTGCATGTGCTTGAAATCTTGACAAATGAAGTGAATATAATTTTAACTACTTGTCTATGGAGATGTTAGTCATTCACTAATATAACATTGATTTTATTATTGAAGTTACCTCTTTATTTTTTGAGTTAACGCGAGGATAAATTAAACTTGTTTTGAGAATTAAACTTGCAAGGATGTGCTTAGCAATTTTAAGAAAATACTTATAAAATTACATTCTAGGTTATGAATATATTTAATAAAAAATGGATCCACGGGTCAGATTTGGATCGGATACGGATCTCAAATACAAGATCAAGATCCAGATCCATATCCGATCCGGATCCGTCGGGTCCAAATTTTGAAGATCCATATCCTATAAAACGGATCTAGATCCACCAGATCCGGACCTGGTCCAGGATCCACTTCCATCTCTACTCGCATGGGCAAGTGTGCCTCTGCGGAATTCTTTCCTTCCTAGCGGATAACTAGCATTTAAAGTGACCTCGCCTCAGCAACATGTTTTTCCTACGAAGCGCATCCGCGCCAGCGGAATCGCTGTTCAGATGGAATATTTAATGACCTAGAAAATATTCCCATTCCCCAAATATTCCTTGGTATTATAGCTCGACTAAGAGGAGGCTGGTTGAGGATTTTCAAATGGGTTCTTCAATAGAGGTATAATTTCATCCTTTGATTATTGTGTAATTAATTAAGTTTCCTATCCTAAGTATAATCTCTAAATTAGGGAGGGGGGGGATGATAGTATGGTTTCATGATGAGTAGGGGTGAGCAGGTCCGGGTACCCTAACGTTTTTGAACTACCCAGACCCTACCCGGTAAAAGATCGATTCCTAAATTTACTATCCCGAACCTAACCGTAGCAATCATTATCCGGACCCTGCGATTCCGGGTAGGTTCCCGGGTACCCTGTAAATAAAAAAACACAGATTAAGTAACAGTTTTTTAGCCTATGAGAATAAAAAAGAGTTCTAAAATAATTTCATCCAGTAGTTTTTAGCCTGCAATCGAAGTTTTTAGTACCCTTATAAGAAGTTTTAGAAAACTTATTCATTGTAGAAAAGCTAATTCTGTAACCAAAACCTAAAATTGCAAGCCAAATTTGACACTCAATTAATTGAACGTGTTGATTTCAAAATAAATTTGGAAATATCTGAATTAAACTTATTTTCGTGTTCATAAGCTGTTCGATACAAAAGAAAAGCTTTATTATACTAGTAAATCCCTAAATTTCATCTTCACATCTACAAAAATATACACAAATTTTAAAAATAGATTTACATTCGCCTGAAATAGAATAGAAGCATATAATATTAAAAAGAAATTGAAGTGTTAGATATGAACCCAAATGCATTTTATGAACGACGTGAACATAACCAATGGAGAGAAAGAGGCAAAGGTGAAGCTTCAACGACGACAACGATGAAAGTACCTGAGAGAAAGCTTCAACGACGACGACTATGAAGCTCGGTGGTGTAGCTAAACGCAATTGTTATTGAGAGAGTTTTGAGTGTTTTCTCTTAGGGCACAAAGAACATTCTAGAATAAATTGGTGAAAAAGTTGAAATATTTGAGTCTTGGAGTGGGGAAAATCAATGTGCAGGCGCGCATCAAACAATTTTGGAGAAAGTTAAAAGTGGTCCAAATGTTTCTCAAAAAAGTAAAAATATTTAATATTTTATAGGTTCCGGGATCGGGTACCCTGTCTCTATTTGTCGGAACCGGAAGCGGACCCGATATTGATCGATTCCTAATTTTACTATCCGGACCCTACCCGTTATTATAATATATCTATCCAAAATCTACCTGTTAGTATCGATTCCGATCGGGTATCTGGGTAGCATGTACCCGTGCTCACGATTAATAATGAGAATAAGAGGGTAAGAATGATAATTTGGGGATTGGTTATTGATTTGTTGATGTTAATATTGTAAACTAGTGTTAACTCATGGTAGAAGATGGTGTTTAATTGATTAATTTTATGTTGGAAACCCTTTTTGGAATTGGGGATAATTCTATGATTTAAAAATTGAGGCTTTTTGTCTAAACTTGCAATTGAGGATCCAATCGGGCTTAGTTTTCAAATTCAAACATATTGGGGCTTAGTTTGCAATTGATGAGCATGAACCTCATCAATACGGGGTGATGACATGACATCTGGTTGGAAACCAGAAGTACGAAACTCAGGAGTCTGAGCATGTCCCTCTCCCACACGGGTGTGAACCACCTAGAGTAGTCGGATGCACGCCCGCTTAGGCAAAACTATCTAAAATACTCAACAATCTGACCAAAGTGTCCTGTAGAATCAGAGTAGCAATAAATCCTGGTTGTTCCTAGACTGGCCCCATCTCATTCTCAAGAAAATCATCCTACGACTCAGGGGAAATTGATCTAGCACGAGCCTGGTTGGCTCCTTGTGATCTATCCCAAGCCGGTGTAGCTCTACGAGCCCTGTCTCGGCCCCTACCACGACCTCTACCCCTACTGCGCACTACAGGTGCAGGCGTCAGTGCCTCATCTCTCGCCGCATCAGTATGAGTCCTCACCATCTCTGAGCGAATAGGAAACAAATGTCAGATACCAATTTGATTCAACTTACCACGAAAGGAATGCAAAAAAGTGAATTTTTCTAAATGTCTCATAGCCTCTCGAAAATAAGTATTGACGTGTCCCCACCGATCCGTGAGACTCTACTAGACATTGCTCTTGTATTTAAGATAATTTAACTTAAAGCTCTGATATCAACTTTGTCACGGTCCCTTTTTAGGAGTCGTGGTGGCACATACACTTCCCACCGGTAGGCGAACCACTTTCCATATAAACAATACTAAATAAATAGAGAAATGTGGAATTAACAAAATACTTTAAAACCTTATCTATCATAACATAAATACGCGGAACATAAGTCTAAAAGTAAAATGAAGCCCCCAAATGATTTGGTCAATAATACAAGAGCATTAATGCGGAATACAAGTCTGAATGAAGACAACATAGGCCAGACTGAATAGCATGGCTAAAATGTCTGAATATGTCTCTAGAATCAAATAAGGACTGAGAGAGATATAAGCATCCCGAGGCATGCCAAAAGTAGCATCCTCACCCTGAATCAGCCTGCTCAGACTTAGCCACGCGATCCCGAACTGGCAGATAGAGCTATATCTGTATCCAACTAAAATGCAGCAAGTGTAGTATGAGTACACAAACGTACCCCCATAGACATCACATGTTAACAATGACGTAAGATACGCAAAAAGAGATAAATACCAAGTTGACATCAAATAAATCCTTTACTAAACAATTTAGTAGCCAAATAAGTCACGTAGTTCATGTAAAGGTTCATTGAATTCAACAAATCACATTATTCACTTAAGACATCATATTTCAAAGAGTTATCCAATCCCAGAAAAGTTCAATGACAGTGTTCAAGTAACTAATAACCAATTCTAAATCCATAATTATTCAAAAATAACCAAGTCATCAATTATCAAGCCAACGCTTAGTTCATCAACATTTAATTAATGCAATGAAGTATGAATGATATGAATTCAATGCATATGCTTGGTACCTTTCCTTTTTCCGTATACATGCACTCAAATTCTATGAGCTGCACATCCATGAGGGACCCGTGAAGTCCATATACCCTCCGAAATTTCTCAATAGAGTACAGCCCTTGGCTGTAATAACTTGTTGCAGGCGTGTAACCTGTACCCCTGCAAAGTCCATATACCCCTCCAGAATGTCTCATTGAAGCCCAGCTCTTGGCTGAATAATATCATGTTGCAGGCGTGCAACTCTGTTCCCCGCGTATTATTATTATCACAATGTTGTCATAATCTCGTAAGTATTCTTACCTTTTCGGTCTCTTGGACCCACAATATATTTCATACCACTTTAATATCAATATCAACAGAACCATGAGTGTATGAATGCAAATGATAATACAAGGCAAGAAATCATGATGTAATGAGATGCAATCAAGTATAGAGATGAATGTCACATGCTTTAAGAATTCAAGAACATATAATCCAAGTACAAATCAAGATATCATATCGAAGCATGTGTGACGAATAAACATATCAATAGCAAGTATGGCGACGAGCCAATATAATGGCGACAAGCCCAATCAATCAGTAGTCGGAACCAACATAAGGCTGATTCTCCAAAATCACTCATCATCATAGTTCAACATCGGTACCCTACGCATCACAATCGTTTGAGTGAGACCCTCAAACATGCTCAATACCCACAATATTTATAACTGATTACACACTTCTATTGGAGTCTAGTGAAAGTAAACCGTAGCCTACCTCTGGGCCAAACAAGAACCTCGAACGATCAAATCTCTGCACTGGCCTTGCCCTTCCGGAGCATCTCGTGGTAATCGAAGTCTAACACGCATATAATATTTGTTAATACAAAACTTCCACATAATACAAAGACTTAGTACTTAAACACATCAAAACTTCAAAACTAAACCCGAGCCCACGTCATGAAGACTCAAACTTTATGACCCAAAAAGCATAAACACAAAATAAGTAATTATATCCTTAAGTCTATTAAAAATCTAAGCTCATTTGGACCTTCAGTTCAACAATCTAAGAAAAGCCCCAAATCATACACTAGAATTTCCCTCAATTCAAAAAGGGTTTCTATAATCAAATTAAAGGCTACAACATGATCTTCTATCATAAATCTATACTTATTCACAATAGTAAACTAATCCATAAAACACCCTTAAATCAACGATTCAACTCTCTTAATCTCATATGAAACATATAACTTATCTTCCACACTTCACATGAACAATATTACAATTAAAAGACTTTAAATTATGAAATCTAATCACAAAGGGTGGAAACCTTACCTCAAGTGAAGAATTTCCTCCTAAAGCTTCAGAAATTTCCTTATGGCGGCTCTAGGTTCGAGGAAAGTTATTTTGGGAAAAAGTGATTTGACCTAGGGAATTAAATATGTTTCATGATTCAGCGATTCCACCCTAGCAAAATCGACTCCGCTGGCGCGATCTCGCTCCGATGAAAAAAGTCCTCGCAAGGAAGGGCCTCTTTTTATCCATAGAATCTCTTCCTTATGCTAGCACTTTCAACTATCTTTCTTAACCTAGGGCGCTGTCACTTGACAGCTCACCCTAGCGCAGAAGCGAACTTGACTCGCAGATGCCCACTCGCCCTTGCAGAAAACCCTCCACCGAGGTGGAAACTTACCATATACTCACACTCCACTTCTGCGAGCCAACCTTTGTAGAGGCAAACACGCATGAGAAGATGGCCCACCCGCTGGGGCGAAGACCAAACACCAACAATAAGAATTCTATGCCAAACTTCCACCAAACACCAGAAACACCCTGGAGACCCCCAGACACAAACCAGACATGCTCTCCTAAGGTAAACAGTGTTACGAACTCACTCGTGCCCTCATATTTTCCATTTAACTGAGCTAAGATATACTTTTCTAAAGAATCGCCCAAAATAACCAAATATCTAAATATTACAAATAAGGCTGCAAGGTACATTCGATTGTCTCGCGAAGCGACCCAATGACTCGACTAAGTCATGAATGACCCTCTAGAACTACCGAAAGTGACAGAACTCAAAAAGGAACCCATCTACTCAAAGTCAATCTTGAGTCAAACTATCAAACTTTAAGGTTCTTATTTTGGATTTTTCATCAGAAACTCATAAAAATGGACCTTGGGATCCGTGTCACTCATCCCCGTGCATCGCAAACCCCACATAGAGTTTATAGAAAGAATAAAATAGGCAAAGAAGGGTCTTTAGCTAAAAAAATCTAGATGGGTCATTACACTGACATGAATACATGAATACTAATTGTCATGAATCCCGGTCTGACATGAACACACATATATTGAAATGAGTGAATACATGAATATTATACATGGCATTTGAGAAATAATTCGTAGGCACAAATGACATGAATACTGAAACATGAGCATGAACATAAAACATTGCATGAACGTGAGGAGCATAAACACGGAACATGGATATATGAGTATTGAACTGACATGAGATCTTAATACGTGAAAACATGGACATCATATCATAAGAGCTGAATGCAAAAAACATGAGTATTATAACAGGAGATATGAATGTTGAGCGAAAGTAGGATTTGAACATTTAGAGACTTGATCATAGATGTTTGTATATCACCACGATAGATAAATGAATTAAGAATACGACTTAGGCCTTGAATGAAAGTTCAAATCGTTGCGAATGAGACAAACATGAGTCATAGAACAGGAATAGAATCATGATATATAACATGAAGCTCGAGAATAGGCATGACATGAATACGTTAAATCTGAGTAGAATACTTTTGAAATAAGTCACATATGGTACATGAAAGGAACCCCTTTTGAAATTGGAATGTACATTATTTCGAACCTTATCTTGTTCGCTTTGTAACTTAAATGCGAATACCTTAGATTATCTTGTTTTTTCGTTCATCAACTCCATTATCGTGAGTGGATCATAAAGGATTGAGAGGAAAGGAATCGTAGGTATGAATCATATGAGACACTTCATTTTAGAGTATAGACGAAATGGGTACATTGAACAAAAGGACATAACATGGAAACATGATTAATATGACATAAAACATGAATATGTGAATAACATAACATGGGGCAAGGGGACATGAGCAACATGACATTTACATAGGTACATCGAAGCTACATACCCTTGGACATGAGTTAATGAGTATTAAAGTAAGAATAAGACATAAGTATGGCTTGCATGGAGTACGATTGTAGGCTTCACTCTTGGGTACTCGGAGACGAAGCATTACCTTTAGAACTTAGATATACTGAAATAATGGGACATGGTTCAACATAGTTTACTCTTATCACTGTAAGTCGACACCATTTTCATAAAATAAAGCTCATGAAGGAAAGAATCATACACATGAATATTTCTTTCATCAAGCACCTAAGACATGAGTAGAAAATCACTTTGAACATAAACAAGGCATAGGTACTTAGTGAAAGAAAGGGCACCCTTTGTGCCAAGTTACGAGATAGTTTCAAAAATTTCCTTGGAGAGGAAACTCAACATTAGCCCAACATCTCCTTTACTCATATAACCTACCCTCATAATTAATTATTATCATCATGATCATAAACATTATCCATAGGAACATACGAACGAATTACATAGAATCGTGAGTAGGACATCCATCTTGACTTACTTTCATCATTGCCTTTCAACATCATTGTTATAATATTGTTATAAGTGGATGCTTGAAGAAGTGGATCGTGGGCACGAATACGTGAAAACGTAGATAGCATAACATTGGAGTCAAAATAAGCCATTTACCTTAGGCATTCTCCTTTTATCCAAGGAATAGGTATGCATTCCATATGATCTTTTTAGTTTTTTAAACACTTACATTACCTTATCTTCGATCATTATCAAAATCAACATCATATTCAGAAAACACTTTGAAGATAGAACTTGGACATGGGTATAAAAGCACGATAGCGATGTGGACATGAATATAGTTTTTTTAACTTTAGACTTGAGCACAACCTGATGTGCGAAACATAAAATAACATATCTTTTGCATAGATTAATATCGTATGTAGTCTTAACTCTTGAATCTTAAATGTGGAGTGTAAAGATCTAACATGAGCATGATATAGGTACATAATGTATTAGTAGAGTACGTCTGGGCATAAGTACCACCTAGTATAACTGGAAACGTAACATCACTTCAAACTTTTCTTTCTGGCTCTGAAATTTGCTCTCATGACATCTTTACCTTTTCATGCATATTTATCTAATACTTGATCTCAATGGGCATGACAAAAGATGAATTCTCCACACCTTACCTTAGCTACATGAAATCGTGAACCTCTGCCATAATCTTTCTTGACTCTTATCAATTTAAGAAACACAATCTATATCAGCACCTAATCGTACGATGTCCCCCTTAGTTCAAAAGCTGACATTTAAAGCCTGTGGATCCCTTAATTTAGCGATAAGTGATCATCTAATCATTCTGCTAATTTTTCTCTTAATTTCATTTTGTCTCTAAGATTATTACTGTAAAACTTATCATTTTATTTCCTTACCTACCTTCTCTATTACCCATCAAAATAATATTCTTATGGAAACTTAATAACACCATGCCCTGTAACTCGACTTAAACCACTTAGACCAATTAGAACTATGTAAAGAGACTCAACATCATCTGATCATACCTTCTAGTCGAACAATACCTTTTTTTAGTCATGTACACAGTCACACTAAAGCATGTCTACATCCTTGAAGGGAAAATTAAAATACTCTACTCTGAACTTTCAATCGCACGATAACCACATAAGACATAGTAAATCAAAGGGCACACCATCTCATACATATTAAGAAGGAAAAATTGTCAACATACCTACGACAACATGCGGTGACACCTATGAATCCTAGCGACCTACCATATCATGATAACGTGTTTGATCCCCACTTGATCCTAACACTCCACCCCTACCTGTGCCTCGCCCTGCTGATGTACGAGTGCCACGGGCTGCGGAAGGTACTGCTGATTTGGCTGCAGCTGGTCTAGTGGGATGAACTACACCACCACCTCTATTAGCACTACTATACCTGGCCAAAGGGCACTCTCTCTACATGTGGCCTCAGAGACCATAATTATAACACACATCCATAACCATACGACACTCTCCTTCATGTCTTTTGCTACATTTTTAACAAGGATGATGGTGTTGAAACTCATAACCAATACGGTTATTAAACTGGGGGCATTTCTTTTGTAGTTATCCCAATCTTTTGCAAACAGAGCATTCACGGGCGTCCCTGTGATAGGAAACTGAGTGGTAATTCCCACGGCTTAACTTGGGACACTTGGTCTGCTTATGGCCCATCTTATCACAATGGTAGCATATCTCGAGTCTCATGTAGCATTTGCCTAAGTGGTGCTTCCCATATATAGGGAAATTTGGTGTGTTGATATAAGTGACCCTCTTCTGTCTTTTTGGTGTACGAGCGGCTCTATTAGGAGTCAGGTTCAGAGTTAAATTATTGGGAGGGGGAATAATAACATATCCCCTCGAAATAAGAACTTTAAATGCACCAAGAACTCATTTCATTCTCTCCACGAGTTCCTGTGCAACTTTCTCCATTCATGATAACTCCATCTGAAAGTAACACATCAATAATGATTAGTTTTACATCTCCTTCCTTTAAAGACGGGGCGTATTCGGTGGAAAGGGAACAACGCATGAACAATTTCTTATACCATAGCTCTATGGCACGATCTAGAGTTGAAAGAATGGTAACATTTCCTAGATTCCTTTTAGCCTCTTAATTATAAGTGTGGCGCGCTTCACACCCATAAGAGGACTTTACTAGACACGATTCCATAGACTCCCTAAGACACTTGAACCTAGACTCTGATACCAAGCTTTGTCACGCCCCGGACTATGGCATGGGGTAACATGGCACTTAGCGCCTGACTGCATGTGACCGAGTGAACCACATGGCTTGCTGAGTCAACATGGGCATAAAAAACATACAATAATAATTTAAATAATTGTAAAACTGAATACTATAATTACAATCTGAAAATATAATTGCGGAAATAATCTGACAATGTAATAAGTCTGAATAACTGACATGACATGCTAGACTAGTCTATGAAACCTTTGAACACGAGTCTAAACACTAACAATTTACCGGGACAAAGCCCCTGGCATACCTCTACTGCATGACATGAACATAAAATAAAGATAACACCTCGAATGAAATTGGACTCACCAATAGCTGATACGATGAGAATCCTAGCGAGCTAATCTGTTATCCTAAAACTCCATACCTGCACCGTGAAGTGCAGACCCCGGGCAAAAGAGACGTGAGTACATTTGAATTGTATTGTATGTAAAATAACTTAATAAAAGAATAATTAGTGGGGTGCTCGGGGAATGGGCAGCCCAAATCAATAACATGGATACATGAAGTAATACAAAACAAAAACTGTAAATGTAGAATGTAAATGAAGTTGTGAATTGTAAACTGTAACGGAATACTGTAAACTGTAACGGAATACTGTAAACTATGATTTGAAACTGAAACCTGGACATGATCATGATCTGAATGATCAAGTTGTAACATGAGTAAAATATTTTTAAGTGGGAGAGTCTTATTACAACTGACAACATGAAATCACCACGTAAGTACGCAGAGTCTGGTACCTGGCCCGACCAGTAGAGCAATCCCATACTTTGCCGAGGTATGAGACATGAAAAGAACATGAATGAATCCAATCAATAGTTTGAAGGTATCGTCTTAATTTGGGTGAAGCAATCCTTAACCTACGCTAGCATACATAGTTTCAGGTTATCTGAACCCTTTCGGCAAACCTATGCTACTCCTAAATCATGAACATGGATATAAGTTGCACCTGCGCCCATGGTTTTCAAAACATGATTCATAATGTAGTTTACAAAAACTGATAAATTTCATAAATATGATTTGTGAATAGTTTTACATGAAAATTTGTATAATTATAAGTAAATAATTCACGGGACATGAAAATATGTAAAAATCTATGGAATGGAATAATCTGAGTTCATAACTGTTATCTAAGAGCTCATGGAAAAGATAATAAGAGCATACATGGATTACAAACAGGATCATGGCAATTGTAATGATACACATGAATACAATTAACGAATTGAAAACCCTAAAGCTTGTGGAATCCCGTGTTTCATGGATAAATGTGGCGTGAGAAAGAACAATGATGTTTTCACACGTGGATAGAAGCCCTATATACCTTTAGCGCTCCTAAACTTGTAGTAAAGTCTGAATCTTAAAGGAGAAATCCAAAAGCTTGAACCTTCAACTTTGAAATGGATTTTCTTGAAAACCCTAGGTTAGAGACAAAGGATTTCACTTAGAATCTATGTATAATCGTTAATGAACGTGTTGGAATACATGAAAATGACTTACCTTGAGCTATGAGGATGGGAAGAGGTGAAAGACTTCGTGCTAGGGCTTGGGAGAATAAAGAATGGCTTAAAAAGAGTGAAAAAACGCGACTTTCAAGAGACCCAGGTGCGATATGCAGCTCAATATACGCCGCATATTGAATTATGATGCACCAAATGCTAAGTCATATCGAAATAGAACTCTGGCAGCTTCGGGACCAAAAAATGGTCAAAATGCGCTACATATTGCATTTTGCGCTGCAAATGTGTTATGTAGACCGCTCTTCAATCCTTCAATAAAACGACCATAACTTTTTATACAGATGTTCGTTTGGGCTCCACTATATATGGATGGAAAGGTATTTAAAAGAGATACAAGGTTCATGTAGGAAGTTATCCCAAATTCCGTGTATAATGGGCAGAATACTCGCTTGAAGTGAGGCCTTATGTAAACTCACTTGATAACATGGCCCGTAGAGTAGCTTCCGACTATACTTTGCCCAAAGACTCTTCTTATACCTTGATTAGTTTTCAAAACACTTCCTATACTCCTCATATTGATTTCATTATGTTCTCATCGTACGGGTAAAACCTTAGCCCGAAGGTACGAGGTGTTACAGTAGCCTTAGCTGCAGCTTGCATAATGTTGGACAAAGCATCCGCATGCGATGGAACTCTGCGAGAAGCAGACCTCCTCGCGGGGATGCCTGAAAAGATGAAGGAGAAACATAAGAGGACATAAAAGATTAAGAGAAGGGAGACGAGAGGAGGCGCTTATTGGGAAAAACTTGAAACATTACTAATTACCGTGGCTTTGACCCCTCCACAGGTCAGCAAATATGCTCCTCCAAGTCCTAGCAACATCAGGGAAGGCTTGCAAAAGGTCCATGATCATGCCAAAAATACCCTATACAGACACTTGTTCAATCATAACGGCTGAAAAATATAGATACCGGGTCAGAAAAATATAGACGTTAGGTCAGAAGAAGCAAAGCAGGCAAAGTAAAAGGTTAAAAACAAGAAAAGACTTAAGAGAGACGTTCCATATCTCATAAAAAGGCTTGAGGGAAGGGTGGCATAACTGGTCGGTGCATATCATCACAAACTTGTCGGCCAATCCACGGCCGTGATAATTGGGGCGTGAAATTCGCGAAAAGTGACAATTCAAGTATTTTTTTTTACCATTATCTCTTCTAAGAATAACTTGTCAAATATGTTACCTAAAAGATTATATTTCATGCCGATCATGTTCTATGTTGATGTGCTAGCCTAGCGTAATTAAAAAGATTAGTCTTCAAAAATATTTCACAATCTATCTCGTTCTTCCTTTGAATACTATATAATTATCAGATGCTATTGAAGTGACTAATTCTTGAAAACTTGGAGAAGTTAAAAACAAAGAAGTTGTTGAAATTATCTTATTATTTATGTCTAGTTCCAATAGGCTTGATATATGTCAAGAATCTTGCAAAAAAAGGGCTTGAGGTTTCTTGTATAACACTAATTCTTCTAGTTTAAAGAGAATACTTTCAGCGTTGATCATGTATGGTTCTGAAACAAAGATTCTTCGAATTGAATGATGATCGTAACGGATGTTGGCTCAAAATTACGTGGATAGGTTGGGAAAAAACTGAGGGAACAAATAGAAGTCCAGCAATGTGTAATTTGTTATTACTACTCCATCTGCTACAACTAACATTTACTATGACTAATAATCTCAAACTAAGGCTGACTAGTGGGCCGGGTCGGCCCGGTCCCGCCCCGGTCCCACCCCGAACCCGAGTATTTAAAAAAACATTGCGGTATCGGGATGAACCGGGACGGGACAAGGTCTCGTCCTGGCCCGCCCCAGGC